>JAVJAQ010003356.1:0-475191 GCA_032362365.1 Zygogramma bicolorata | reverse complement strand
TGTATTTATTGAGCTTGCAAGACAGTATCTCATGATCAACATATTCGAAAGCTTTTTTCAGATCACAAAAAGGGTTCAATTCGAATGGAAAATAAAACGTGGCTTCAATTTTCGCTAGGGTATCAACACTTCCATACTTTGTTCCGTAGATCAGGATAATCAACATACTCAATCACCCAATTCATAGCCAAAGAGGCCAAATTCCATCAAGTGACCATACCTAGGAAAGCGAAGCGAATTCGGTCTAGCGAAGTTATAATACTTCTGATGTGGGTGAGTAAAACGATAGACTCGTAAGAATTCTATAAATAGTGAATTTTTGAGGACTCTGTTCATGATTAATCGACGATATCCCTATCAGACCAAAAAAAACCTTCGCAGGTAGTTCCTACACTGTCTTATATTTTAAAATATATAAATAACAACAAATCGATAGAGGTTAAAAAAACTTCGAACTCGAAGGTGACATAGTTTTTATGTCTGTCTTCATGCGGCACAATAAGTTCTCAATTCATCGATGGAGCATGACTTTTCACAGCATTCGTCTATCACACCTCTTCTTCCTTTAACTGGTATCAGTGCTTCCGCTAGATCACGAGGAATGAACGGATATTTCAAATCTACATCCATGTATTCTGAATCATCTTCCAGCTTGTTGTCAAAACCAACCATGTCTGCAGAAAAATTAAAGAGCAGATGTGTTTGAATATCAATAATAACATTAGAAATGAAAAACTGGCAATTCCTGTGTTTAAATTCAGGAAACACCTCGAAAGTTAAGGCAGAAAAATAGCAAATGTTGTTAAGATCGTATTCTGGAAGTTATAATTGTTCTGAATGACATAGTTGGAATACATTCAAAATAATTATTCAATATAAGCAAAACTCCAGATATGAAAAGTGATATCAATCTTTTCTTGAATGTGGTTGACAATGTTCCTAGCTGAGTGGTTTTGTTTCGCATTTCCACTGTCCATTTCACTGAATCTATTGGAACTTGTTAGAAACCCATGATATCTGAAGAATCTGAATTCGAACAATTGAATACGAATGATGTAATTCAATCCCACGACAAAACATTCAACTATATGACTGTCTAACTTTGAAAATCAATGTGCAGAAGTGAATCAAGGAGCAAAAATAATAATAATAATGAAAATTCGTCGAAAAATCAGATCTAACAATTGAATCAAAAAAGGTACACAAATCCACTCAGCTAGTCTATACCCATTCTTTAATACATGCTTGTATGGTTTTCAGGTTTGAATTAATTGGTAGCCAACAATATTCTTGCAATGAATAACAAAGCCGACACTTCCCAAATTTGGACTCAATTCCTAGTTGGAAGTGACATGAGCTCAATGAGAATTGATGGAAAATACCTGCTATATCGATATGTTTTTACTACAAATGAGATATGTTGTTATAGTCATACAAATTCATAATGATTCGTTTTCAGTTCGAAAAATTCTTCCCAACTTTGATAAATATTTCTCTCATGTCATGATGAACGTTTGTGATGTTTTCTGATATTTTGAAGTCCATATAGATCAGTAGAGCTCAGATCTGCTAAATAAAATGGCTTCTTTGATCTTATTTTTAGCTTTCTGATGAAGTATTTTGAATTTTTCGAGGCAATCAATTAGCAAAACAGGGCCCACTGGATCATCTGTATTTTGTCATTGTACTGTTTCTTCTGGAAGAACCCTTGTTTTTAGCAAATTTCACTTCCGATACCGAATCAACAAAAAAGTGTTTTCTCATTTGGAATTATAACGCACCTGATCGTTTCATGGATCTTCCATAATAATTTCCCTCACATATTATACTGAGAGTCGAAGTAAGATGACGTCCACAATATTTTGTCCGTTTCGATAACTGATTGCTTCGGTAAGGACCAGCAAAAACGTTAATCAATATATTCATCAGTATGAGGATGTATACTATTCTAGGGAACATCTGAAAGGAAAAGAGAACGCATTATAATTTTTGGAAGAAGGACTTCTGTATTTCGTGCAGAAATATATTCATCAAAATGCAGTGCTTTCGAACAGAAAATCCATCATCAATGCATACTCTTCAGGTGTACAAATTCGAAACCATAGAAATAATTATGTTTCTGAAGGACAAATATTGTGGCATAGTTAGATCCAGGATGATCCTGTTCAAGATTCCATCTTTCGAATTTGTGATGTGCCCTCAAATTTGTGAACAATTTTTTATCCTTCAGAAGCATAATTTTCATGGTTCTGGCTCTTGTACACCTGACGAGTAGGCAGTGATAATGACTTTTCTAGTTGAAAACGCTCTGCTATCATTTTAATAAATATATTTCTGCACGAAATAGAGAATTCCTTCTTTCAAGTATATTGGTACACACAGCTTGATAATTTTCACGAGTTCGAAACTCAATCACCACTTATTGAAATACTCAATTGGATTATTTCATTACAGGAAAACATTGAAGAAAAAGATTTATGGAAAAGGGATGAGCAATAAAAATGTTTTTGAAAAAATTCATTCGTTCATTTTTACTATTCTCAATTCATACAGTGCAGTCCATAGGTATGAAATAAATTCATTTTTGGTCGGATGGCATCTTGTTCGAAAGGTATTTTCATTATCTGTTCAGCAATACTAAGTTTTTCATGTTTGAAGCAACCATAACGGTGAAAATGTGTTATTAAAATTCGAAAATATTGACACTGTGAATTATGTATCCTTTTTTATATGCAAATTACATGAAGGAAGCGCTGTGATGTTCAGAGAACACGGTGTGAATCAAGGGACAGGAGATACAAATCAACGTTCACTTTGAATTTCTGAAGTTTTTAAGCCTCAGGAGAAACCCCTATCGGCAAGGAGTTCCAAATCTCAGCTGTTTTATTGAAAAAAGTTCCTTGATCAAGAGAGATGCGATAGGTCTCCAAGTTCAAAACAAAGGGGTGGGAATTCTGTACTCGCCGAGTCATCCGTGTAGATATTGCCAAGCGTGGAATGATTGATAACAATTCAGAAGAGCACCGACGGTAAAAATATCTATGGAAGAGAGACAAGTCTCCGATCCTTCCATGATGCTCCAATGAAGTGAGCGAGTCTGTGAGCGAAGAATCACCACCAAGACGGATTGCTTTTCTCTGAATGGAATCGAGAGGCTTCAATGAATGTTTTGGTGACGAATTCCATAAATGAGAACCAAATTCCAAGACAGGTCTTATCTGAGCCTTATAGATCATCAGAAGCTGACGAGAAGTGAAGTATTTCAAGCTATCGATCTCACATGGTTTTCCCACGAGAGATTATTACTGATCGTAATTTGTAGCATCGAGATACTTGACTTTGTAGGAATAGTTTCATCCGAATACTATATGATGATAGATCAGCTTTCCTTGAGATGAGACATGTCTGGGTTTTCCTAGCATTGAATTCCACTTAGTTCACGTTACCACATTCTATTATTTTTGCCAAGTCATCGTTAATTTTATTGACGTGAATGGTCCTTTGAATTTTTGTTTCTCGGGCTGGTATGGGGACTCTGGAAGAGAAAATGAAGAGTACTGTCGTCCGCAGAACTATGTACTGAACAAGATGTTTTCTCAAGTAGATCATTGAACTGAACCATGTGGGACACCTGCATTTATTGGGAGAATATCAGATGATACTCCATCAACAAACACATACAGAGACCTATCAGACAAGAAACTCTTCAACAAAGCACACAACTGAGGAGGCAAACCATAAGACGGCAGTTTAGAAAGGAGACCCCGATGCCAAACTCGATCAAACGCTTTTGAAATATCGAGTGAAACAGCTATCGTTTCTCCGAATTTTCCGATTGAATGCTGCCAAATATGAGAAACATAAGCCAATAAGTCCATGGTTGATCTTTGATGGCGATATCCGTATTGTCGATCATTGATTATTCCTGATTTCTCTAGATATTTGATGAACTTCACATCGATTGCTTTTTCCTTGAATTTGGAAATAATTGAAAGCAATGCAATTGGTCTATAATTACATGGTAAAGTTTTCTAGGAAATGTCTGATGAACTCTTGCTGTCCTCAGGAAAAATCAAAGTACTGGTGTCAGTTCGGGGGCACATGCTTTCAGAACAATTGCAGGGATTCCACCAGATCCGCAAGCCTTATTCGTCTTCAGGTACATTAAAATATTTTTTATATTCTGTTGGTGAAAAATTATTTCAGGCATAACTGGTATTCGGGGGAATCTTTTCCCGATGATTCCAGAGTAGAATTTCCAACAAACATATTTGCAAATATATTTGCTTTTTGTTGGGCAGTGGTGGCTTGTGATCCATCTTCTTTGGTTAAAGGAGGAAATGAAGTGAAAGTGAAATTTTTGGCGACAGCTTTAGCAAATGACCAAAACGAACGAGAACAAGTTTTGAACGAATTTTATGATTATGTGCTTCTTCAGCAGCTCCAATTGTCGCACTACACCTATTTCTTGCGTTAACATACTCAGATCTTGCCTCCAAACTGGGGCCTTGGCGCCAGCGATTGAATGCCACTAGTTTGGATGTGACAGCCTCAGAGCAGCTTTTATTGAACCGTGGTTCCTCAGACTGTGGTCTCTTTGTTTCCATTCCCAGAATGATAATATCAGAGATTTTTTGGGCACATAGAGTGGAATCACCAGATGAAAAACAGATCCTTCTCCGAAGATAATCAGAGAAAAACATTCGAAGACCGTCCCGGTCTGCTGACTTGTAATGCCAGACACGACGTGCGGTTAACTCACCATTTATTGGAGCCAAATACGAACAAGTTTTTGAAATCAAATTGTGATCAGAATTACCCAAGGGGAAGTGAATTTTGATCCGATAAATATCAGAATGAGTAGTAAGAAACAAGTCCATCGTATTCGCAAATTGGTTATTCGTATCAGGAATACGAGTGGGTTGATCTATGAGTTGTTCCAGATTATTAGTAGTAGCAAATGCCTCTGCCTGTCGTCCTCTTTTATCTGTTCTAATCGAGAATTTGAGCCATGAAAAATTATGTACATTAAAATCACACAATATGATGACCTCAGCAGTTGGATGGTTTTCTTTGATGAAATCGATCTTTTCCGATAGAAACTCGAATTGTACTCTGTCAAAAGAGTCATTGTTAGGTGATAAATAAAGACAACAGACAAAATTAGTTTGTTGATGATTGATAAGCCCAAACCACATCACGTCAAAATCTTTCGTTGAAAAAACCTGAAACAGGTCGATTGCTATTATAAAGTTGACAATTTAAATTTAATTTAAATCAAAAAACACTTCCTGAAAAAGATTTCCTTCATTGTACGTAAAGTATAAAACTTTCACATTTTCAAAACAAATTTTCTCAGCTATAATTGCACCAAATTTGCATATGAAAAAAGGATACATAATTTATAGTGTCACTATTTTTAAATTTCAAAAACACATTGATTAAAAGGGTTGCAAGAAGGGGGTAATAATGTCATACTGTACATCGTCAAATTGACAATAAAAATTGAGACGTGTTTCAGGATTTTTTGATGAAATAGATAAAAACGCTAAAAATGAATTTATTCCATACCTATGGACCGCACTTTATAAAATAGTAACCCTGTTACTCAATGTCAGTGATCAAAAAGCTAGGTATCTGGAAGTCTTCAGGTTATTGTTACGAAATGCCTTATGAATAGAAAATGGATTTGAATTATCCTGGATCAGTTGGTACTACATTTCCCCCATTTCTGAGATTTTCTGATTACCCTTTCTGACGAGTTTTTCACCTTGCTGAAATAGTTATTTGTATACTGAGGCAGCAAAACGCATTTCCGTATTCCGAGAGAGCGATTATTGCTTAGGCAAGATAATCTCGAGGTCGTCATATATAGAAATTATTTTTCGTGCAACCGTGAAAATTGTATAATTCCAATAAACACTATATCGTTTCAAGAAGACAGCGTTTCAACGCCCAAAAAGGTGGCTGATGGGATCAATATCACAATATTTCTATGGAAAAAATTGAATATTTAGCAATATAAACCAATTTGACATTTGAAAATACTTTTTTGTCATTCGAAAATACTTTTTTGTCATTCTTCAGAGATGTTGAATGCTGTAGTGACGTTAAGTTTGCCGGCAGCTACTCTGGGCAACAACCTTAAAAAAAATTGCGGGCTGTCATTATCCCCTTGGGTAACAGCTGCAAAATATCATTATCAGTATACTTCGAAGAGTTGCGAATGATTCGAACGTTCAGCTCTCAAAGTATTCGAGAACTTTACTGTTTATAGTGAGTTCTTTCCTTACCTGAACGATGTATGCAAAACTAACTGAATAAGCTTCAGTATCGATTTGAAATTAACGAAAAGTTGCACTATAGTGCCGAATTTCCCGGGGTAGCTAGCTTTTATATGGTCATTTCAATACGTGCACGGTATATGCAAATAACTTTGTACGAAAACAACCTGTATATGGTTAATGTCACTCACAGTTGAACGAACAGAACAATCTACCCCGACAACGTCTTCATTATTCATCTTTCCGTAAAATAAACAGGAAGGAAGTTTGGGTAAACAAGTACCGAATAAATTCAACTTCCACATTCAGGATACCTATGAATGGAATAACACCTACACCTGAATATTGACGTGAATATAAGTATTTCGTGAATACAATTACCCAATTCCACCCTGTTTTTATACACGTCCTTTTATTGTCTTTTTCAAGTCTAAAAAATAATGTTATGAGTATAAAAATGATAAACTCACAGTGAATAGAGTTATATAAACGAATATATAAATAAATAAAGTGTAAAACTTAGGTACATGTTATAAATAATATTGTCATACTGACATACATGAACGTTTCTGATCGTTTCTTTTTGTTTCTATATATAGTGTTAATGATGTACTTTAAAATTTAACTGTTATAAGTATTCATAACTGGATAATGATTCAGTATTACTTTGTTAAAAGAAATGAATATATATTTTGCTCAATTGATCAATGTCCCCTCTTTTATTTATGCAAGTCTCTTCTTTTTTGATGGCTACCATTTCTAGAAAAAGTCTCAGTGGTTTTTTTTCCAGAATATAAAATTTTTGTACCTTCATAATTCATTGAATGATCAAGACTCACAACGTGATCTGAGAGAGCACAAGTATTTTTCAAGTGTCTGCAATCACTTTTATGCCCAGCCAGTCTTGATTTCAAGTTTTTGCTTGTTCGGCCGATATATTTCTTGTCACAAGCATTGCATGGAATATTGTTATTATTATCTTAATATTTGTTTCATTCTTAAGAACGCTGATAATTTTTGAAGATAAGTGTTTGATAAAAGGAACAGAACCCATAAGTAATCAACTCGTTATTTTGGTTGATAGAATTTGGTGTATTTGATTCTAAATTTGATGTCACATCGAAAGAAGTATTGAAAAGTAATTTTTATGGTAAATTTTGCGGATATGAGTTCTTTTTCAATATTATGAAAAAACTTTCAATATTTTCATTCAATAGGGAAAAATGAACGATTCTTTTTATTCTATTTTTCATACCTAAGATGGAATCAACTTCAGTTTTATATGGATGGTGGGAAAAATAATTTATACACTTTCCAGAGTTACTTGGTTTGATGAACCAATCTTGCCTAATAATATTTCTATTTGTTCTTATGAGATGGGTATCTAAAAATGGAACTCTGTTGTGAGCTTCTTCTTCTTCAGTAAATTGTATAATTCATTTATTCCATCATATGGGACTGAACAAATGATGTCATCAACATATTTTTTCAAAAAAAGTAAATTGAAAGATAATTTTGGAATACAACATTCTAATAGATCATCCATGTCATATTGAGCGAACATAGGTGAAACTGTTGATCCCATTGGAGTTCCTAGAATTTGTTTATAATGGGAATTCTGAAATGAACAATATGTAGTTTCGAAAATTAAATCGATTATTTCTGAAAATATAGTTTGGGAAATTTTACAATGTGATTTTATAGTGTTCCAGTGTTTTTTGATACTTGATTTGATTACATTGATCGGAATATTATTGAATAATGAAACGACATCTGAACTTACAAGAACATATTGTAACGAAATGTGCTGGCGCCGGCCCTGCCGCCTATGGATGCAAATTGGTGCGACAGTTCCAGGAAATATTGTACCTGCGTGATCGCGACTCACCCAGAATATTCGATTGTCAGGATTTGTCTGGATGATTCTCCACTGTATGAGCGCCTATATAAACGGGAGTCGCTCACCGCGACGGCAGAATTTGTATAACAGAGAGTTTGTATTAGAGAGAGTTTATCAGAGTGTTTAGTACAGAGCGTTGAATAGTGAGCGGTGTATTATTCATATCAAGAATGAAATGAATTACAATTTCTTGAGTTATTTTTATTTTCTAATGATCTTACAAAATTGACGTTTCTATCAACAACCGCCATTCCTCTGTTTCTCTTATATACAAAGGGCGATTACAAATATTGAAAGCATGAACTACGATAACTATGATACATCTTACCCTTTCCTAATTTCAAAATGAGATGAAACATTTTTACTAATCAGTATGACTAAAATGAAAATCTAACTGGAGCTTTAACTAATCTACCTGATCTACCTGATATGAGGGTGACTTTGAAACAGATATAGGTTCTTTAATGCTTTGATCAGTAGAAATGTCACAATCAATTCTGGGAGAAATATGTGACGGTGAATATGAAATATTCAACACTCCGCTAGTGTTATCTGAAGAAGTCTGAGAATCAGGAATATTGTTAGGAGAGCTATCCTTCAAATACCAGTAGAAGTTGAATAATCATTTGGCGTTGATGATTCATTTGATGACTCTTTCAAATCTATCCTGTTTCTTCGTACAAGGTTTTCACCATTGAATACCCTATATGATCTAGGTGTGTCCAATGATTTGACCATTTTTCCAGGTTCCCAAACATTTTTTTCATGATATAAACAGTTACGTTAGAATGTGGTCTCAAAGGTTTCATATCTTTTGCCGATTTGTTATAATATTCTTGACTAATTTTTTGTTTCTCAAGAAGCTTCTGTTGAACATTTTCACAAATCGATGGTTTAAGTAGATTAGATGATGATGGAATTTTAGTTTAACACAAACGGCTCATTAATAATTAGGATGGAGTATAATTCATATGCTTGAGAGGGCAGTTCCTGTAAACTAATGATGCTGTGTATATATCTTTATTTTCCTCAGTGGCTTTCCTTATAATATTTTTTCCTAATGACACTGCTTTTTCGGCCAGACCATTCGCACGAGGATAATAAGGACTTCTGGTTTTGATATCAAAGTTCCATTCTGCTGCAAATTTTTTGAAATTGTAGCTATTGAAAGGAACATTGTCACAAAATAAAATATCAGGGCTACCAAATCTAGAAAAAATTGATTTCAGAACATTTATGACAGACAAAGCCGATTTACTTTCTAAAGACATGAGCTCTAGCCAATTTGAACTAGAATCATAAACCACCAGAAAACTTTTATTCCCAAAAGAGAAAATATCTGTTCCCACCCTTTGCCAAGGTCTCTCCGGAATATCCAAAGGAATTAGAGTTTGTTTCGAATTTTTTCTGGAAAATTTTTCACAATTCTGCAGTTTTTTATGAAATTTTCAATATCTGAGTTCAGTCCATGCCAATAGAAAACTTGACGAGCTCGTGACTTACATTTTTCTATGCCGAAATGTCCCTCGTGAATCAAACGAATCATCTCATCACGCAAACACTTAGGAACAATCACTTTGTTCTCCAGAAGAAGAAGTCCATCGCTAAATGAAATGTTTTTTTTCAGTTTGAAATAATGTTTGATATTAGGTGAGACATTCTGCTTGCTGCTTGGCTATCCATTCATATGATAACCAATTATCACTTTCAGGTCAGGATCTGACTTCGTAGAATCCACAAATTGACTTTTACGTTTACAAGACATTGGTAGGCTATTTGTTAATGAATGTATAGCATATTCGTCCACAACCTTCAAAAACCACAGAATAGTTTCGAAGAACATCATCAAATGAATTGAACCTTGAATGAACGCAATCAATTTTTTTAATTAAATTCAAACTGATACAACCAGGTAATCCTAAAAGTGGAATTTGCCTATACGTATCAACAACAACAAAAGACAAGGAAGCAAAATTATCTCCAACATTACAATCAAGTTCGATCTCACCAACAGGTTTTATTCTAAAATTTTCACTACCATAAGCCACCAATGTCATTCGTGTGGTTTTCATCTCATACTTCAAGTCCTTTCCTTTCCTTCTAACTGCTCCAGTGGTAGTATATTTACTTCAGCACCAGAATCAAGTTTGAAATTCACATTGAAACCGATGACTTTGACATTTTGGGTCCATACAGTTGTACCATTTTGTCTACCTGTAATGGCATTGATGAAAATTTCATTTTCCGACCCAAATCTTCGTTTTCTTCAGTCGCCACTTCACTGACTTTCTTATGTGCAATCTCCTTCCTGCAAACATTGGCAAAATGGTTTCGTCCTTTACATTTTGCGCACGTTTTTCCATATGCTGGACATTTTCGACCCTCATGATGATATCCACAGTATTCACATATGGTATTTACTGCTTTATTCCTGGGTATAAATCGTTTCTTTGATTTCACCTCATTCACACCAAGAAGTTCATTTTGAAGTGTTTTCGATTGGAATTTGCTCATTTCAGTTGCTCTGCAAAACTCAACAGCTCTTTCTAGAGTCAAATCCGGTTCTCTCAGTAACTTCTCCTGGGTGGATTTTTCATAGATTCCAATGACAATTTTATCACGAACCATCAAATCTGGGGTAAAATTCCATTTATCGGGCGCCACCTGTTTTTTGAAAAATTTCTTTTTTAACTTACGTATTTCGGTCTCCTGAACAAAAAATTCTTATGAAAATTTTGGCGGTCTCAACTAGTTTCGGAGATACGGCCCCCCAAAGACAGGAAAGCGGGGTCGACGCTTATGTTTGTTTTTCAGCCAATTACGCTCGAAATTCCTCCTTCTTATATCAGCACAATATACACATTCTGTTTCACCTACTTCATCACTTTTCAACCGAATTGAAAGCATTTTTCAATCTTGTAGCGAAAAATGCCTTTGATTCGGTTGAAAAGTGATGAAGACGGTGGAACAGAATGTGTATATTGTGCTGATATGAAGGAGGAATTTCGAGCGTAATTGGCTGAAAAACAAACATAAGCGTCGACCCCGCTTTCCTGTCTTCGGGGGGCCTTATCTCCGAAACTAGTTGAGACCGCCAAAATTTTCATTAGAATTTTTTGTTCAGGAGACCGAAATACGTAAGTTAAAAAAGAAATTTTTCAAAAAACAGGTGGCGCCCGATAAATAGAATTTTACCAAATCTGGATCAGCATATTCAGCTGTTTCAATGGCTTTTCGTAATTCTGTCAGGAAGTTGTCGAAAGATTGGCCTTCCTTCTGTACGATGCTGTTGGATAGGAATCTCTCGAAAATAACATTCTTTCTAGGGGAACAGTATTCTTCAAATTTTGATTTCAATAGGTTTAATGTGAGATCTTCTGGTTCAACATTGTAAGTGAAAGTATTATGGAGTTCAAGTCCTTGGTCAGCAACCAAATTCAAAAAAGCAGCAATTTTCTTTCTTTCTGGCTTACTCTCCAGGTCTGTGGCTTCCATAAATAGCTCGAATCGTTGAATGAATCTCCTCCAGTTTTGACTAACATTGCTATCTTCCAACACTAGTGGTTCGGGCTTATTGAAATTCATCTTCTACAGCACTTCAACTGATCTTCACACCTGACACCACGTATTATTTATATCAAGAATGAAATGAATTACAATATCTTGAGTTATTTTTATTTTCTAATGATCTTACAAAATTGACGTTTCTATCAACAACCGCCATTCCTCTGTTTCTCTTATACATAAAGGGCGATTTCAAATATTGAAAGCATGAACTACGATAACTATGATACGAGCGGAGCAGTTTAAGTGATTGTATTGTGTTGTGATAGAAAGTTTTAATGAAAGAAGTTTAGTGTTGTTTGGTGTTTCAATCGACGAACCCAAAGATTATCGTAACAATATCCTGGAGGAAGTTGTCTTTCTTGGATGAAATTTGCGAAGTCGAAAGAGTCACTGATAAAATATTCATTTTCTTTATATGCTTTAGTCATGATATCAGTAAGGAATTGAGAAATTCTACTATAAGGAGCATTGATACAAGAAATTATGGGTCGCAAACATAGTGTTGGCTTATGAATTTTTGGTAAGTCATAAAACTTAGGACAACTAGCATTATTGAAGGATAATTTTCTTTTTTCATCTTGATTCATATATTTTTTATTGAATAATTTAGTAACTTAATTGTTACATCTCTGTTAGAAGGTGCAAGTTGGACTTCTTCTCAGTTTCTATCATTCATTAAATTATGATATATTTGAAAAATATTCATCTCATGATCATTATTACCAAACAGTCTAATCATTATAAATTGGCCCTTCAGTTATATAACAGCCGTCGTATCATATATTGTCAAGCTTCATCTTTCTGTCTTTTCATTCCTAACCTAAAAACAAATTTTCCTTAAAAACAAAAAAAATTGACTTTGACTAAACAATTGATATTTCAAACAAAAAAGTTTTGATATAAACATTTTTTCGTTCGATCTGTCACAAAATGATGTTGCTCAAATTAAAACATAAAAGCTTACATTCTCGCCGACACTGTGAGTAATAATTGATTTTCCTGTTTGTTCTTTATATGATATGATATTATTTGAAGCTTTCCTGACGATGACAGTAACAATTGTCGAAATATTGGAATAAAGTGTTGAAAGAGTACACATTTCTGCTTGCTGCTTTATATATATATATATATACTTGTAAGAATCTTGACTGGCTGTATAGTAACTGGAAAAGCTTTAGCAGGGTTGCAGTCAGAATTGTAAGGGCGTCAAAGAAGACTCTTTGTTTTCGTCAAGCTTTCGGTAGTTTATTGCTATCTTCCTCAGGACAACTGTAATATATATATTAAAATACAATATGATGGTATAAACGACACTATGAACACTTACAAACCTGAGGTTATCTATTAAAATTGGAATTTCTAACATAAAAAATTTTGAAATGAAATGTGGAAATGAATGACAGTGACAATTTTTGATTTTCATTTTTTCAAGGAGGAAAATTTTGATTACAGGGTGGTGTTAATTTTGTTTTCTGATATGTGAGAAGGTAGGAATATATCCTACTGAGATTATTCAAGTTTTTTCTTTGATTCATAGACTTTTTTTCATTGTTTATATGAACCATCTCAAGAAGAACTCTCTTACTAGTATTGGTTTCTGAACATAATATCGAAGTATTGTCATAGTCCATTTGATGATCATTACTATTGACATGTTCAGATAATGCGCAAGAATTAATGTTTCTCCTGCAATCACTTTTGTGTGATATAATACGGCTATTTAGAGTTCTTGATGTCTGACCAATATACGTTTTGTTACAACCCTTACAAAATTCCACGACTTCCGGAATGATTTTTTTTCGACTTCAGATTCATCATGATTATTATTATTCAGAATCTATAATTTCAAAAAAGGCCGTATTGTATTCTATTGCATAGCTCGAAAGTGAGAGCACATTACTAGAGATTTATGCTTCACGTAGCAACATCGATCTAGACATGATTAATGGTGAGTCATATGATCACATCGATGTGTCCTTTGGCCTGTCCTACAATATATTTTTTAGTATTCCAGTTACTTATATGGAGTAGAAATATTTGACCAAACTGCTCCTATTGTCTAAAGATATACTACTACTATTGAGCGATGTAAAGTAAAAATCATTCTCTGAAATATATTCTCTTGTGTCTTGTAGGTAGCTCCTTCAGACAGGAATATATTGAACAAGTACTTACCTTTGCCGGAGAATGAATTACGGGCGACGCCATCTTCCAGTCGAAAGCACTTAGTACTTCATGGTTGGTTTTTGCAACAATGCCCAATAACTAAGCCTAGGACTAGTAACTAAGAGTTCGACCCTAGCAAATCAACCAACGTGTTTATGAGGTCTTAACTAGTACTAAAAACTAATAACTAAAACCAACAAAGGCTTACAACTTTCAACTCAGTTACTAAGAATCTCAGGTAAATAAGAAAATGTGCATGTTTCTTGTGTCTGCCAATCAGTGAATGCCTTTTCAAAAATATAAAATAGCAAAACAACACTGATAAACATGTTTTTTCCAAATTGCGAACCATTTTTCGAATCCTGCCAAATCCGATGATTTATCATAGTATTGACAATTTATTTTGAGCAATCGAGCATGCGCAAATTCATTTTCTAAGAACTAACAGGGGATGCATAAACACCACAGCTTTCTTAGTTATAGTGCTTAGTACTAGCTATAGTGTTAGGTATTAGTAAATGTTGAATAAACCTTCCATCAGTGAGTTTTCACCAGTTCGTTACATATTACGGAAGCACAGACAGACAATTGTACGAAGGCGCTGAAGGGCCACGAAGTATTTTTTTGTATAATCGACACTTTAAACTGTCGATTATCTATAATCGACACTTCGAACTGTCGATTAGCCATAATCGACACTTCGAACTGTCGATTACCTATAATCGACACTTTAAACTCGAAGTGTCGATTATGGCTAATCGACAGTTTGAAGTGTCGATTATAGATAATCGACAGTTTAAAGTGTCGAATATAGATAATCGACAGTTTAAAGTGTCGAATATAGATAATCGACAGTTTAAAGTGTCGAATATAGATAATCGACAGTTCAAAGAGTCGAATATAGATAATCGACAGTTCGAAGTGTCGATTATAGATAATCGACAGTTTAAAGTGTCGATTATAGGTAATCGACAGTTCGAAGTGTCGATTATGGCTATTCGACAGTTTGAAGTGTCGATTATATATAATCGACAGTTTAAAGTGTCGATTATACAAAAAAATAATTCGTGGCCCTTCAGCGCCTTCGTACAATTGTACTGCGTACGAAAATTTATTATTTTCATCTTTCCTTGGTGAATAATTTACCACATAACTTGGCCTCATTTCTTTGCTAGTCTGAATAGTTTTTGAAAATTCAATATAATCCTGTGCTGGAAATCACTTGCGGAAAGGTGAAACTTCATTGAAACTTATCTCGGGTAGGTTCCGTCTTTGTAGTGTTGATGTTTTTCCAAAACCAACCGTGTTCGGGTCAGTCGGCCCTTATACGGCCACCACAAATGTCACTGTCTCCCTGTCAAGAACTTACCTGTGGAGATTCGTTCAGAACAAACATTCCCAGGAGTTTTTGGGCCATTCTTTATTATTCATGTATCAATTTTCTTCAACTGAAGATGCTAACCTTGTTAGCGGAACGCGCGTCGAGTACAAAAATATCAGTTTGGTGTTAGGGTAATTGATCTCAAGAAAAAGTTTATACCTTCGAATTCTGAAGCACCCTATAAATTTGGAATTTTCCCATACTGGAAAAGTTGCTGCGTCTATTGAAAAACAGTTCCTTCTGAATGGAACACGTTCTATTAGTCAACAACTTATCGTATTTCTCGAATTTGCCTATCAATAAAATAAAAACATTTGATAAAGTCAGTGGCATAGTCAGTGGGTCGGATGTAATTCAATGCCCTTCGTGGTATTAGCCAGGGAAGTAGTTGTTTTCTGACAGGTGCCAGCTGAAACCTACTGTGTAGGTAATTTGAGACTGGCCTGAACGGATTGTTCGGAAGATGATTTTATCAATAAAATACAACAACTGTTATCCATCAAATACTTATTTTTGACGTTTCGGAAATCAATTTTTTTCACATTCTTTTTTTTTAAATGTCGAAAATTTGAGATTCGACATGTCTCTCAAGAGTGGCAGCCAGGCGCAATCCATATCAACTGAACTGTTTGAGATGCAAGCATTCGCAGACAGCATGATGAAACAGACTTTTTCAACTACCGTCTCCTGCTATTATTGTTCTCTCTTGCTATCATTTACCGTTCATTCTATCCTGCTATATGATCTCCATCGGCATTGGGAATCTGCTCTGATAATTTAGAATCATCCATCTGTCTGTTCTTGATGTACATCTTGTGTTCACACTTTCGTACTTCTAGGGGTCTGGTCGTATCACCGATATATTTTTGACCGCACGAACAAGGGATTCAAAAAAAAACAATTATTCGTGTTTTCTGTCAGAAGTTTTCTTCGTTTTGAATGTTGTTCTAACATTATACCTCTTGCCGTTCAGCTTTATCTTTTCAGATAGTCGAGGAAAGATATAATGTTTGTTACAGCATATGTAATCTGTGCATGTTTCATGTCTTGACTATGAGTGTGTTACGATTTTCAATTTCAGTCAATGTATTTTCTATGACGATTTCTGGGTATCCATTTTCTTTCGATATTGATGTTATGAATTTAACCTCTTTATCGATTTTTTCCAATGATTTGAATACTATTTTTATTCTATCATAAAGACATTTCACCTCTTTTGACAATTGTATGGTGTTTAACAGGAATACGAATCTTAAAAAGGATAGTCGTGAAAGATTTCTAAAAAGGGAAATGGTTTCAAAATCCGAAACGTCGAAGATAAGTATTTCGATAAATATTACCTAGTTGTATTATAATGATTGAAAATTGAAGAAGTACGAAGTTGCTGACTAATGAAACGTTCCAAGCGGCAATTTATCGGATTAGATTAAAAATCTGCTCTTCTTCACTTGTATAGAATAGATTTCAATGATAATTCTAATTTTTTCAGATTGTTATAGGTTAAAAACCCAAAAAAACTACGAAGGAAGCATCAAGCAAAAAAAAAAGACATTTAAACAGTGTTTCTTTCAATTTCATAATTCACTACTCGTCCTATCATTTTGTTCTGTTGATGATGATAATAAAGTATAATTTCACAAACAATCAATAGATGGTGATGGTTTGAAAACTTTCCACCCTGAATTTTTCCGGAAGAAAAACTGGTATCGAAATGTTCAATATTTCAAACCGTTTCGTATATAACTCAATTACCAAATGAATCTATAGTCGTTCTTGAGATTTAGGCAAATACACTCATCTGATTTTTTGCAAAAAACTTGAATGGGTGAGACCTTTTCAATACTAACCTAACACACATGACTTGTTGCTATTCGAAAAATTGGGGGTTAGCTACAATTATTTGGTTACTGGTCTCAGGGGTAATTAATATTTTCATATCTTTCGGAAAAAATGTGATTAAAAAGATTTCAATTTGTCACCACCCTACATGAAACCTACCATAATTCTACAAATCACTTTTAGCATAAATTGATATCAATAACAATAATCCTTCAGATCTCTAATAGTGCAACCCTTCATACAGCATTCTTCTACTAAACTCCTCCTTCTGGGTGACTTATGTCTTTCATCGCCATTTGATTCCATATTGTATTCTAACTTAGATTCTGTATCAAACATGTCTGTAACATTGAAGAAAAAATCAATAGTATCCTTAAAAAAAATAGTGAGAAAATGTTAAGATATTGAACTCATTGATTTTCATTTTTCAACAAGGTAGGCGTCTTCAGGAGATGAAAACTCATTCTAAATATAATTACTAGTGTTAGCTAGTTATATATATTTACAATCTAAGGTAGTGCAAAAACCTGCAAAGTTTTTTGTTCGATAGGGACTTCGTCTGTTAACTACTATTAATCTTATTCATTTCTCAGCAATAAACTGAAAAGCTGGCTTAAAAGGACGTTCCGCTTTTTAGTCCATTTTTGAGAGATTAACCAGTAGTTGTCAATGTCCATAAAGGAACAAATAACTTTGCAGGTTTTTACACTACCTCAGATCGTTTAGTATAATAATAGCACTAAGTAGTCCCAGTCTTTAGATTTAGTATCAGTTAACCCTTTTAGCGAGTGCAAATACCAGTTTGGTGTTAGATCATTGATTGAGCTCTACAAAATGTTGTTTTATAGTTGGGTAGATATGATGAACAACCCTTATTCATCATAGAATAACCCCTCGAATTTTCTGCTCCTTTGTATAATTACTGCCTAACATCTTGAGCCGATAGGATTGCTCAAGTACGGCATGGGCTGATTTGGCATAGGGGATGACTGAAACAGGGCTTCTAACTTTGGTACAAAATTGCGTCCTACTTCAAGTCGAATATGGGATTCGTTTGTAAGCACTTGCTGCGTTCATTCCCATTCGAAATATGAGCGATAGATTCAAAAAGTAATCGGATTTTGTGTTTTCTGGCTATCAACGAAGTTTTTCGGTAGTTAATGATTTTAATATTATTTGGAATATGGTTGAGTTTTCCGTATAATTCAGAGCTGTACAGGAAAAAGCGAGTCTTGGCTGATTTATTCTTTCACATCAAGAGGAGTTGAGTTGATTGGTTGGACATAAAATTGTTTTTTTTGTTTCCTATCAACTGGAAATATGCAATATGATCTGATGGAAATGTAACGAACTACAAAGGGCTTATACTGAATAAACGTTTCTTGGAGACTTCTTTTCAAAAAGTTGTTTTCAGTCCGATATATTAACTTTAGTTTTTGAGTTGAAACCGACATCAACTTCAAATTTTTTTTACAGTAGATAACGATAAATTGTTTGATATGTTTTTTATATGTCCTCATAACTGTTTTGCTATGTTCCAAATTGAAAAGGAAATGTTTGTCAATCAGTTCAATGATCACTTCATCAATGAAATGAAAAAGTATGCCTCAGAAGTCGAAAACACAACAAAAACTGAAATCCCTCATCATTACTATTTGTAGTTTTATCAGAACTAAACTCACCTATAAGTTTGCTTTCATGTTCATTACAAACTCTTTTGAGAGTATCAACAAGATGTTTTCCACAATATTGCCTTGGTTTTAGTGAAATATCATTTCTTTGGGGTAGGCCAAATGTACAAACAATATTCGCCAGTATAAAAATAGAGACGATTCTGGTACACATCTGCAAAAGAACATAAATATACCAAAGATGGTGGAAACCATTTTTTTTTTATATTCTGTTCCACGAATAAGGAAAATTCTTGTTAGCAGTAACTATCAAGTTTAATTCGATTTGAGGATTTTGAATCTCAGGAAACACTAATAAATTGTTTCCAAAGTTTGGCAACCCTCAAAAATTCCCTGTAATATTCTCTGAATAAAACAAAACTATACTTTTTCTCAGAAAAAATATTCAACAATTTCCCAAGGTGACAAATGACTTTACTGCTAACGAGCAGACATTCTCCAAAAAATGTTAATAATTGTAATGATATTGACTTGAAACAGCGATATTGTAAAAAAAAATTCCAAAGCCACAGCGACAAGATAGTGGTATTGGCTTAAACTTTCGCTTGACTTCTCCTGTGAAAATATTTTTTCTGGATTGGAAAATAAAGAATTATTTTTAGTACAGATGAAGCACAAAATTGCTGAATTCAGAGTGAAACGTTGAATAATATTATGACTTTTGGGTACTTGGGTACTTACTTTGCGAAAAGAGAACAATCGAACAAAGAACTCAAAAAAATGAATAGTTGAATGATTACGACGAATTTTCTGTTGAAGTCGATGTTTATATCATTTCAATCCCTGTATGAAATATGTTGTACAATATATAAACTGAAATGAACGAAGACAACAGCTATGTTGTTATTAGTATTAGTATTCATAGATGTTAGGCCATCAGTTTTAATAGGACACCATAATGGATTTTACGCCCATTATAAGTTTTACGAAATATGAACCTACCGTACGTACGCCTCAGAGGTAATAAACAAGTATCGAATGAAAGTGTTGATATATAGTTGATACAATTTAAAAACTATCGCACGTCAGTACTGTTTGGACGTCATTATTTTGAGGTGGATCAATATTTGTTTCGTAGTTTTCTGGGTTTGTCACCTACCACAATCTGAAAAATTGAGAATTAATATTGGAATCTATACATGTGTAGAAGAGCAGATTTCAATATAATAACATGTTTCAAATTGCTTTCCACTGCACCATATGAATCAAAGAAGTGTAGATGAAAAACAAGTCTTTAAAGTCTGCTCATTGTACATTATGAGGATGGAAGTCCAAAGAAAAACTAAAGAACGAAACAGTTCGGCTGGTTCCTTTGGTTATATGTATATTCTACATATGGATAGATGAAAACATAAGATGTGAATTCCTTTATTAGGTAGGTTATTTCATATTCGGAAAAACCATATTTTGATGTCACTTCCACATAGTGTACGACAGATTTTTTTTGCAAATCTAACTAACAAAAAGTTCTCAAGCTCAATAGTCTCAGAGGTAGGTGAGCCAACCTCCTGTATTAGTTCTTCGGAATTTCGATTTATGTCTGTATTTGAAATATCCATGTCCCTGTCGTCATCTAGAACTGGTTCCTCACATTCAGATCTAGTGGATTTTGAGTCAGATTCACATCGACGCGATATTTTCTCTCTGCTTCTCTTTGGAGAAATACAACCCAGTACTTTCTTGGCATTTTCTTCCATTTTTTTTTTCTGATTGGGAAGTATCTGCAATCTATTTTTTTCTGATTTTCCCTTTTTACGGCTCCTTTGTTTTGATGTTTTCTGTTGGGCCTTCGGATACCGGGTTTATTGTATACATGAAAATTTGGAACAGGCAATTGTTGAAATGAATAGGTCTTTAAGTAACATTGAAACATATTTATTCAATAATAAACTGAAACTTAATGTCAGTAAAACATAAAAAAAATGATATTGACATCGTCTTATAAGTATGATCAAATTGTTTGGTCGAATGCTGTCATCAAAATTAATGATATTACCATTGAACATGTAACTGAAATGAAATATTTGGGATTTATAATTGATACAAACTTGAAACTGAATAGTCATGCTGATTTTATTCGTAAAAAAATATCTAAAAAACTCTTCTTCTTCTCTCGTATATGTAGAAAAGTGGCTATGTATACTAGGCTGACTATTTTTTAAAGTCTAATACAACCTCATTTTGATTATTAATTGTTCAACATTATTTTTTCTACTTGGTAAAAATGAAATAGAACAATTGCAAAAGCTTCAAAATCGGGGTATGCGATTGATATTGGGATGTAGCCGTTCAGCAATTAAATTGATGCTAGAGTGTCTAAACTGGTTCTCAGTTGATGAACGTATATTTATGACTTTGACTATTATATTTAAGCTGCATAAAGGATTGCTACCCAAATATTTTCAGAGGTTTTTGTTGAAAAATGATGGAGTTCATGGTTACAAAACGAGAGGAAAGAACAATTTTTACATTAATAAAACTAACACAAAATTTGGAATGAATAATGTGTTTCACAAAGGCTTAAATGAGTTCAATAAACTACCAATATTATTATTAATATTATAATTATTTCAGGTGTTATGATGACAGCCAGAGTGCATGGAGATGTTGTGTGTCATAAACGAGTTGGTGAAAGAGTTCTGGGCTCTGTTATTGTATTCTGGATGGAGAACTTATCGTTTTTTTTTCCAGTTGAGTGTCTCCTTGAGGTTGGGAAATAGATCTACAACCTGATGACGACTGGTGAACTTCGCAAGGCGCAAAATCTTCATCCCTGAAGGCAAGCTTACTGAAAGACCAAATACCAGGCTCAGCGAATCCATGAACAATGAATGTTCTTTGTGGTGAAAGATTCATAAAATGCCAATTTGGATAGTTCAGCAATTTGGCAGATCGTAATAGTTTTTTCCGTATTAGCCACGTGCCGATCAACAAATGCAATCTTGAGTTTCCTTTTGAAAGAACCAAATACACTAACATCTTATAGCTGTAACTTAGGAGATGTGTGTGAAGGGAATGATAAGTAGATGAATTTATCTCCTTTACTGAAAAGTGATTCATATTGGTCGCACAGTAATAAAACAGGAATTTCTTTCGAACATGAAGTATATTTCATTATGTTTTGAAGCATTAATGAACAAGTCTGTATGGGGCACATCGAACTTTCCCCGGAACCTTGTATCAATCTACCCCAACATGTCGGTTTTTGAAAACATCAACCTCACAAGAAAACTGTATGAGATCAATAATCAACTGCTCATTTATAAATCACTCAGACATGTACTTACTTACATCCGAAGAGACCTAACCAAACAAACACGTAAATTGGAACAACTGACTGATTATATGAGACTCTCTAAATTGAGTCATACGATTCTGAAATGCACTTGTTTTCGTTCAACAGTGGAATTCGCGTTGTAACCGGCCATAGTTTCGCTGGTAATATTGGTTCACTAAAGCCATCTATTGAAGGATACTCAAGTTTCTTCCGGTGCTATACCGTTCGAGTAAGTGGTGATATATCAATCTGTCCCTTGCATCAATCTGCCCCCATTCCCCCTACGTGTTGTACGGAAACCTCCAAAAGCTCAATTATCCACCAAGAATAAAAAAAATCTACTAAACACATCAGGGTTTCAAAGCATCTTAATAACAGATTTCATACAAATTGCGGTAACATCAAGAGTGCTGCCAACCAAATCCCAAAGAGTAACAGGCGCCAAAGAAGTGAAATTTAAACGTTCCAATGCATTTCCTTGAATGGATTAGTACCACTGCGTTGATTTCATGTCGTCATCACAGAACTCATAATTATATCGTATGACTAGAATGCATTTCAAATATGGCGGATGGAGAAATCATGCATAGCCTGCAACACTGTAAATGTCCTCTTCACAGTAGCGACGCAAAATATAACGTGAGTAACTTAGGGATGGGCAATGGGTTGGTTTTTTGGAAACTGGAAATTTCAGTTTCAAATGGAACATCGTAACAGAAAAAATATCGTTTTATTCATAGACAAGTTTTCAAATAAAAAAATCCTTGAATAAAAGATACGAAATGAGATCTTGATTCACACCAAAATGTTATTCCTATATCCTACTACTACACATATGAAAATGACATTGAGAACATGTTTTTTTTTGAATGTTGAAGGACGCCAGAACGGGTCTATACGACTTTCCTCAAATCTAATGGTATAGTATGAATCGAATCGAATTAGGAAATGAACATGTTCAGTGCGGATTTTGATTTTGTAATGCTGTGGTTGAGGCCACTCCAAATGTAGATCACTTCCTAATCTACAAAACCACTCTCTGAAATTAGCTTTTGGAAATCTGAAAACGTTTTCTTTATCCTAGAGACACTTTCAACGGGTTTTTTCAAGACCTTACTTATGAAAAGTAACGTTTTTTTTTTCTTCCCCTTTCTCCAGGAATTTCCACAATCCTTAACAAAACACTTCATCGTATCGAACGGGTGATGTACAGAATATTACCAATATACCTATAACTCCTGTCTATGCACAAAATACTATTGTCCACAGCATCCAACATCCAAATCAGAAAGAAATAAAACTGACAACGCCGCTCTATTCACAAACAAACTAGTAATCTTAACAGACATACTGTGGTGCCACCGGCAACAAAGGAAATAAATTCACAAAAAAATACTCGATTCCATAAAGTCTTCATTCAAGGAAAAGTTTTCTAATTAAGTTTTGTTTCAAAATCCGTTCATGTTGAACCTTTAAATTTAACTATGTATTCACTCAAGTGAAACAAAAAGGAAAATTTTGTTTATATTTTCAAAATCATAGTAAAGTATTAACACTTTTGAAGAAATCCAGAAACGCTTGCATAATTAATTCTAAATCAAAATTTCGACAATTGGCCGAAATATTCAATGAAGTTTGTATTAAAGAATTATACAGAATATTAAAATTTTCGATCCTTACCTTCACACCAGCACACACGAAATGGACCGAAACATAAAAGCCTTCCACTCTCGAGTTGATAGTGGGGGAGGTAATTAATACGTGTGACCTCAATACCGAAACTCGTGGCAAATAATGTCGCAATTTCTACGACTTATTTATGCGATGTTTTGAAAACCATAAAAAGTAATGGGGAGCTAGGCAATTAATGTCGCAATTTTTACGACTTATTTATGCATTGTTTTGAAACCCATAAAATCTAATGGGGCAGCTGTTCAAGCCACTTCCTAAAGCTTGCGAAATTCGCAACTCTAAGGAATCTTTCTTTGTTCGATGGGGGATATAAAAACATTTGCGAATTTCAAATTCATCAGTAGAGTCAACGAGTCAGTCAAGTCTTGAGTACAGTAATGTTGTAGTAATGCAGTAAAATTCTATTATTCAAGTGAGTGATGTAGTATATATTTGAAAGTACAGTAAAGACGGTAACTAAACAACTCAGTGCTGTAATAAATCAGATGCCAGAAGTGCTAAACATTAATTTAAAAACGCTCCAGAGACAACTACTCAATAACATGAGGATATGTAAGTCTAGCCGTTAAAGCCGAATAGACCGGGAGGTCATGACAGGTGACGTTCCACCATTTTTTCGTGCATGCCTTTTTAAGGCTTGATAACTAACCCTAAAATATCAAAGATAGTCGGGGTTTTAGCCCCCCCGCGCGTCCTCTTCATAAGGAAAAACGCTTTTTTTTCTGTACAGAATTTTCCGGAAATTTTTCACCGTTGGTCCTACGAGGGGTGCATGCCAATTCTTTCATAGTGTTTTTATTACAAAAACTTCAATTCTTCACATCGGCATGTAATTTGAAAACACGGAATTTTCCTTAATTTTTTTTCAGGTTTTCATAACCCTTTGATCATCTTGGGCCGCTGCGGGGTGCATGCCATCAATTATTAGAGCTTCAATTCTTCCGTATATTACAATGGCATGCAGTAAAATATCACGGAAAAACACGAAAATTCGCTACAGAAAGAAAAGCGTTTTTCCTTATGAAGAGGACGCGCGGGGGGGCTAAAACCCCGACTATCTTTGATATTTTAGGGTTAGCTATCAAGCCTTAAAAAGGCATGCACGAAAAAATGGTGGAACGTCACCTGTCATGACCTCCCGGTCTAGAAGCGATGATTTGATTATTTATGTACCATGTCTGTACGAGAGTAATGAACGAAATTATGTGAGTTCTATTGACCTGTCGACGTATCTTGTATTACGGAATCATCGTTGTTGGCCTATTATGTATTCCCCGCTTTATTTGATGTATAACTGAATGTTCGAGATGCCGCTTATCATAAACAAATTAAAAACTGTTGAAAATTCCGCCGAATGTTATTATTTCCACCAAGAATTCACGAACTAAAAATAATCATGTGCGACTGGGTATTTAACATCTCAAGGACCGCTCGCCTTTTTGCCAACCAACGATACCCGGTCGTCACAATACGTTCTAGATTTCTCTCATTTCCCCTTGAAATTACAAGGAATGACGTATATGCTTACTTGGTATAAGTTGTCCCCTTTGCAAATGCCCATGATTTGTCAAGTTTACGTTAGCCGACGCATGAAACGCATTCTAGTCATAAGATATAATTATTAGTTCTGTGGTCGTCATCGATAACGTGCAAATGTTTCTGAATTGTGTACACTAAGATGTCTATATACTGGTGTTTCTAATGTTGCGATATTGTTTCAGACAAACCTGTGGACAAGGCGTGGTAGTTCATCAGTGGCCATGAGGGAGCGCTGGTAATCAAAAATCTCTATAATTTTCGTGATTACTCGATCCATGGAACACGCTGTTGCCAATTCTGATGTTTTTGTTAAAGGATAGAGAATTTTTCGGGACTGAATATGTGAGGTTATTGAAAACACCACACGCACTAACGTGAATATTGGGCTGAATAATAGTGTTACTACTTCTTAACCGAGATTTTGAGTTGAGATCACTCAGATTATGCATAAAAGTTGCTTGAAGGAAAATGTCAACAATCAACTAATTTTTTCAGGACACACTTGGCAACACAGGACTGTCATCTCCACTGCAAGAGTGCCGGTACCTGGCGGATTTTCTGCAGTACTACTACGCCTACATCATCAAATTTTTCATCAAGTTGGCCATATCGGTCGTCTGATTTGCTGACAATCTTTTACATGGAGTGAAAACACCAGTATATAGCCGCCTTAGTGTACACTATAGTATTGTAATTTTAATTCGCAGTCAGGATCTTCAGGTACAACAAAGGGATGTTTCTATAACATTGCTCAGACAGGAGAATAAATGTCTTCGAAATGTCAGCTCATACATTCAGAGCAGATTAGCTCAAAATTGACTTTTTTATGCTTGGTGTATCTGTCGAGAATTTTCCATAATTTATAGAGTTCAAAGTTTTCTCTGAACGAAACAATAATATTTTCTGGGCTTCTGAGAATGAATTGTTAACGTGGTGAATGAGATATACTCAACTTGATTTAAGTTTCGTGTGCTTGGAAAAAGTGACTTTTATGTTATTCGTGCCAAATAGGCAGGGAGAGTAACTCTTTGAAACGGTCTTGAATAATTCTCACCCATCAACAGAGTTCATAAAAGTTTCATTTCCCATTTATTGAATTTTTTGGTGATTAGAAAAAGACTAAGAATACAGTCAGGATTGTTTGCGAGATACGTTTACTTTTTCCCAAGGGTTCATGTATGTTTTCTATAGAAAAGGAGCGAAAAAGTCGCGGAACTTTCATTACCGCCAGAATTTATATTTTTGTGAAGTCTGAAAACTTCAGAATCATTGCATTTTCAGCGCGGAATTTTATTGTCTAGGTATTCTCTGACCAAATACACGGCGGTGTAAGTGAGCACTCGATGTGTTTTATAAATGAAGAGTGAGATATATTTGAGTGGGAGTATCAGAATTTTTGGAATGCGGTATTTACCATCCAGTCACAGAGCCAAAGTGGTTCGGATTTCACTTCATTAACTGTAGATCACGGGCACCCTTGCTCGCACAAGCTCTTGAATGCGCTCCTTAGGAATTTCTCAAAAACCTAGGATATTCGTTGAAATACATTTTGAAGACATTTTTTGAAGTCATTTCACGAGGTACACTTAGAAAACAGTGGAGCGCAAGGTATTTGAGTGCACTATACTACGTATTCCTATGAAACTATATGCAGGAGAACTTCGAACTGCCATTCTTTAATACATGAAGATTCGTTAACAAAAAAATGTTGGAGAGATCACAGGAAAATGGTGCATAATAATTACTCCAGTCAATGAAGAGAAAAAAGCCCTTTGCCGTGCGAAAGGTAGAGTGATTCTGATTTTGGGATATGTTATTAGGTTGGGGACCCTGATGAAAAAAACAAGTTTTCGACCTTGGAGGGGAAGACTACCTTATACTGTTATATAGATGGCTAACCCACAGTGCAATAATTTCAGTTTGGTGTTAGAATATCGTTGTAACAAGCTTTGTGATGGCAATTCAGAGCTGATGTTTGTTCCATTTGTGTTCTCAGTTTCAAAGAAGGTGATCAAGTTGTAGTGGAAAAGAGAGGCGTTCAGACTCCTCTGAAATCCAGTATGCAAAGGGGAAATCGTGAACACATGCGCATTCTAAGAGATTTACCGTCAGTAACTGTTCATGCCGCATGCCAGAATAATTATAATAATGAAAAATTAATCGTGTAAAATATCTGGCACACCTTCAGTGACGTCGACTGCATATAACAAATAGCTACGATACAACAACTTTCCAACGAATAGCTACAAATCATTCCTCAAAATGAGAAAAACGGGGATTTTTACGATTTTTTGTGAAAATTTCCATGTTTTGTTTTGCTTTTCATCAGGGTCTCTCACCTAATAACATATCCCAAAATCAGAATTACTCCACCATTTGCACGACAAAAACCCCCATTGACGGGAGTAAATCAACAGTCCTGAAGTATTCAGGTACAAGTGCCAATTTCAAACCCATCAGAACAGTTTGATAAAACATGAACCCACTCATGGAAGCCTTGCGTTTATAATGATAGGGGAGCCCATGCGGAGATTTCGGGATTCACAAAAGCGCGGCAGATTAATATAGAGGAGAGCCCTATATATATGGCCGCCCTTCAAGGATGAAGGATCAGATGAGTAAAAAAAAGATCATCTAAAATTCTCGAGCGCGTCAGATTAAGGTAGGGTGAGTTAGTTACATGCTGAAAAGTGTATATTCCACTAATCTGACAATTCGGGAGTGACCTAAAGAAGGAGGAGGGCTACAAAGTTGTAAAGAAAACGTCATCTCGACATTCTCGAGCGTGGCTAATTCCATTCTTATTTTCAAGGGAATAATTCGAGAATTACAAAAAATATATAATCTGACGATTGCAGCTACGTGATGCCTATATTGCCCTCTCCGCGTTTCTATTTCTCTCTCACTTTTTGTTTACAACGCATATCCAACGTTTCAAAATTTTAAAAATTTAATTGCCTATAATTATTTTTTTATAAATACAAGTATTCTAAAAAACATACAGGCGAATCCCTCCAGATAATCGTCACTTTGTAATAAAACCATGTTTTTAAAACCAGTTTCTGAAGAAATGATTCATGAAATTATAATATCACTCAAATCCAACACTGCTCCTGGCGAAGATCAAATAACTTCGAAAGACTTGAAAGATATTGTTGATCTAATTAGCCTACCCCTATCACTCATTATTAATAAATGTATTGAAGAAGGTGTTTTTCCAAATTATCTCAAAAGAACCATATTGAAACCAATTTATAAGGGAGGAGAGAGGAATAATATTTCTAACTATCGTCCAATAGCTCTTATGAATGTTTTTTCCAAAATTTTTGAGAAAGTACTAAAATAACAACTGGTTAATTTCATCAAAGATAAATTTCGATAAATTTCAATATGCTTTCATACCAAATTCAAATACCCAATCCGCAGTAACTGATTTCATGAATGACATTTTCGAAACTTTTTATGAAAGTGAATATGGCGTCGCCATTTTTTTAGACATAAAAAAAGCATTTGATACAGTAAATCATACAATATTGCTGGAAATTTTGAATACTTCAGGAGTGAGAGGTCACTCTTATAAACTTTTTGAAAATTATTTTGAAAATCGTATTCAATATGTTGTTATTGATGGAAATCGAAGTATTGAAAAACAATTCACCATGGGAGTTCCCCAAGGTTCAGTACTAGCCCCAATTTTTTATTTGATTTATGTTAATAGTATAACCAAATTAAAATTGATAGGCAAACATTTCTCTTTCGCAGATGATACTGTGATTCATTATTCCATCAAGAATACAAAACTATTAGAAAATCTTATTGAAAAAGATATTCAATTGTATGAAAAATGGATGGATGAAATGAATCTGACTATCAATGCAGAAAAAACTGTATACATGATTTTTAAGCAAAAACTATGGACCAAATGAAATTAAAAATAAAAATCAAGTTGAAGAACACAAATATTTAGGCCTGATGATTGATGAGAATTTGAATTTTGATTGACATGTGAATAAAATTGAGAAAACAATTATTCCTTTGATTGGAGCAATAAAAAGAATTGATTTTCTAGATAATCAAGTTCAAAATCTCATTTATAATGCCCATATTGTTTCACATATTAAATCTTTAATAACAGTATGGTTATATTGTAATAAAAACAAGAAAGAGATCATTTATCGTTTGATGAATAAAGCAATAAAAGTTATTTTCAAAAAACCGTGGGAAACACCTTCTTTACAATTATATAAAGATATCAAAACTTTCACATTAGATAAACTAATAAAATTTGATAGAGCAAAATTTGCATACAAACTAACAAATAATTTACAAAAAGGTAAAACTCATTTAAAAAAAAATCAAAATTACATAACTATAATAGCAGAAATGCCAATAATTTCCACTTAAATAACATTCATTCGAATAAAGGCAAAAACAATCCTATATCTAGTTGTATAGAAACTTACAATAATCTTTCAGACGATATTAAAAATTCAAAATCCATAAATGTTTTCTTGAAAAAACTTAAACAAGAATTGATATCATAATGATGTTCATCAATCAATAAACATGTAAAGTTGTTTGTAATTGTTACTTTCCGTTCATTTTGAAATATTTTAACTTAATTACATACATTGTATTATTTTCCTTGCAGAACTTGTTCTGTTCGTTCGGAGGGGTGTTTTGTCAATAAATAAATAAATAAATTATTATAAATAAAGATGAATCGTATATATCTTAATCTGACGCGCTTGTGTATTTCGAAATAACAATTTTTTTTCACTTATAACGGCCGAGAGTGCGTCACATCCACACCGTCAGATTATTATATGAAAGCTTTTTTTAGGTTCACTAAACATCCCCTCAGAAAATCTGACGCAATCAGATTAACATACGTACATTTTTGAAAATATATAGGACATAGATGATATCAATATCCGACGCGCTCGAGTATGTCCATGCAATAGTTTTTTTTTACATTTTTGAAAATCTATAGCCGCTTCCCCCACCGATGAAAAGGTACACATCATATAACATTTTTTTTTCTTTTTATCATCTTAGCTTCGCAACCCAATAGGTCTCTATGACGCTCGAGTAAATCCCGATTCAGCATCGTGGGCCCTCTTACTAAAATGTTGGAGTGAGCTCTTGGTTCATATAATATACAACCTGTCGCAACATTTTTCAATACATATAATAGAATGACAATCGAATTCCTTCGGAAATAAAAGGAGGATGAAATATGTTAATGATAATAATGTCCTCAATGCTCATGTCTACTGATATTAGATGAAGGGCCTGCTTATAGGTGTTCAAGACTATGCATTGACTGTCGTGAATGAAAGATGAGAACGGAACCTTTGGTGTGGAAGTTTATACTTTTTCTAGAGAAGAATTACCTACCCTAACACCAAACAGGTGTCACTTGCAATTGATACGTAGAAAACGTAATGACTTTTATCGTGTATAGTTTATGCTATCTTGGCCTATTTATTACCCCTCAAAAAAGAAATTTTCAAATTGCATACGATATTTCTCAAGATGATGTCATAAGTTCACCCTCTCCATGATGATGAGAAAAAATTTACGTTACTTTCTGCAAATCTTACTCTTCACAGATCTATTCTCACCAATCGTCAAAGAGCGGCTCAACGGGTACAACAAAACCAAGACAAACAAAATATCATGAATCTTTTTGGGGTACGTTTGTCTGAGCCACAGAACTGACAGAATTCTCTGAGTTCTATGATCTGACTTTCAATTACACTAACGTTACTTGGCGGGAGCAAAATTGAACTTCGCTGCCGTATAGACAATTCAGCAATAGTGGATCATGCTCTGGGGCTTATTAGAGCGGGCGCTGCGAAACATTCCGTTTGAAAAAACCGATGACCTCATTCTGATTGATGATTTGAGTTGAGGAAGACTTGATGAATAATAATTTGGAGGTTGCCGGACGGAATTAATGTCCAGTTTTTTTTTTCGGCCCTATAATAGGAGTTTTCGATTCCATCGCTGTAATTGTTGAAAAAAAATGTTGTATAGAATGCAAAAACCATTGACTGCTATTTCTCGACTGGAATGTTTTGCAAGATCCTTCCAAACCTGGAACTGAAAGTTGCCAGAAAAGCCCGTTGTCAGTTTTATTATAAATCTCCTTCCCAGCGTCACATACCTTCTCTTGAGTTTTGGAGCAGGCCGCGCTTTTCTCAACAGTTTTTGTGACTTCAGTTATAGCTGAAATTCATCCATTATTATAACAGATACATTTCCCAATATTTAAAATAGCAGTGCTTCGAATTTTGTGATAAATTCCTTTGAAGCGAATAAATATCGCTACAATTATTAGATTAAAAAAAAGGCGAACGAAAAATCATGCTGAACTGGTGAATGAACCGAAAGAAACTATTCAAATGCAGCAAGACGACGCAAAGACGAAATTTCAGACAAATTTGAGAAGTTGTTTGATCCGAATGCTGATGAAGAACACTTCTCGTGGTATAAAAGTTGCATGGCCAGCTTTATCAGCAAAGAAAAAATTCGTCGTCGTCACTACATAGGGAGCTGGAAGAAAGAGCTTCATCAACAACACAGGGCGTAGCTGGATCATCAACTGACCTGCAAATCAAAAAGAAGCAACAGCGATTCTTCGAGTGACTCATGATGTTCCATTTGTGGTATACGACGAAAATCAAAATAAAAAAAGGCAAGTTTTTCAATGCGTTGATAATACTATGAAATTTTCACAAAAATTTGTTATACGAAACACCGGAAGATTTGTTTGCAGAAACTTCCAATATCATCCGTCGTGTTAAAGAAATTACGTTTCATTACCAATATCTTCTAGTAACGAAAGAGGTCGACCAACAACAAATATCACAAAAACAGTTACTGGCTCCTTTTGACAAATTATTGGCGGATATAAAAGACGGTGTTTCGACGACCGCTTTTGAATTGACATACTTGGCTCAACGCATGACTGTACTCGCTGAAGTAGAGGATGTAGTTCTAATCGTGATCTCAAAGTGATGCTGATCGATAAATTTGGTGACAAGGTTTAATTCTCATATCTTACTGAGAGGAAGCAATCTTCTTTGGTTTTCATGGCAGGAAGTTCATTAATAAGGAAATAGCTGAACGTGTACGTCGGCTAGACTGTAGCAAAATCGTCATGTGTGCTAAGGAATTACGAAAGGAACTATCCACTACTGAACTCATACCAGAGGAAAAGTTGGGCGATGAAATTCTTATAGAAGATGCCGCGAAGAAATGCACATTCACGTCGAAATGAAAGACTTTCATACAAGCCTCATTTAGCAGTCAAAATCTAAAATTGTCAGGCAATACACTCCATGAAGCATTAGCGGTGTTTAGTGATATATATCAGTGTAACGAACAGAAAGACACTGCAACATACAGCTCTAGCCGAATTCATTCACCATCTACCTAACTAAATCGAAACATATGTTTGTTGAAAAATCTTAGACACTGTGACAATGACTTTCAAGGGGACATTAAGTGGCGAAGATTCTATGACCGTTACAATCATGATAGTTAATGAACAAAAGAATGATGAAAAGAATACCTCACGGGCATGGCCTAGCTCTCCATGTTGACTAGTCATTCGATATCTGAAGCTAAGGAGCAGGGAAAGACCGCGTCGAAAGCTCATAAAACTGCAGCAAAGTATTATATCATAGCTCGCAGGCAATATATCAATGAACACAAGATATATTGAGGAATTGCTGTCCTTCGGAGGAGACGTAAAGCCGGCGGTCCTGAGTCCATGGTTGTTGGACTCGTAAAGGACCCCTACCTCTGGTTGGAATACCAGAGTGTTCGGCAAAATTTCCGATTGGGGGAAATGTGGTCACCGGAGTCGATGATTGGCCTTGGTAGGGGAAACAGGCCGAAGTTGAATAAATCATTTAAAAAAAGAACACTTCAGATACTGCTAAACCGAAACTAACTGAAACTGACTACAAATATTTATATCAAGTCCTTCAACCAAAATCCCAGCTGGCCAGTACAGGTGGATATGAAGACTCCAAAAAATCTTCAAGCTCCAGGGTAATAGGTCTTCTGAATTGTTAGATTCATATTATTCTGCGTTTACGAGCGACAAGGCCGGCGGTAGAAAATTTCGTAACATTATTAATGAACTATTACATTAATAATTGAAAAGAAAATGAAACCTTTGCCGTCGAAATATGTTCATCTCACCAGAAGCAGAGTGAGGGATTTTCATTTTTGTTGCTGTTCGTGAAGGAATTGAACAAGTTTTTATAAATTGTGCAGATTCCGATGTTTTCGTACTCAACATCCACTTTCAGCATAAGCTATCGAATAGTAGTTTTTGAGGGATTTGGTTTGAAGGATCAGCCAAAAAATATCTTTTAAGCTGGGATTCAATTCAAATGTATCTGAAATTATTAGAACTTTTGATGTTTTGTATTTAGATTGCTTAAGGGCTGCATTACATGGGCCTCCGAACTTAATCCAATTCGGTTATGAAAGACGAGATGGAAAGTTGTACCCGGTGCAAATGGCAAAACCACCTATGACAAATTCTTTGATCAGGCTTTGCAAATATAATGCTGAATGCCTGACAATGTTTTGCACTTGTAGAAAAAGCGAAATTAATTGTATTTTCCTTTGCAAATGCATCGGCAATAATTGTCAAAACTTACCTGAATGAATTTTTCACTACTTATTAACAGGTAAACCACTTTTTTTATTAAATTTGTATTGAATTAGATCATGCCGTTTTTCTCCATACCTTACCCAAACCAGGTGTTGATAGTCAATAACAATTTTTTTTTCGCAGCTATAGCGATGGAAGCGAAAACTATTATAGGACCGAAAAAAAAACTGGACCATAATTCCGTCCGGCAACCTCCACAATATCATTAATCAAGTCTTTCTTAACTCAAATCATCAATCAGAATGAGGCCATCGGTTTTTTCAAACGGAATGTTTCGCAGCGCTTGCACTATATATATACATGAAGGTAACATAATGAAATACTGTTTCGATGAGATATCTGTAGGAAATTCACTTCACAAAAAGGAGAACACTTGATGACTGTGTTGAGAGGGTTTGATTGAAGCAGTTTTCCTAATATCAACATTTTATTATCATTTCGTGAGTGAACTCTGAATACCATCCAAGTAACATTAAACTTCAACAATGACATACTCCGAATGAGACTTATAGCAAGAGCACCGTTGAAAACAGTGGAAACAGAGCGAATTTCAGTAACATCAGCAGAATAGAGGCATTTATCACAGTTCAAGAGTCCAAACAATATCTATAAACAAGTACATATTGGTTGTTTTTTCACTTTCAGATAGTTTTTGTTGAATAAAGCTGCAGATATTGCCATTTGGAAGGTAGCATCAATAAAACTCATAGCTTTTGAGGAGTTTTCTATGAAGCCATTGGCACTTATATCTCTGGCGAGCCTTTCCCCTTCTTCGGTTCCTATATGTAATGGGGTGTTTCTCCTCAGATCCATTTTAGTCCCTGAAATTATAATGACATTTTTGATGCAGTCAGCTATACTTGAACCATAGAATAATTCAACTGCTATATACGAGTCAATCGGTAATCTTAGAAAGTTGTTCCACAAATATTTGACCTTGTTCGAACTTTGGCACTTTAATTGCACTGAGAAATCTGACAATATATACCTGTTTGGGAAAAATACACTGGGAAAATTCAAGTGACATGAGACAAATTAGTTAGCTGTCTTCATCTGACTCTATGAAGCAAAAGCAACAGAATATTTAATTACGCTCTCATTGGTGCACTTTGGGAAGGCGTGGCTTTTAACGAATACTTATGTCATTAGATTCGCTTCTGTATAGTAGTTAATTATTCTGTGATTGAATATAGTCCAAAATATGAACACTGTGTATTGTTATTCGAATAAAAATAGTGATAATATAATCGATAGTAATGAAAATCTAATTGACACCAAAGGTAGATATATTTTATTATTGTAGTGTTTAGTTTTTGTTAGGTGAGATGGTATTGGCAAAATGGTAAAGTAGTTTTTAAGGAGATCGTCTCGAATTTCTCGAGTTGAGTTCTGCTAAGACATCGACCTGGAAATGAAACATAATTCACATTTTATTGTTTCAACTTCCTCTTTTTTGATGCTCATCCCTTTGGCAAATGTTTCGATTGTTTCATTCAATTTATCCGTTGATAGTTTTGGAGTGTTCCTTCAGAATATATGTCACACATAACTGGAAATTATGTGTTGGACAAAAACTTTAGGAACCACATTCGGTATTTCAACAGTGAGTCAGACCCAAACATGAGAGATATCTGATATTGAATATTGATTGGGAAATTCGACAGTATACCTGAGGACGGGAAATGTCATGTAATTAGTGAAACTGAGCAGATTCATATCTACAGCAGGAAAGCTTTGCTAGAGTGAGATATATCGATTCACATTTAGGCTGCATTAGAATGCCATCCTATTCTGGATCAAGCCAGAGTAACACTGGCTCTTAGAATATGACCAAATTGAAAGGTATTGTTTTGCCGATTTCCTAAACAGAGAAGGTGCCTGTCTCTAACTCCCTGAATTTGATATAATTGATGGCATGACTGTACAACTCTCGTTTAACAACATCTGCATTAACGCAACAACTAGCTGCAATCTCTTGAGACCTGCTGAGGGGTTCATAGCAGAAAACTGCCAGAGAGGAAATCAACTTTTCAGAATGGGGGCGATTTTAACTCAACTCTTTGCATTGACTGTGAAGAGAAAGATGAAAGCTCAGTCTAACTTTCGAGGTGTATGCTAGATAAGGAGAATGCATGCATGATGAAGAAAAGGAAAATAAACATCTCTTTTTTAATTTCTTCATTCAACGTCGGCCTATTTTCGCTACCAAGGCCAATCACCGACGCCGGTGATCACACTTTCCCCAGCCAAAAATTTTGCCGAACCATCTGATATTCCAACCAGAGGTAGGGATCTTTAACGAGCCTAACATCCATTGACTCGGGACCGACGGCTTTACGTCCCCTCCAAAGGACGGCATATCCTCAATATATCTTGTGCTCATTAATATATTGTCTGCGAGCTATGATATGCTATTTTGCTGCAGCTGTACGGGCCTTCGACACGGTATTTCTCTGCATGGTCACCCATCCAAGTACTAACCGCGCTCGGCGTTGCTTAACTTCAGATATCGAATGACTGTCAGTCAACCTGAAGAGCTGGGCCATACCCAAAATGAACATCGAAGGGTTTTGATTGTTTTGAATGAGATGTAATTGATCTTGGCGTTCGAATCAAAATATTCAAAACAGACATTGAGTATCAGTCCGTTTCAGAATCGTACTTTCATCATTTTGAGTTCGTTATATGCATGTCACAAACACAGTGTCGAACAAGTACAACGGAAATTTGAAGACTGATTAATACAAGAACAAGAAAATTATATAAACGATTACAACCTTCTTCATAATACGTTTGATCTTGAAATACGAGAATCAGGGCAGATCCGAAATATTTCGAACTGCTGTCCTAAACCATGAATAACTAGTACCCGAAAATCTAACATTTGTTTCACTGGAAACACAAGCGTTAATTTCTTGTCGAATGTAATTCAATAACCTTCGTGTTGTTTGCCAAGGGAATACTTCTCTCCTGACAGGTATTAGTCCGTCAACCTACTGCGTCTAAATACCCCGTTGAACTACATAAGGTTTAGTAGAGTTTCCTCATATATCTGAGATGAACAAATGTTCGTCGTGACCGGTATTTGGATACGTGACCGGACACAGTGTGCCAGTGTACCAGGAATTGCACGTTCAAAGTTAGGACCCCGTTAATATCAAGCTCAAATGAGTTTTGAATATTGAGTGTTGTTTATTCATAGTGAAATAAAATCAGTTCAGAGAAAAAGAAAATAGCTGCTTCTTAGCACTTATACGACCTGTTTTTCAATTATTTGAAACTTCATTGTACTCATCAGAATTCGGGGAATGTTTGGATCTCTATTAACGTATTTACCACCTCGCTGTTATACGAAACAAGCTAATGAAAATTCCGCTAATGTATCAGTAAAATATATAAACATTGCTCTTTGCAGCAATCCTCGTCAACCATGAGAAAGATTTATGAGATATGATTGGCATATCAAACGAATTTACTAAACCAAGCTAAATAAACATATTTTAACACTTGAATACAAATGACTTGTACAAAGAATAGCATTTCTTGGGTGCTTGATGTAGTTCTTCTGCCCACTTGCACGAAATTTATTCGAATTAAACTTGCACAAATTCTCATTTCTGTTCATTTAACATCATAATTCGGAATGAATGTGGATAAAATAGTATAAAAACGTCGGGAAAGATTAATATTTTCCCTCGGTATCATTTGATCATTTATCATATAATCTCTCAAGCCCGGCTTGAGCACCTGGTTTACAGATGGATCCAAAACGGAATATGGAACATGATCTGGTATATACTGTGCGGAGAGAAACCTAGGGTACAGTTACCCGCTCGGACAAAACACATTTGTTTTTCAAGCAGAAATTTATGCTATACTCCAATGTGCGAGAACAATCAAGTGATCTAGACTAGCAAAACATAGAGGTTACTGGGACAACCTACCCAGTAGCGCTCACAGAAGAACTTCCATCAAAGGACCGTCGAGAAAAAAGACTGAAGACCTGCTTCAGTGTAACAGAAATCAGATAAGGGTGTTATCACGGCTGTTTATTGGACACTGTCCATTCAGAAGACACCTGGATAAGATAGGGCTCTACAACAGCGACCTTAGCTGCAGACAACGTAACAAAGGGATAGAGACAGCTCGAAACGTACTCTGCGAATGTGAGGCTCTGGATCATAAAAGGAAACAAACAGCGGCGGCCTTAGGGGGTGGCGAACAGGGCAATCGCCCGGGGCCTCGCTCTTGCAAGGGCCTCGCGCAACAACCCACCTAAGAAAATTTTAAAAAATATAGAGTTTTTTAATTCAAAACTTTTGATTTTGATCCTTAATTAATGTTACGATCTAGGAGGTTCGATTCAATAAAAATTCAACACTATAGTAAGAGAGCTTCGAAGTCTTCAGTCTTCCTGTATCGCTTGTATCGCATTCAAATTTTAAATATCCCGAGCCTCGGCGCCGTCGCCGCGCTCAGGCCTAGCTAAGCTAGGGAAGCTTGGACTCTGTATGATTTAGGTAACCTGTGACCAGACGCTACATGAGAAGTCCGCTAGATGTAGCCTCTTCTATCGCTCGGGGAATCCCCGTGTTTTATTTCGTTCGTCAACTTTTGTCATCTTGAAAATATTTTGCTTTCAATAAGAGTTAAAAAGTCATTGGGTATGCATCGTACATATTAATTCCGTAATATTAATACGTTCTTATAGTAATTAAAATATTGAGTGAGCTGGAAAAGTGTAAATTACAGTATTTGAAGTACTGAGTAACCTGAAAAAGTGTTAAAAACTGTGTGATACTTAAACATTATTTCTGACTTAGCGAAACAAAACAAGATTTACGAAATGAGTTCGCGTGATCGTGATGCCGGTAGAAAATTTGAGTCGGGTAGGAAAGGAGTTTTTCGAGGCTCAAAATTATCAAAACATATTTGAGGAATTCGATGACACAAGATCGGCTTTCAGCACTTGCTATTCTTTCAATCGAAAATGGCGTAGCTCATTCGTTGGATTATTGTGCTTTAATTAAAGATTTTAGTCTTAGGAAAAGCCGCAAACATCGATTTTAAAATTTATCATCTCTGTATTTGTTAATTTGGTAAATCTTTCTTCTGTATAACTTGTATAACTTTAGCATTTCTCGTCAAACATGACAAATACCTAAACCAAACAACCAGACCTACTTTCGCATCACATTCATTCCACGAAGAGCAAAGGGCCTCGCAAAGGGCCTGCCGCCCAGAGCCTCGCAATGGGTAAGGCCGCCGCTGGAAACAAACATATGGAAAACCAATTTTGGATTCAGAAGAATATGACAAATACCCAGCAATCATTCTGCACAACATTGTGCAGGGGACAAGGTTGTTGGAATGGGTGTCATGAAGTATAGGGAAGCAAAGCGCAATAAGCCCTAGAGGCTGGAGTGCTTTCCGGAGACTTGGCAGTGAAGGACAGGTTAGACGGTTTCCACAAGAAAAAAAATGATTTGATATACAAAAAAATTAACAAGCATTGAACCACAGATCACATTCCACCAACCTTTTTTTGAATTCAACCATGGTTACAACTCTCCAATACCATGTGTAATCACTCATTGAATAATCTAGTATTATTCGACGATTATAATTATCAACATTTCGTTAGTCTTATGTTGTGCTATTGAGTATGACACCCTAATCAACTGCCGTGTTTATATCTATTCAAATATATCATAAATCTTCAAGTGATCATGTGCTTCCAGATGAATGACACTGATATTTTGATAATACGATTATATTTTATACTAGGCAAAACCCATCAACGAACAAAAAATCGGAGTGCAATATTGTTTATACTAAGAATGTTTATTTCTATCAAATATATCGTAATCGAGGTCTCTGCCAGAGCTATCCAGTGTAAAATCAATATAAGAAAAAGTCCTTTCGTGAGCTGCTTCCTGTAATATTTTCACGTTCCATTGTTTTTTTGCTATAACGGTTCTACTGCTATGGTCATTTACCGCTGTAGAGATGTTTTATATCTTTCCCAGCAAATTTGCATCTTGGCTGGATTAAAAAATATTTCTAATATAAGTTAAATTTGTATCGTAAGTGAAAATCTCACAGAAAATAGTGTTTGTATTTTCAGACCAGGTGGTGGTGACATATTTTTTGTACCAATTTTCCAAAGTCTGTATTTGGAACAGTAAGTAATTGGTGAAACAAAAATTATTATCTGCCTGAAAAACGTGCTGTGTCGTACTTCACATAAAATCCAGAATTTGCGTTCGTTCAGAAAGAATGTAGGCTTTCACGGCCGTTGTTGATATATCGCAAGTTTTTCTGGCTTGAGGTAAGTGTTCTGGATTTTTGAGTTCTAGAGCTTTCTGCTGCATAAGCGGCAGCCGTCTTCAGCGGCGTGGTCGTAGTTCAACTCCTCTCTGTGAGTCTGCTATGAGTGATGGTGAATATGGAGTTACTGACTTGTTCTCATCTTGTAGTCATGCTTCTGTCGTGAGTAAGATTATCTGGTTCTGTCAGGCTTTGTCGTTAATGTCTTTGGATCTGGATGCCAAATTCTGTTTCAATTCGATCCCTCTTTTTTTCTATTGAAGAAGCGATTGTATAGCGAAACACGTGTTGCGGTTTTTCGAACCCATTGTCAGTGAGGATCTTACATGAACTGTAATAAGAGTAAATTCTGGGTTTGAAAGAAGTACCACGCAGTGAAGTTCTCTGCGGGTAATGATCTGTTTTAGCCTAAAGTGTTTCCTATTTGAAGGGGAAACTGAACAAACTGGTCCAAAAATCTGTAACTGCGGCCTGCATCCATTCCATTTTACGGAATGATTCACTTACCTGCTAATATTATTTTAGCTTTTGGCGAAAACTTCCTCAATTCTGGGGCCCATTTGTGATATACATTTTCAAACGAGTGACGTTCATTCACTGCATATGTGAGTATGAAGCAATCCACCTGAAAATATTGAATTTCGTGTAAATAAACTATTAAGTTGAGTGATTGAGACATATTTATGAACGAGGTTGAATATTCAATTATCTGTTACAGATATATATTCCACATAATGCTAACGCAGAAATATTTCAATATTTCACTGGGTACTTCTTCATTTTTTCATGAAAGTTGTTATTTGAAACTCTCCATTCAGAAATGCAGAAAGCCAAAAATTAATTCCTAAAATTTCATTCTCACCACGAAAATACCCAAATTCCTGATTAGCCAAGTACCTACACCATATAATAATAATAAAATTTATTGATTTCTTTAGGACATCCTAATATACATACATCATTAAAATAGTATTCATTACACATAATCATTAATGTGTACAGGTAATAAATGACAAAGTAATAACAAAATATGAGATTATACTAGCAGGAAGAAGAAAAAATCAATCAAGCAATTATTCCAGATTGGTTAAAACATGTAGAAGTACATAACAAATATATTCCAAAAAAAGAGATAAAATTCAGGGGTGAGACTTTATATAGTTGATCAGTTCTTTTTTGAATTGGAAAACATTTATGGATTCTTTCAACGAAAGTGGGAGCTCATTATACTCATTCAAACCTTTATAAAATAATGACTTTGTCGTACTAGTCAAATTGGTTCGAGGAAGGTGAAATTTTTGGGAGGTGCTCGCTCTTGTTAGGTGGTTATGGATCTGAGATCTACATATACAGAATTCTTGAAAATAAGTTGGAAGTGAGTTATGTATTAGTTTAAAAATGAAAATCATTGGTAATTCGAACATTCTTTGGGAAACAGGCGGCCACCGCAATGCACTCAACATGTTTGATATACGGGTATACCTATTCACTCATTCCACGATTTTGTAAATGTTGTAGAGCTGTTACCTTTTTCTGGTGAAATGAGTATAAAAGACTAGCACAATAATCAAAATGGGGTTGGATTATACAATCATATAGTGTAATTTTTGGAATATTGAAAATGTATTGGTTGTTCGTATTTTCAAATCTCTCTGCCCTGATAGATACAGTTTTGGGACAAAATCAAAAGTATTACTGGATTACTAATTTAACTCTAGGTTCATGACTTATCCAAATAGACGAATGCAAAATTCTGAAATTATATGCAAAATTGTGATATTATAACGAAAATTTCTGATGAGGTGGTCATTAGTAGTGGCTATCCCCAGGAAAGTGCATTAAAGCCACTCCTATCCAAAATATACCGCTTTTTCAAACATAGTAGTCAGTGGGCACACTTGAAGACTCCCTATGAATCAACTCATATAATTGAACGATTGTTTCAGACCAGTCTCAAACTACCTACCCAGTAGGTTAACGGACTAACACCTATCAGAAAACAACTACTCCCCTGGCTAATACCACGAAAGGCGTTGGGTTATATCCGACACGTGTCAGTGCAGGATTCTTCACAGAAGAAATTCCTACATATGCAGGCACATTTGCAGACCGGTTTCGGGCTGCACTACAAAGTAGTGTCAATCATCAACATGAAGTCGATTTATTCAGTTTGATAGGGAAAAGTAACTTGTATGTTATGCAATAGATCGGGCCAATTCAAAATTGGAGAAGTAGTTTTTTAAGATAGAGTCTTTTTTTTCGAACTAATTGAACGTCAATGAATGATAAACACAAACAAGGATGTTATTTGCTTCTCCTTCAATATCAGTTCTTTTATAGGAGTTTTGATTTTTTTGCATTGAATTGGAGATGAAAAAAAAAAAAATTCCTCCTCGGAATGATCTGTTCTTTCCAGATGATGAATACGGGTTCAACCAACAGATAGTTCAGGGGATTCTTTGAAGAATTGAAAAGTCATGGAGAATTCTGTATAATTTTTCAAAGAAATGCTTTCAATCAGTATTATTGTGTGCAATAAAAATATAATATTTGTAGTTCTTCACTATTTATCGGGTGTAGATAAGAAAGCGTGTGCAACTCTCATGTAATGGTTATTACATGATCGTTGCATAATATACTATTATCTATACCCGTACTCTAATAATACACTTATATGCCCACAACCCGTTTTATAATGAAATCCATTGCGATACAGATTTTCAACCAATAGAAACCCATTATTTTTCAATCAAGCATGATGTGCATTTTGACGTTTGTCAAGTCGAAATCAGTAGGTATTGAATTTTTGAAGAATTTAGTCAATTTTCGATAATCGTATGAAAATGTCTCATAGCAGTGACATAGAAGAATTACCAGCGATTCCTCCACAGATGTTTCAGACAAGAAAAAAATACAATCGAAAGGATTATAATTTTCATTTGACAAATGCAACACATATTTTTTTATTTTCAACCTAATTAAATGAGTTCTCATGTCCGAGTGGTCAATGGCGCCGGCATTGATCAATCACGTCCGGGTTCAATTCCGGACCTCGACAGAAGGTACATACACTTATATTCCCACAACCCGTTTTATAATGAAATCCATTACGGTACAGATTTTCATTACCATGCACAGATTTTCAACCAATAGAAACCCATTATTTTTCAATCATCAGTATCAGTAATCGTAAGGATTATATTTCTCATTTGACAAATGCAACACATAGGTTTTTATTTTCTACTAAATTATTTGAGCTCTAATGGCCGAGTGGTCAATGGCCCCGGCAGTGATCATATCCAGACCTCAGCAGAGATTTTTTATCATTTTTTTTTCTTTTCATCTCTCATTGTTGTATTTTCCGTGGTTATACCATTAATTATAATTTTGTAGAATTTTTCAAAGAATTACGATTGATTACCTACTATTATTGTGTTCAATATGAATACCTAATATTATAATATTTTTAGTACAGGAAAAGGTAGCAACAGATTATATTTAAAGTTTAGGCATAAAGGAGAAAACTCGTTGAATCTGGTACCTACTGACCGGGAAAGATATAATATATCATAAAAATGTTGTCATAGAAATATCGACCGATGTTACTAGTAATGTTGTTGCATAATCCATATCAAGATGCATATAAATTCCCATAAAATACTGCATGAAAATTCGGATCTCTCAAATCCAACTATACTATATATAGTGTTTTTACTGTTGCTATGCATGAAAATTTGCGGATGTGACCTGACTGGTTTTTGATCCCAAAAGCCTGACTTTCTAGATGATTCTTTGGACAAATCATCATGTGATGTATTTTATAGCGAAAAGGATGCCAAGGTGCATATTATTGTACTTTATACTATTTTTCCTTCATCCATAGCAGTAGTCACAACCAATTTGTTAGTCTGATGGTGGCTTCTTTCATTTTCATTAATTCAGAATGTGACCGTTCATGTTATTGAGAACTACTTACATCTTTATATGCTAAACGTCTGAGTTTGTCGAATTCTTCTTGGCCTGCTGTATCAGAAAGAATAACTTTGTATTCCACCGAATTTATTTCAATACTCATCGAGTAAACATCGAACCTGAAAAAAAAATATTGCAAAATTTAAATAGGCTGAAATCAGCAATATGGTTATAATTCATTTCAATAGAAAACAATATATATTTCTTATATATTGATTAATTCGTATACCCAAAATGAAAATATCTTTTGTATGTTAATATCTTTCAATGAATATATCCTTCAGTTTGAAAAAACTGTTTATTCAGAACAGAATGTTTCGTTATCTTGATTTTTGTTTCGAATTGATATTCTATGAAAATGGAATTGATTTAGATGGAAACATCAGGGTTGATATGCAAACTAACTGCTGCCTAACACTGTTCTAGAATCCAATCTCAATAGATTTGAAAAAATAGATAAATGAGCTTATCAGCCAGTCTCGCTCAACTGGAGGCGGATTCACTCTCCAACTTAGAAAGGTTGATAACTAGGGTTCAATGGAGACTTTCTGAAAACTTATTTGAAGGACTTAGCAACTTGGGACATTACTTTCAACTTTCGCTTCATCAAGTGTACACAATGATCGAGCAGATATTATCTACTTCTCACTTTTCTACTTTTATTATTTGATATTTATCACTAGTGACACCGATTGGAGTCAATCGTTCCACCCTTGAACGTATCTACACGGATGACCCGACGAGTACAGAATTCTCACCCCTTTGTTGTTAATTTGGACACCTGTCGAACCTCTCTTGCTCAGGGATCTTTTTTCAATAGAACAGCTGAACTTTGGAACTCCTTGCCAAAAGAGGTTTTTCCTGAGGCTTGAAAACTCCAAAAATTCAAAGTGAATGTTAATTGATTCTCGCGATGTACTCTGAACATCACAGGGCTTCCCTTTCGTGTGAAGCTGCATGTAAGAAAAATGAGTGCCACTACTTCTAGCTTGCTATTTATTCAAATATGTATTTCTCAGTGAAATCAAATAAGCTGTCAAATATAGGGTTGAAAGTATATCGAATGACAATGAAAATAAACAATATTTGAATAGAAAATCCTAATATTGTTCAAATGTTATTATTTTGTGGTGAATGGATTTTTTCTCTATATATATATATATATATATATATATATATATATATATATATATATATATATATATATATATATATATATATATATATATATATATGTTTATTCCCTTTATCAAGACATCTACAAAATTTTAATCATTATAAAACAGTTGTAAAACATTAAGAAAATGTACTTACTAACGTGAGGTTATAGTAAGAAGTCAGACGTAAAATGAGACACAGAAAACTGATACTTTAACTCATTCGAATATATTCCTCAATCCTCGATCTCCAGTGATGATAGCCAGCTAGTGAGACAACTCAGACCTAGACGCAAGGTCACTCAGTCTTGAAAATGGCTCCGAAATGGGAGCCGAAACGTAGACAAGTAAATCTTTCCAGACGCGGATCAACCGACGATATATATATCGGCCAGACCAACAGACGGATCAAGGTACGCAAGGATGAACATGAGCTATCAGTGAAAAAAAAAGTCACCACATCTTGCATCTTCCAACACGTATTGGAGACAGGACATGACAGCGTTCTACGCTTGTATAGATTCCAATATTAATTCCAAATCAGCTGCAAAGTATCATAAATATTATATGTGATTGTGAATTACTAGGTACTGAAGAAATCAATTCCCAAATTCGTTTTTGAAATCGGCGATACTCAGGATAATACTCTTTGAGTTGATCGTTGCACGTAGCTCAACATTTTGTTTTGGCTGAGGATAATTCATCAGAGGGCAGAGTAAGTTTCAATCAATTCTTCGAAATACAAGTCGGAATGACGAATACATCCTCCCAATTGTACATTTATCCTTGAATTTTTTTTTGGATTCATTCATTTCGTTGTACTCATGGTTAGACGGTAGATGCAATGACACTGAGATATCAATTATTTTCAATAAACGATTATGATTACGAGTTTATTATCTCGCAGTGAATAAATCACATATATGACAAGCAGATTACTGACACCAAGCAAACACTGAAGTGAATTTCACACGCAGGAAGAAATATAACTTTTCCTACATAATTACTCAATGAACTTAGTTACTCAGTTATTTATCAGTTTGGTTAATCTATCAGATAAAAACAGCTTTTCATATGGCCATATTGACCTATTTCGATCCCATATATATAATTCAAGATTTGGGATACCATTTTTGAATTATAATCTTCAACATACGTTCCCAAACATGTATACTCACACAGTGGGTTGATATCTGTCATCAAATTTCTTGTCTTTGTAAGCAATCAACATACTCGTTTTTCCTGTTGCTCCATCCCCAACCACCGTTATCCTAATCGTTGATTTATTCGATCTGTCCATATTTCTTCATGCTTGACTGCTGTTCACATACCCATTCTATATGAAATGCCAATTAGTGGTTTGATTATGAAAGATTTTCTGAAATGCCACTCACACCCAGTTCAAACCAATCTACATCACACAATTCCATAACAATTTCACGTTATCTCTATCGTAGCTGATAAGATGGCATGTTTTGATACGAGCATACAGTCAATACTGATAGATTAGTGAGTTTACGTATAGCGACAATTGAAAATAAGGAACCAGCGCGAACTGAGAAGAACGAAATTCTTGTAGTGGATTTCCTAGATCTCACTAAATAAACCGAACAACAGTGACATATTTTTTGGAGCAATTTACTCAACAAAATCCTTGTTGAGTTTCACCTCTTGTGAGTGCCAGAGTTTTCTGATGAAAGGCAGTATATATTAGCAAAAAATATGCTCCTTAAATTTTCATTAATTCTAACATGAAACTAGTTCAATTTGTGATGATAATATTGAAGAAAGTTGGTGTTCATTAAATTTTGTCGCAATACGTCTGGGCAAGTTTGAAGTGAGCGTGTATCATTTGAAACAGTACATTTTCAAGATTTTCGTACTTTTTGCAAGGTTTTTATGCGTAACAAATACCTGTGAAATGTTTCCATCCAAAGTATCATTGGACTTAATGAACGCAAATTCTGGGTTTTACGCAGCGCGTAGTTTTTTTGGAGATTGAAAATTATTTTATCTTCAATCACTTTATCTTTCCGATACAGACTGTCAAAAATTGGTCCAAGAAATTCGTCACTAGCACCTTGTATAAAAGTGAAGAAAGTATTAATTTGATCAATAAACCACTTCAGGAGCCTTTTGAAAAGAGAAAAAATGTAAAAAGTAACAGCATGATGATCATATGATGAGAATAAAAAAACTGAGGAAAAAAAAATAATAATAATAATAATAATAATAATAATAATAATATACGTCTTTATTATTTTCCAGATGATAGAAATAACAGAAAAAGTACAAAACATGTTCAGTGAAAATAAAGGGCGAAGTTCAATTCATTCAGAGAACACTCCTCTAGATGAATTGTTCTTCCACTTAACCCTCCAATATGTCTCCACATATGTGCCTTCCAATATTATACACATTCATATATTATAAAAAATAATATATACACATATTCAGAATAGTATGCCTGATATTATAATATGTTAATATTTTAATATTCATCTATAAAGGAAAAAGAGGAAAGAAAAATATAGAAGTCTATTTTAATTGTTTTGTTTCAAATAAATACTTTTTGAACATTTTTTTGAAATTACCCAAACTTTCTTTTTTGAGATGTGTGGGGATTACATTATACAATGAAGTAATCTGATAGCTGAAGGATCGTCTAAATGTTTGAGTTCTGAAAGAGGGTGGTGTGAGAGTTCCCTTGAATCTTATGTTCAAGTTATGGACATCAGTTCTATGTGTGACTTTGCGATGCAAGTAAGAGGGTACCTTTGTTATCAAAATCTTATGATATAGACAAGCACTGTGAAGAACTCTCCTATTTTCCATGTTCAACCAGTATGCTTCGCGAAGTTTATGAGAAATACCTTTTCTCTTCCGAATTCCATAAATAAGCCTGAGACACGAGTTTTGTACTTTCTGTATCTTGTTTTTGAACGTGTTCGTTAGATTAGGACCATATAGGATGTCTGCATAATTGAATAGTGATAAAACAAGTGTCTCACACAGCGTGGATTTAACTGAGGATGGAAGGAGATGTCTACTGCCATATATTAGTTTAAGTGAGGAGTACGCTCGTTGTATGAGTTTATTAACGTGTTTTTCGAATCTCATATTAACATCTAGTAAGACACCAAGATTTTTTGCTTCCTGGACCAATGTAAGAGAGTTACTATTAATTTGCAAATCAATCTCACTCTCGATTCTATTATTATTTCCAGACGTGAACACCATCATGTTTGATTTTGAGGGATTAATTAGTAAGCAATGATCACCAGCAGATTTGACAAAAGACTCGAGGTCTTTATTAATCAACATGGATGCATTGTGCACTTCATGTTGAGGAAAACTATAATAGAGCTGGGTATCATCTGCATACAAGTGAATTGAGCAATTTTGTAAACATCGAACTAGATTTGCTGTATACATTGTGAATAACAAAGGACCTAAAATGGATCCTTGTGGTACTCCCGAATTTAACCTCAAATATGTAGAGTTAGCGTCATCTATCTGAACTTTTTGTTGCCTATCATAAAGATATGACTTCATCAGAGCTATAGAATTGAGTGAAAGTCCCAAATAGTGAAATGTACCCCATCCAATTTACGATGAGTGAAACGGGGTGAATTTTTATTGGTGGAGGTGTCTTTAACAATACATAAAGCAATCACAAAATTTTATGGTATGTTAAGTCACCATCTTGTGATATCAATATGCTCTATAGTCTTTTTAGATCAAAATCCTCAGTTTCGAATTCAATTCTGATTCATAACCTAAAAAATGATCTGATCTCCATTCAATAATGATCACCGAGAATTTTTTTGAATTTTCTGAGACAGTTGAAAAACTGGATCAAAATGATATATTACTGAGTATAAAAAAAATAAGTGATGAATTCAAGAAAACGAGCAAGAAAACCACGTCAGTTTCCGTTTGAAACAGTTTATCTCAAAAGCGGTTCAAAATATAAATAGTATTATCTGAACAAAGTCGATCTAAAATTGAATGTAGAGCTCAAAAGTGTTGAAATATATATATAAATTGAGTTCCACTCATTTTTTCATGGGATCAAAATATCTGCATTTTTTGAAGACCTTGTATGAGGCAAATGAAAATATGACTCGGAGTGGAGATCCTCATAGTATCACTCCACTCCATTTCGAATTCTATCGTTTTAGTGCAAGAGAGTTCAAGATTATCAGCATTTATAAAAGTTCATGTTTGGTAAAAAAATATCGAAATTAATTTATATCTTCTAAACGGTAATAGATAGGTATAGGGAAATAGTATATGAATTTGTTGACAGGGTGATAATGAGTCATAATATGATATTATATACGGGGTGCTCCATTTGAAAAATCAAAGAAGCCGCTACTTTATAGTAGAAGCGACAACGCCGCATCGTCTGAAATATTTTAGGCGTGTAGGTCATATTGATTCATGCATACTGTGGAATTTTCAGGTTGATCCGTTCAATAGTTTGTCAGAAACGGCTTATTAACGCTCATCATGAAAAGCCCTGTATATGAATACTGGAACTTCCGGTTGAACCGCATCTGGAATCGTTCTTCTGAGGCTACCATATTGTCATATTGTGATATCAATATGCTCCCTAGTCTTTTTGAATCAAAATCCTCAGTTTTGAATTCAATTTCGATTTACAACCAAAAAAATGATCTGATCCCCATTCAATAATGATCACCGAGAATTTTTTCGAATTTTCTGATTTACCTTTGTTGAAACTTTTTTTATGCCGTGTTGTAAAAATTACTACTACTATGGAATGATTTTACATAAAATATCGAAAATAAAAAAAAATGGAATTCAAATTAGTATATTACATAACGAAGGCGATACGTGCCAATTGCGCACAAGCGAAAAGAGCGGTAATTCGCGAGTGCACGTAATTGGCCTTATCCCCGAGTCACGTACTGTACTGTATCTACTCCCACCATCCTGACAGCTGTAACGTAATTGCTCACTTACAATTTACGTGCATTGAAAATTAATGGCCGTCACCAATGGTAGTAGAAAAAATACTTCGAAGATTTATTGAAATCTTAGATTTTTCACTTGTAATATCACTAGGGCTAGAATTATTGCAGAAAATGTTTTCGAGATCACGAATATTTTGAAAATCATCCCGAGCCGAAGACAAGGGATAATTTTCTTGAGAAATTACGTGACCAAGGAAAAAATTCAAAGGATAATTTGAGTATATGTTTCAAGTTATATATAGCTCCCAAAATTTGGAAATGAATGAGCAGAAGTTGATCGAAGAAAAATAATAAAAATAAAAAGTTGTGAAATAATCAGATCAACCATGAAATTGAACGGGCCACTTTTATCCAAACAAAAAATTTAAATCGGCATGTCTGTTCAAGTAAAATTCAAAATTCCTTCGAGTGTTTTTGAGGAAAATCTGATAGATATATACTGGAAAATGGGCGACCGTTTACTCCAGAAGAGATAAATTTATGCACCAACATTGGCGTTACCTTATCTTTGTTGAAAAATTAAATATATTAATATGTATTTCAGTAGCAGATAGTTGGGTCGTTACCTGGAAAAGTTCCTTGGTGTTTATGTAGGTTAGGTTAGGTCAGAAGTGAGTGGGTCTGTTCGGCCCTTCACTGCAACCCACAAGGGTTTATTGTGGCTCACACTTATTCAAACTCGACCAAATAAACCCAGCTTCTTAACGAAGCCGATTAGTTTGTATGGTGAGTGATCTTTCAGGTCAGATGGTAAGAGTGAAGCCTTACCAAACTCTGAAAACCTGATTCGGTCCGCAGCGGGGCAGGCACAAATTATGTGCTCTGCTGTTTCATCATTTTCCAGACAGAGACGACACAAGCTGTCTTCTGACAGTCCGATTCTCTGCATATGATGATTCAAATGACAGCGACCTGTGAGAAGGCCAGTTAGACATCGTAGTTCGTCCCTACTGTAGTCCAACAACTGTTTGGTTTCCGACTTCGAAGGGTGAATAAACGCCTTGGAATGAGCCAATCCTGGAAGATTTTGCCAGAAGTCCATAAATCTTCTTGCCATCCAGGTATTCAATGTTTGTTTGGCAATGCCTACAGCGATGCCAATGACAGGTTCTGGTCCGATGAAGCTGCTTGCAGCACCCTCCTTTGCAAGGGAGTCAGCAGCCTCATTGCCTTCCAGGCCAGTATGGCCCGGAATACAGACCAGAGACAATTTGTTAAATCTTCCTATTGAGGAGAGTCGTTTTTGGCAATTCGTTATCAGTTCAGACGTTAATCAGTGAGAGCCAATAGCTTTCAGCGCCGCTTGACTGTCCGAGAATCTTTTTATTGACTTGTGTGTGAGGTTGGATTCTGCCAATCTCTCCGCACACAGTTCAATAGCATACATTTCCGCTTGAAATACGATCGCATAGGTCCCTTGGCAGGTTGATATCTCTGTCCTGGGTTTGCGACTGAAAACACTGAAAACCAGAAGGTGTTTTTGATCCATCTGTGAACCAACAACTATCTGCTCACTGTATTTCCTTCTCCCGGAGGATCCAGTCCTCTCTACTCGGGAAAAGTACTGTATAAGGCAGTTCGTAGTTTACAGTTGGAGTCATAATGTCAGAGGTCATTCCCACAATGCTGTGACTTCAAGTGTCAGCCAGCAGTCTAGTATACTCTGCAATAGATTGTTTTGAGCAATTAGCGATGTGCACAAGTCTATATGCAGTCCATCTAGCCTCTCTCTCCAGAAAAATGTGGAGAGGAGGTAGATCTAGAAGGATCTCCATGGCCGCTGACGGTGTGGTACTGATGGCACCACAAATAGCTAGATAGCTTTGCCTGAGCCGTTTTCTGAGAAGCCTTCGGCCACCAGGCAATTGCCCCATAGGTAATCATTGGTCTGACAATAGTCACATAAATCCAATGAATTTGTTTGGGATCTGAACCCCAAGATTTACCACAAATTCTTCGACAAGTCCATTGGGACAGTTTGGCTTTGTGTAAAACTTTTTCCAAGTGGGCGTTCCAGGTGAGTTTTTCATCAAGGACAATGCTAAGATATTTCACCTCCGTTCCAAATGGATTGACCTTACCATTGAGAGAAAGTGGCGTTAAATCATCCAATTTTCTCCTCCTGGTGAAAGGGATTATCACAGTTTTGCTGGGGTTTACAGACATCTGCTCCCTCTGACACCAACCGTGAACAACGTCCATCGTACTTTGAAGGATATTACAAGCTACCCTTCCCGACGTGGACCTTGCCAAAATGACAAGGTCATCTGCATAAGCTTGCAGGTCTACTTGTCTTCTTTCGAGGGCATTAAGCAGACTGTCCATCAGGAGTGACCACAGAAGGGGAGATAGTACCCCACCTTGAGGGCAGCCCCTGGTGACCCTGAACTTAATGGCCTCGTCTTGAAGAGTCGTAGTTGCAATTCTGTTTGCCAGCATGGCATAGATCCAACCCGTTATGGTTGTTTCTATGCCCCTTCCAGTCAGGGCTGATCCTATAGATTTAGGTAGTGCATTGTCAAATGCTCCTTCAATATCGAGAAATCCGGCAACCGCAATCTCCTTGTTATCAAGGGATTGGGAAATTCTCTCTATGAGGTAATTTAGTGCTAAATCGGTCGATTTGCCAGTTTGATAAGCAACAGTAAGGATGTGAGGCTGATCGGTCGTACCGATTTAGGGTGTGGGTCTTTCCGACCCACTTTAGGTATGTATACCACCCTTGCTGCCAACCAACTGGGTGGTATATAGTTCCACGCCAGACTTGCTCTATACAATTTTATGAGAATGGGTAGAATTATTTTCAGAGCTGGAAATATGCCGTCCTCTCCAGGAGATTTGAAGGGCTGAAACGACTTAATAGCCCATTCAACTGCCGGTGCTGTGATAACCTTTTTGACGACCTCCCAGTCGTTCTTTTTAGGGCGTTTAGCGCCCTCAAAAGGGGGAGGTCCGTTATTATCAAGAGTCAGACTTCCAGGAAAGTGGTTTTCTATTAAAAGCTCTAACGTTTTTTTTCTAGAGGTCGTGAAAGTTCCATCGGGTCGTTTCAGCGACCCAATTTCAGCAGTACTCTCACAGAACTTCCTCCAAGACTCCCGTTTTGCCTTTCTGATTTCCTTGTTATATGTAGTACAGATCATCCAATGTAGGTACAGCTCATCCAATCCATCTTGGCACAGAACCAATAACGTATATGCCCAGCAATCTCTGTGAAGTATACTGAAATAGAAAAACACCTATTATATGTGCTCACTGTTGTGAAATTCATTCCTAGAAGGTGTTTTTTCTTTCGTCATGATCTACACTACCAGTGTACAACTGGAAAAGTATCTAAGTTTGTGCTAAGATGGATTGGATAAGCTGTACATGAGGGAAGTTATCATGACAATAATCAAGTAAACATAAATTATACCAGGAATATTCTTTGAATCTCCCAAAAAAGATCTTCCTGAAAATGACAGGACGCAACTTTTAATTTTCTCAGGGGTGAGAAAAAAGGTCTAAAAATTGGTGGTATCTGTAACTTTTCGTACTCCCATATTTTTTTATAAATACTCCACTTTTTCCGATAACGATATTCTCACAAGACAGTTTTAAACTATATTCGTCCGACCTACATTTCGCAACAAATTGAAAATTCATTGATTATAACGACATAATTTAGTCGTAGACTGTCCGTGGAGGAACGTATTTTCGTCTATCACAATTGATGAGTGCGTTATAAGTACAATAATGCAGTTGTAATTACAATACGAGAAATTATCAGAGATATGAGAGTTGATTATGTGAAAGAGATTTTCTTTATTGATACGATTCCAAATGTTATCAGAACAAAAGATGTATTTGATGCCCATCTGAACTATATAGTATTTCAGCTTGTTTTTGAATGATTGATAGTAACTAATATTTTTTATTTCAGGTAGTGAAAGATTTATAAATCGTGGTGCCTATTATCAATTACTCCGCTTTCCGATTGTCTTCAGTGCAAGAGGTGCCCTGTGATAGTCTATGTTTTTCCTAGTCTGGTATGTTAAAATATTTTTGAATTTTATTTTTGTTTGATTTTTAATGAGGTTATCGTGAAAAAAAATGACGGATATTATGAAGTTTAGCTCAGTTGAATGAAAGATTCGATAGATAATGCCTTGTTTTTTTTGAGATTACTTCCCAAAATATTTTCTGCAGAATTTCAAGGTGTTTAATATGCTGTTTGAGTGCACTCCGCCAACCGTACGTTAATCATGACTTCACCAAGGCTTGATGAATCATTTTAATTTCCTTTTTGTTAGAAATCTAGAGAGATATTCGAATCTATATATGACTCTTCCCAACGAGTTGGTGAGATTTGTAATATGTTCATTCCATCTCAAGTGTTTATGTTACTTAACTGAATCACTCTCATTTATTTATGATTTTTCGTCACTTTGCAGGACCGTATAAAAGGGTTGAGTATTTCCATAGCAGGAATTGAATGAATGAATATTCATTTCAATAAAACAATTTAATTTTACATTCCAAACATATTTCATATCAACCTCTAGCTAAACGAGTATCCTCATTACACAGGTATAATTTCCAGCAGCCACATAACTTTCAAGACCATTTCACTCCTATGAAAAAATTTCAAATCCATCATGAATCTTCCTTTAGGAAGGGCATTCGGCCATCCATTTGACGTCAGCATTATATTATACAGATAGTGGTGGCCCTGAAATAAAAATAAGTAGTGCTTAATGAATGCTGTATATAAGGCGGTTTTATTCACGCTTTGATACTATTGGTGAAAACGGACACATCAACGGATAAACTCCCAGAATAGCAACAACAATAATATATATATATATATATATATGTTGTTGTTGAGTTCGGATTGAACAGACTGATGAGGTTGAGGGTGCCTTTGGGAATTTGGTGTTTGGTTTCGAGAATGTTCAATGTATCTGATGAAGGGATATTTGTGAATAAGGACACTACGTCGAAACTCACAAGGATGTCAGTCTGTTGGATATTGAGGCTTTTGAGGATTTCAATGAAGTGGAAAGAATTTCGTACATATGACGAGGACTGTTCTGCAAGGGGTTGGAGAGTATTGGCAAGGTGTTTAGCAAGATTTTGTGTTGGAGAACCGAAAGCACTGACAATGGGGCGAAGAGGAACATTGGGTTTGTGTATTTTTGGGAGACCATATATGCGGGGTGTGCGTGAGGATTTTTCCCGGGGGATGAGAGCTTTCTTGGTTTCGGTAGGGATATTGGAGTTGTTGATGAGGGTCCTGGTTTTCTTCTCAAGATAGGTCGTTGGGTCTCTGTCGGTGGGTTGATATTCAGGTGAATCGAGTAGTTTACTCATTTTATCAACATAGTCAGACGTGTTGAGGATGACTGTGGCGTTGCCCTTGTCTGCTGGGAGGATGATCAGGTCTGGGTTGTTGTGGAGACTTTTCAGAGAATGTCTCTCTGCCGGTGTGATATTGGATTTAGGAAGTTTTGCCCTCCTGAGGGTGGTGGCGATGTCTTGTCGGGTTTCTTCAGCTATCATTTCAGGAAGGTGAGTGATAGCAGATTCGATTTGGGTGATGAGTGATTCGGTTGGAATTGAAGTGGGAGTGATAGAGAAATTGAAACTTTTGGAGAAAATGTTGTGGGCATTTTCGTCCAGAGGGGTGTCGGAGAGATTGTGAACTAGGACTGGGGGATTGGATGTTGATGGATTCGGAGTGTTGGTTTTCAGGAGAACTGATAGTTTTTTCTTATGGGTCTCGGTTTTTTGTATGCTGATGTGGTCTGCTTTCTCTTGAGAGATTCTGAGAAGTGTGTCCCAGATGAGTGGATGGATTTTGGCGAGTGATAGCGTGCCGTAGCATTGGTATAAGGACATATTGTTGGAATGAAGGTTGCGTCTGACGTCGTGGATGGTTTTTCGGATGAGGGCCTGACTGGCGCGACCAAGGATGTGTTTGGCTGAGAAGGACTTGTCGTGATGCTCAAGTTGGAATGCTTTGGGAATTACTTTGTGGTCTCTGCAGGATTTGAGGAAAGTGAGATCGCAGAGAAGTTTGGATCTTCGGATGAGGAGTGAGGAATAGGTTTTGGTGAGTTTTAGTATTTCCCCCCCGTAGAGGCGTACTATGTGTTCGGATAGGTTTCCGCGGTCCCCATCTTCAGCTCTGTCCAAACATCATCAAGAGACAGGACACAACATAGACTTTGCGAACACTAAGACCATCGCCACAGCAAAAACACTACAAGCTCGTATAATTCGCGAGGCCATCGGAATCGAGAAGCGACCTTCCTGCTTTAATAAATGTGACGACGGCCAGAGACTTCCAACTGCATGGAAACCCCTAATTTCCAGATGCCCAGTCCCCACCAAGACATCCGACGGTCCTTTAGTAGCACCCGCTGCTATAAATACTACCCAACATCCCTCGATACCTCAGTTCGATCTAAGGAGTAGGCAGATTGAGGCCCCGGCGTCAAGTCACAAACCCTTGCCCCCCGTGACAACACCTGAGGAGTAGGCAGATTGAGACCTCAGCGTGAAGTCACATTTACCTCTCCAAAATCGGAGCCGAAACGTCGAGAACAAAACTCCAGACGCAGTTCAACCCGAACTCAACAACAACACACAACTGACCGCGGAAACCTATCCGAACACACACACATATATATATATATATGTTAGCATGAAGATTCTCACCGACGAAGTATGATGAATTGTGTTTTCGGGTTTCATTCCGTGTTCTGTGTTTTTGATCCTCTGAAGGATAATTGTCACAACGTTTCGGCAAAGTCTCATTTGCCATCTTCTAGGTGATGATTGAGTTTCATTCATATTTTTATATATATATATATAGCTGGAACTTCCGGTTGATCCGCGTCATTATCACTTCGTCAACAAATTCATATTCTATTTTCCTATACCTATCTATTACCGTTTAGAAGATAATTATTGATTTTGATATTTTTTTTACCAAACGAACTTTTAGAAATGCTGATAATCTTGAACTCTCTTGCACTGAAACGATCAAAGGACCCCGCACTAATCTTATGGAAAACCGGTTTCGGTGAAAATCGCTGAAATTTCAATATGATGTCGCCCATGCCATCCTGAATAAAAGTTATCATTGCGCCAACTCTCTGAATGCCCGCGTTTGGATTCTACAGGGGGTCAAAGTTCGATATTTTGACGATTTTTCAAAAAATCCGGAATTTCATTTTCATTGTATCGATCTGAATTTTTATAATGGAATAGTCCACAATATGTGCATCAAAAAGTTCAAATGACAAAAGTTCCTAGAATCAAAACTGGCGGGTATACAGAGGGTTGAACTTATATTTTTGAAAAAAAAATTTTTTTTTGGACCAACCTTTGTATATTCATAAATTCTCATTTCAGATAATTTGGTCATTGAAATGTTTCGAAGTTTGTCTAGTAAACAATATTATTTTCCGTTACAAAGAAATTATTGATTATTCCAGAAATCAAGGAAATACTATACTTCAAAACCCTGTATAATTCAAACCGTGGCATTCGCGTGGTAGGCACTGTAGAACTTTTTGATCAATAATAACTCATCTACATTATATCAGAAAATAAAAGAAATTCACGGACGATTTTAGAAATCATTTCTAAATTATTCCGAAACATCCCTTCTCCATATTTTTTGGACCATCGCCGCAACTTTGTTTGGATTCAGATTAATGAGCACAGACGTCGACACATTTGTATGTATGTTAGCTACATAGTTTCAAAAAATCAGCTGAATATATTGGTGAAAGCTGACTATACAAAGGGATACATTTTTCCGAAATTGAAAATATATTTTTGATCGCCCCGTACCTTTCAAATATTTAAAGTTGGATGGTTAGTTCAAATGCAAAATATGATCGCCCTCTTATGTACTGTAAGTAACATCAATTGCACATGGATCTGCAGGAAAACGAATATTTTCTCAAAAAAAGTTCGATAAAAATCACCAAAAACAAAGTTCAACCCTCTGTATACCCGCCAGTTTTGATTCTAGAAACTTTTGTCATTTGAACTTTTTGATGCACATATTGTGGACTATTCCATTATAAAAATTCAGATCGATACAATGAAAATGAAATTCCGGATTTTTTGAAAAATCGTCAAAATATCGAACTTTGACCCCCTGTAGAATCCAAACGCGGGCATTCAGAGAGTTGGCGCAATGATAACTTTTATTCAGGATGGCATGGGCGACATCATATTGAAATTTCAGCGATTTTCACCGAAACCGGTTTTCCATAAGATTAGTGCGGGGTCCTTTGAAATGGAGTGGAGTGATACTAGGAGGATCTTCACTCCGAGTCATATTTTCATTTGCCTCATACAGGGTCTTCAGAAAATGCAGATAATTCGATCTCATGAAAAAATGAGTGGAACTCAATTATTTCAAATGGAACACCCTGTATATTATAACATTTTTGAGCTCTACTCAAAATAATAAACCCATAAATTAATGAGTTAATTTAATCGTCAGGGTATTTCAGAATATGTTCAAACACATCTCCACCTCTACTCATACAAACATGTAAATCTCTTCAAAAGATTGTCATGTGTAGCGCTTCTGATCAAGTCTGGAGTCAAACTATTGAAAGCAGTTGTAACTCTCGATTCCATATCTTCCATTGTTGTTATTGGAGTAGAGTAAACCATATTTTTAATGAAACCCCACACGAAATAATCTAATGGATTGCCATCTGGTGTTCTAGGAGGCCAACGAGAAGTTTCATTATTACCAATCTATTTGTCTTCGAGGATTTCAGGTGAAGCTTCGCTGACTGAATGAGAACTATGGGGTGGGGCACCGTCCATTTGGTACCATACACGTTCTCTTCTTGGTCCATTATTTAAATTCATTTGAATTCCATTCCTCAATAAATCTTTTTATTTTGATGCATTCAAATTATCATCATAAAACTCGGTATAAAAAATTGACCCATTCTTTATGGCACAAAATACGTTGAATTACCATGGGCATTTTCCGGCGCCCAATAATGACTGTAGATGTCTTGGGATCATGCCATCATGGACAACCCCTAAGAAATTCAATATATAATAAAATCCGTCACTGAGCAAAAAATTTTGAGTACATGAAGAAGTAAAATGCACTGTCGATAATGGAAGTAGACGACGCATAGACATTGCGATTGGGCGTATAAATAACAAGGCATTCATCATTGACCCGACAATTCGTTTCGAGTACTCCAAGAAACAACCAAGAGAAGTGAGTTTGAAAAAAAAAAGATTTGAGAACCTACGATCCATCTCTTCAAAGAAAGGGTATTGGAAATTATGGTTTGTTTGTTTGTTGTAAATTCTTGGTTGAATTTGCAAAAAATTCAAAATTTCAATGAATGTACTAAACTTTATTGCACTGGAATCCTTGAAAGACTCTATATAAATCTCAAGATGTCATAATGATTAGCCAAAATAACCGAATTTGTTTATCATATATTGTATAAGTATTCCTTTTTTTTATACAAACCATGAAGGTGGCAGGATGTCTATTTTTCATTAAATAATGCAATACAATACGAAAGTGTAATTATCAAAATGGCGACAATATTTCTATTCGTTAGTTTTCAATTGGTGACATAATTACCTTTTAACGTGCCATTACCCAGCACTAAGATGTCTACAAACCCTGGTGTATCGACTTATACCTGAATAATTTTGGGATAAACTTGGCGAAAACTGATTGCTTGATTTCTGAGATCATAAAAACTTCATATCGCTATTGAAGATGGCGTTCCGTCATGTATAATATGAAGCTTAATTTCCAATAGACAGGAATGTGCAAGCGAATTTTGCAGTACTGTTTATTATTTAGCTAGTGAGATTTCGACAGCCTTGACAGCCAATCGAATGCATTTCAGAAATGTGGAAATGTACCGTTAACAAACTGTCACTGTCAATTGCTACTTTTTGATGTTTTTATTTCCGTTTGTAATACTAGACTTTAATCCGGAGAAAATATACTCTATCCATTCACTTGGGAATGTACGACAAAGTTTTCTTTTTTGGAAAAAATGTGCTAGTATATTCAAAGTGATAGACACAGTGTCTTGGTTCAAATGTTCAAAATATGGATCACTTCGTTTTCAATCTTTCATTGATAAGATTCAATGTTTCCTCATCGATATAACGTTGACTTTCGCTCAAGATGAAAACAATTTATGAATGCATAAAAATGATACCATTTTCTTTCACTCTCAATGAATGTGATTTGAAGGCTTTTATATTGAATCATTGATGGCAAATACACATGAAAATATGTATGGATTCTCTGTGAGAACAGAGAATCTTCCAACGTTGAAATCCATAAACATCTTATTCAGTAGCATCTCATCGTGAGATGAATGAATTCACTGGAGTTCTAGTTCTTAGATGCTTTTTCACAATGTATAATGCTCCAGAAGCACCCATTCTTTCAATTTTCAATCTCAACATCTAATAAGGAAAAACAATATTAGATTAGTTTCAAATGAAGTGATATTAACAGAAATTCGAACAAAGATTGACAACAATAACATCAAACTTAAGTCAGTCTGAAACCAACACTTGACAGATTTTTGAAAATGCTAATATAACGCTCCCTATAGCTATCATAATCGTCGATTGTTTTTCGCCATGAAATTCTAAACAATATCGAATAAGTAGATGCACCAGGGTTTTTAAGCATCTCACCCAGCACAGTGGCCCGGCGGGGAATCGAACCCAGGTCTCCCGCTTGAAAGGCGAATGTGCTAACCTCTACACTACCGAGAGAATAATATCTATTACATTTTTCCAGTCTCCAACACAAATTGTCTTTCAATGATTTTCTCAGTATCGCTTGAATATGTTGCAAAAGTTCAGTAAGAGAAATCTTTACAAACTACTTAATGAGAGTGTGGAAAATTTTATAGTAACTGCCAACATGTTTATAAAACTGTTTTGTACTATTTGTATGAGCCTTTACAGAATATTAATAAACACTATAATCATTATAGTGCCATATTCCTACTTATAGCTGTTTCATAAACCCATTGAGAACATTTCTGGGAGAAATACAGTTTCATAATTCGTTTTTCCGGAACCTTTTCGCAATTATTATAAAATATAAAATTGCTAGTTGGGATACAAATGCGATTTCCCAAAGATGATTTCAAATCAGGCGGCAACTTATTACACGGGAATTTTTACATCGGCTGTCTTATTGGCTAAACTCTGGCGAGATCTTCCGTTCGCCAATAAAATCATAGCGTGGAAAAGGCCTCCTTAAGGTGTATTTTCATGGCTCTCAACTACTGCAAGTACAGTAGCTTTTGACAGATTTCACTGCTAGAGCAGTTACCTTCAGAAGTTAAAAGTTTTCAACTTCAAAGCAGCAAAGCGAATGATATTTCGTTAATTTCGTAGCCATTTTGAATATCTATAAGGTCGATTGTGCATAGGCTGTTGGATTTCTTCAAAATTAGTTAAACTTTTGTCGTTTTATTTAAATTTGTTGTTTCAATTAGTATTTATATTCTACATAGTTTTAAATATTGTTCAGATTTGTTTTATTTAGAGGGTAGGTTAGTATTTAAAGTGTGGATACTGTTTTGTTTGGTGAGGTTAAGCTAGACTAATTACTCCATTTGTGAGCATGTTCATCGCTGCGGAATAATCGTGGATTAATACGACGTTTGTGAGGATTTTGCGCGGATTCTGAGCGTATTGACTTCTGAACAAAAATGTTATTCGAAACAAAAAATCTGAGATTAGTACTTTTGATAGGATCAGGATGTTATTATTTCTTATTGAACAAAATATTGTTTTTGTATGAAAAAAATAAATTTTATACAATTTCATTTAAACGAAAACACTTGAGCTTGGAAGGTAGTACTTCAAAGTACTATAAAAACATCGCTATGGATTGAATAGCGATTTAGTCTAGTAATGAAATGGAACTCCACTGAGATAAAAAATTCAGTTCATCCAATTCTACTTTGATTATGTTGATTTTCCATATCATTATTCTCAGGTCTATTATCTGGTGCATCTTTTGAATAACTATCAATATTGTTTATTGCAATGGTTATTGAAAATAATCGACAACTGTTATAGAAAAATATAAATATACATCATAAAGTTTTCTGAAACATCTTCGAGTAACATTATCTATTGAAGAATTTTGATTTGTACCAAAATTGCATTATTGGTCTCATTCTCAAATATTTTTCAATAATCTAAAGATATTCAAGAATCAATAGGCCACCGCAGAATATACCTGATTGAGAATATACTAATCGGCTCTCAGCCAAACAATGTAATTGGGTTTTTGGTATAGTTTCTGGATATCATAAATAATCAAATACCAATAAATATAAATAGCATGAATGACATGCAAATCACAGATTCCACTGCTTTCAACCCCTTTTCATGGAGCAGTGAAATTTTTACTGCATTTGCAGCAAAATTTCTACGGAGCATGCGCACTTGCATTTTACTGCACTTGCAGTAAGAGTTCTACTGCTCCATAAAAAGGATCCTTTATAGCCAGCAAGCTCCTTACAGACAAGTTTGACACTTCGATATGGAGTATGTGAAATTTGAATGCGTTCGGAAGTTCTGACAAACAATTCGATATTCTGAGTACTCTATTTAGTTTTGTTCTTGTTCCATTCCAATTTGTTCGTGTTTCTATTCGGATTCCTTTCCACATTTTTATTGTTACTGTTGCTATTTTTCCACCTAGGTAGTTACTTTCACGATGAAGCCTGTGGTTTTTAATAGTGTAGGAATTAATATCCTTCACCAAAATATAGAGTGGCTACGGCAGGTAAATGAATACTCAGTGTTAGAAAATATATAATCCTTTCAACACATATTTCAAGAATGGTTGATAGTTTTGAAAATCTCAGAACTGTAACCGATATCGATGAATACAAATTTCCCTTCAATAATCTTTATGAATGTTTTGGATTCATAGTGTGAAAATAAACGATTCAGTTAAGATTCAAGCTAGCGCTGAATTGGGGGATTCGTATCAGAAATTGAAATTATCTGAATAGATGTGACATATCAATGAACATAATATCGTTCTTGTTTCTTTAATGCCCTTTCTTGATGAACCCACCTCCGGCTCGTTTCGTATCCCGGTTGATGCTCATGTATTAATGACCATCATTACATGATCGTTGCATAATATACTATTACACTCGTCCTGGAATGTTCGGCTTTTTCTACCTCTTAAACAATATACTATTGTCGACTTCGTCTTCTAGAACAATTGGTTACTTTCCAACCTGAAAGTACAGTTACGAATAACTGTGGATAAAAATAAAAACATATCACGATGAGTCTATGGTGTGTCAAATCAGCGGGGTTATATTCTGCTGAAGAGCTGCAACAGTGGCTCATAGTGTAATTGTCTCAATGTAATAATTACAATATAAATGATATCTAAATGAATTACTTATATATTTTTCAATATAAATCTCATTATCATAATTTTTTCGTTTTACTTATAGTAATGGATTTCCTTGAAATTTTCAAAAAGGGTGAAGAATAGCTCAAAGATCATTCTCTATATCATGCCGATGTAAAACAGTGTCTCTGACATGAAAATTGACCGACTTGATCAGAATAAGATCGGTACCAGCTTTTTTTACGAAAAAAATCTGTGAAAACAACTACCACAGTACCCCCTAATTAAAATTGATCGCCATCCTCCTTTGATTCTCCTTATATATGTACTATCGATACACCCACGAAGTTTGAACAATATAAAATGCCTAATCATAGAAAAATTGGAGTTTAAAGAGAAAACATTTTTTTTCAATTTCGTGTTTTTAACCCTTTTCTTGAAAATATCTCCCAAATTACTAAAGATACGAGAAAAGCGATATGGTACTAAATTATAGCTTTTTTAATGAAAAAAATTTCCCTGTGTGCAGATTTTTTGTACAGTGAATATTCGGCGAGATATAGCCGTTTAACATCTATATTCACGATCGAATATCACCTTACTCAAGCGCTTCAAACTCTTAAGGGATCTTAAGTAATTTAATTCACATGGTCTCATAGCTCTTGAAAAGCCGTACAAAATCCTGAGAAAAATTTTCTATCATCTGAAATGAAGGAGCGTTGATTTCTCACGAGTGTATTCTCAAGTTCGAAGATATATTATAAAAATTTCAATTTTTTCAAGGGTAGTTTTCAACAAAGATCATGAAATTGTATCACAAAGCATGAAACAATCATTATTGAACTATTCTTACCCATATTCAGGTTTTTAATGTTATTTTAAAATTTTTGACAATAAGGGGTAGTTTTCACCCCCAAAAACAAAAAGTGTACAACGGCGCCATATATAAAATGAATTAGAGGGTGTAATAAGTCTAATCCCAAATTCTTGTACAAATCGGTGCTGGACAGCTTCATTTTCTGAACTATTATTATTGATAGCACTCATACCAAAAGTTGATACGATCACACACATAACCACTTTCATTACAGGTTATGAAAAACTCCCACATCTTAGTTGAAACTATTTCAACCAAAATGACCAAAAATAATAGGAGAATGAAAATATCTCTCAGTTAATCATGATTATGTAAATAGAAATACTACCTCAGTAGCAAAGTGAATAGAACTTGGTAATAACACTAAAGGTTCAGTCATTTGTAGCTTTATGGTTACTAATTTGCACTATTACTTTCCAAAAATTCTGGGTGGAGGAAGATGTGTATCCTGAATGAATTCACTGGGAAAGCACTAACTTTTTAAGGTAGCAGATGCACATTTTTTTCATTTTATTTCCGCTATCAATTCAAACAGAGGATAATTCTTCTCACGTTCTAGTGCTAATGTCAATTACATTATTTTTTCAGTTTTGTTACTAATTCTTCAACTGCAAGGGATATGCCCTAATTTGCTTGCGTGAAATATAGGGTCAGACGCAGTGCCGGATTTGTATTTTTTACGAGTGTTTTTACGGTTATCATTTGATTTCCGCCGCCCCAAGTAGGTACCTTTCTGAAATGATAATGTTCCATTAATATTGAGGATGTAAGTAAAGTAAATGGAAAAAATCAATTGTGCATCAAAAAACGGCATTAAAGAAACAAGAACGACATTTTTTTACGGGACTTTTTGATAGCAAAATCATCATCTATATATTCTAGTATAAAAAAAATGAGACAATCGGAGAACTCTCCATTTTCATTTTTATCCTCTGAAATCAGGTAAGCTTTCTCTAAAATCTGCCGCCCCCCAGGCCTTTTGACAAAACTCTATGAGTTTTGTGGGTCAAACAAAAGAAGCATAACACACTGAATAAACTTAGCATTAAATTCAGGTTAATGATCATATTGTTGAATCAGGGAGAAATATGGTGGCTGATCCCTCAAAGCATCGATGAATGAATCAATAACTACAAAGGTAATTACTTTCCTTTCAAATCAATGAAAACATTGGCCGAATTACGGCTGACATAACCTCCACTGTATATAGCGCCATCTGCTTCCAGCTTTCCAAAATACATGCCATTGTTTGTGATTAACAGTTTTAGTATTCATTGAATAGTACTATCACAGACAATACAATATTAAAAAAATTTAAAATAATATATAATAATTATTAACGACTTACTTTAACGAGTGGACATTTCTGAAGTGTAGAATTCTTGGTGATATTCGGGAGGTCGAACAGTCTGCTGCCAAGGATGTCGCATAATTTTGCAGGAAATATTATTGGGGTCCTTCTATACTGGTTCGACTTGAATATGGAAAATTCGAAGAGGAGCTGAAAATGAACATGTATATAGGCTGCACGCAGCCTTTAAAGGCAATTCATTCACTTACAACAATCATTCAAAAAGCAAAAACGTCTTTGTAGCATTCAGTTGTAATGATAATAAATGAATCAACAAGGTATGAATGGAAGTCACCCTGAAGAAGTGGAATACTCAATGGGGAAATAAGTAATAATATGGAATAATATATCAATGGTCTGAAACTAAAAATGTGTTGAGCGACATAGACAGTAACAGCAGATGAAAGTTGTAAGTAGAATCATTTTCTGTACCAATAACACACATGGGCTAGCTTCAATTACTTGAAAGAAAACATATTCGAACACTGTGAGTTGTTTGATCCAATGGACTCCATTGATCACCAACCTTTTCAGGAACGGTTTATATAGTGAAGTATTTTGATATCATGAACGAATGATGGTTAAGGTGAAATGGTGGAAATACCTCAATTCAAAAAGATTGGACATCAACCTCCTTGAAACTTTAGAAATCAATAGAGTTAAGAATACTCAATATTTAATGAATGATCAAATTGAATAGCTCAGCCTTCTTGAATATATTACCATAAAAGCGATTGAATGTAGCCGATTTTCAGAAATGATCGAATTATGTAATTTACCAATGATTTGTAGTCTTTTCCTTACGGGACCAAGTATATTTATAAAACTCGTATTGGGGAAAAAAAGGTTATCTATCCTTCTTGGGAAAGCTATTGAAAAGAGAAACACGTGTCACTGTTTTGTGAACCACTTACAAATGATAATTGATAATCGTACAGGAAGATGCACTATTTTGTGTTCAATATGGATTTCCATCAGTTCAATTCATTATCAACATTCTGTCTCAAATATGTTGTTTCAATATCGTAATTTACTTTGTTTCTGATTTCAACTTATTTTTATTGGAGGTGTGAATCAGCATAGGTAAGGTCTGAGTCTGAAACGTATGCTTTGGTACCACGTATCTATTACATTGTATTCTCATTTCCTAATGGACTGGATGAGTATATAACGAAACATTATCGAAAAAATTCACACTAGCATTCCATACTTAAAAATCATCAACCCAACGAGATTTTCCACTGTTCTGCCCTCATGAGGGAAATATATTTTCCAAAATATAAGGTTCAGAGGTGATATAGGGAAATGAGTTCACATCCTGAAAAATAGGTATGTAAATATCGCGTAAACGACGAATAGGAATGGATATTTTTCATCGTCACTTCGAAAACTTACGTCTTTTTCAAAAAGTGGATATTCTCAATTTAGACTCGCATACATTGCGAGCCCTTTAAGAGATAATAAAAAAAGTTTGATTCAACAATCTACTCTTTCAGTTCACTATTTCACTATTACACAGAGGGTGCAATGAATAATTCTTGCGAGGGTTGCAAACGATATTTTTTTCTACGATCATGTGAAAACCAAAAAATTATTGAATGCCGATTGATTGGTGCAATCATTTTCAGGATTTCCTCTTCGAAAATGATTCAATTGAAAGTTGTGCCTTGCTGTGCATGTCAAAGCAATTTCCGAATGAGACTTTGCATCCTGTATATCAGGGATGGCCAACCGGTCGATCGCGATCGACCGGTCGATCGCGAGCATTAGTCCAGTCGATCGTGGCAAGGCAAAAAATATAAATAAATAGTCCATATTGCGCAACGTCATTATTAACTACTCAGCATCATCTTATTCTTATAGCATTTTTCAATCGCTGTTCCGTCACGGTATTTATTCTCTATCAGTGTTGCCAGTCCTAGTACTTTCGTACTAGATCTGGTACCTTTTCACTCTGTCTAGTACGCCGATCGCAACATTCGTACGTTTTCTACGTTTTGACCTGAAATATCGAAATGGAGCATATCAAACATTACCAAGGTGAATAAAAGTTAAGATGAACGTGAAATATAAGATCTAAGTACAATTCATCTATGCATAGTTTTGTTTGTAAGTTTTCTATGCAGTTCTTATTGAATGTCATTTGTCGTCGCGTCGCTCATTGTTGGCAACCATAAGAATACTATTGCGCATGCGCTCAGAATGAATTCATCCCTTTAACGACCATAGAAATAATATGTACCAGAATCAACGTGAAACAACGCATATGCTGAATAGATGGATTGACCCTTGGGAGGGATTGGGGACCTTGAAAATTCTAAACTAGTACCTTTCACGAAAACCTAGTACTTTTTTCGATGATTTTCTAGTACCTTCTGAGTTGCAGCGCTGGTAACACTGTTCTCTATTCTACGCAGTTAGTCTTTTGTTTTCGGCGCGCGATGTCTAATAAGCGGGAAGCGTGTGAGATGCGGGGGAGGGGCGTATGTCAATCCGTCCTGTGGTCACGTCTCATTGTCAGTTGACAGTTGACGACAGAGACGGTACTGGAATTACGACGTTTTGACGATTACCGATATAAATCACGATAAAACTCTGTATCACGCAAGCCTCATAGTTGTTTACGTACGTTATGGATAAGTGGTTAAAAAGAAACGCTGAAGGATCATCAAAAGAGGAAATAAATACTTCTGAAGGTTCATCAAAAAAAGTAAGTTATTATTTTTGATATTGTAACTACGTTACTACCGCTCAATATTCGTACCTATACTACAAGAATCACGAAATTTACATTAAAAATCAGAAATTAAAAATAATAAAACCGAACGTAACCGAGCACTGAGTAATACCTACGCGTGCCGCGCTAATGTCATTGACCTCCGAAGCGCTTTACAAACTTTTCGCGCCCATATTACATCAAACTATGTGATTTTTTTATTAGCTTAATTTTTTGAAGTGTATTATAACAATTATTATTTTAAATACTCGGTGGATCATACGAATTATTCGCCTAGTTGCTAGGTTGTAGTAAATGCCATCTTTAGGAAATTAATTCTCATTAAATTGGATAATTTCTACTTTTGTTATTACACGAATTATGTTCCTGATATTTTTATTTTATTTTATGCAGATTCTTGATAAATGTGCTCCAAAGAAATCAAAAACTTATCACTTTCACCCAGAATGGGAATTGGACTACTTCTTTACTATGGTGAAAGAAAACTGTTGCTGCTTAATATGCAATACATCCCTGGCAATACCCAAAAAAGGAAATTTAGAGCGACATTTTAATACAATGCATAGTAAATACCAGACTGACTTTCCACCTGACAGTGAAATAAGAAAGAGTAAATTGCAAGCATTGAAAACGCAATTTAAAGTTCAAGAAAACATGTTTTCTGGGCCTATTGAGCAAAGTAAAGCTGCAACTGAATCTTCTTTCCGAGTAAGCTACCTAATTGCACAGAAGTGCAAACCTTTTTCCGATGGGGAATACATCAAGGAAATCTTCGAAGAAGTGTCAGATTCGCTGTTCGTGAATTTCAAAAATAAAATCGAAATTAAAAAAGCTGTTCATGGTTTACAGCTGTCTCGAAATACTGTGATGCGCCGTATAGAAACATTAAGTAAAAACTTAAACGAACAACTACAAAAAGATATCGTCCTCTGCGTTGCTTTTTCGCTTCAATTTGACGAGTCAACAGATATCACTGATACTGCACAATTACTTGTTTTTATTCGAATGGTTTTCAAAGATTTCTCGACCAAAGAAGAACTGTTAAGTATGATTTCATTAAAAGGAAAAACTCGTGGCATTGATATATTCACGGAATTCAAAGCATATATTTGCGAGATTAAGCTACCCTTGTATAAACTCGTATCAATGACAACTGATGGAGCTCCTGCAATGACAGGTATTCATAATGGTTTTATTAGTCTTTGTCACAAAGACGAAGATTTTCCAGACTTCATTAGCTACCACTGCATAATTCATCAACAAGTACTGGCTAGTAAGAGATTAAACACGAAACATGTGATGGATATTTCTTTCAAAATTGTAAATTCCATAAAGGGAAAAGCACTCCAAAGACGGCTCTTTAAACAGCAATTAGATGAGAATGAACCAGAATTGGTATTGCACACGGACGTAAGGTGGTTGAGTCGAAGCAAGTTTTTGCAAAGATTTCGAGATCTATTGGACGAAATAATAAAATTTCTTGAAGAAAGAGGTGATGATTATCAGCAATTGCGTGATTTAGACTGGCAATGTGATTTAGCTTTCTTGGCAGATTTTACCGGAAAACTGAGTACATTAAATTTGAATCTACAAGGCAAGAATAAAACAATTACAGAAATGATGAGTTCTGTTGCAGCATTTCAAAGTCAATCAGCGTCTATGATAGTTGACATAGAGAAGAAAAAATTTGAACAATTTATAAACATCAAGGATCACATGGAAAAATATCCTACCTACAATTTCATTTCTGAGAAGTACACGACAGAAATTAGGACAGTGATAGCAGACTTTGAAATTCGCTTTAGTGATTTCAAAAAAATTGAGAAATTAGTTCAATTCATCAGTTTTCCGTTTAATGATTCCATTAATCATAGTGATATCTATGAATTGGCTTCAAAATTCGCAGATATATTTCAGATGGAGAACATGATGTTACAAAACGAAATTATTACTCTGCGCTGCGACATATTTCTTAAAGCAAGGTCATCCTCAGGTCAAGATTTCTGGGCATTGGTGTCCAATGAAAAATATCCAAATTTGAAGAAATGTGTTGAACAACTTCATTCATGTTTTGGTTCAACATATTTATGTGAGTCAGCATTTTCATACTTAAAGCAAACAAAAAATAAACACCGTTCTCGTTTAACAGACGCTCATACATTGGATTCTTTAAGGTTGGCAATTTCCAACTACAAACCTGATTATGCTAAACTAGTGGAAGATACTGCGACGCAATGCTCACACTAATATATAGACAAGACTTACTACATGGGTTAAATTGATCAAACATCATCAAGACTTCCATTCCAAAGTAGGTATTAAGTAAATTTAAGGAAACAATCTCATAAATATGTGATACGAAAAGGAGAAGACTGATTAAGACTGTTCAATAATAAAAAAAATTATGATTGTGACTATGCTGTTTCATTTAAGATTTCAAGAAGTATGTAAGTGGTAGATCGCACAGGGTTTTGTTAGTAAACAGTAGATCTTATGTCTAATCAAGTTGGCCACCCCTGCTGTATATGAATACTGTTTTTGATGAACTGAGCCGAATGGAGAAATCTCAAACTACTCTCTCAATACCGAGAAACATTGCTGCGCACAGAGGGATGTTGAGAAAAACTATTTATACAAAGGAAAACAAGATGAAGGGACGAGAAGAAAAAACAATCAATATAGTATTTTTCACAGTAAATTGTATTGGCTTATTAACTGCAATAAACGACTTGATTTAATCCCATTGTGTAGAAAATCATCTGGTAAAAGATGCAAGTGTGCTACAGGGTCGAACTTAAGAAATTTGAATTTTTCATAATGTAGGAGATATACAAGTAATTTATTTGAATGTCACAATTCTATTCTATATTTAGTTCAGTGTCGCTATCGCTATCCTCATCTAAATTAATTATAATTGGCGCAATTGATTTTACAGAAAGGTACGAGTTTTCAACATTTATAACATGACTAACAGAACTTTTCCAACTCTCGGTCGGAATGTCATTCATACAGTTCCTAATTAATCCTACCACACTACCACTTAAAGTCGGAGAAGTATTTTTCCCGCGCACGCTCGATTTAAGTTGGTGCCACATAAGCTCTATGGGATTGAACACGCAGTAGTAGGCAGGTAGTCGTAACACTGTATGTCCCAATTCTTCTGCAATTGCATCACAAACATTTGTTTATTTTAAAGAAAATGACTGCAGCACTTGTAAAAGTTATTTTTTCTATAATTTTCCTCAAAATATATGTCATTTGCAGCCATGAAGTTTTGAATCTCCAATTTCGTATTCTTTGAGCCAGGAATTTTTGCAATTGTCGACTATGATAGCTTGCGTTGTCCATTACTATAACGCTGTTTGGCGGAATGTTGGGTAACAGACAATTTTTAAACCAATCTTCAAAAAGCTCTGCTGTCTTATCTTCGTGATAATCAACACAAGAATATTTCTGGCAGAAAGCCACATAGCGTTTGGGATCCAACCATTTTCTGATCCTACGTGTAATATTGTGATTCTCTCCCCTTTATTTGATGGTGCTTTTGTTTTACACTTATCAGAGGAATCAGACCATCCTTTGGAAGGGGTGTCATGCGTGTCAAACCACGTCTCGTCGAGGTAGAGTATTGGCCGATTTTCAGACCGGTATTTTCTTATTGACGTTATATATTCAGAATGCCAGTTTATTAAACGTGTGGATTCCATTATTACTTATCTCTTGTCAATTTTGCGATATTTAAAGCCCATTGCAGCCAGAGCTCGCCAAAGAGTAGTGAGGCCACAGTTGATGTGAGTTTCGTCATTGATGAGCCGATGTTTCAGACTTTCGATTGTAGAGACACGCTGCTCATCGTACATAGTGTAGATTTTTCGCCTTATCAAATCTTTTTCCCAGTCGTCTAGACTTTTTGTGACATCGGAATCTTTACGCTTTTTTCTTGATTCCATGGAATTTTCAACAATTCGTCTAAATGAAGTAAGAGGCACCTTCGTCAAATTACTGGTTACTTTTGCTGCAGCACCCGCGATATATCCTTGCTGAAGTAAGGAACTATACACATTTTTTTTAATGATTTTCGCGTCACAAGATAAGTGATTCTTCTTTAACGAACCACTGGAAGAAGCACTATTACTTTTTATCCACGGACGCCACACAGTGCCTATTCTGTACGTTGGGGTATAAAATCTTTGCTATTAATGTCTGTAATAACAAATAAACGTTATAAAATTATTGCACGCCGTAACACAAGTGAACACTTCAAATGAAATACAAAGACTAAAATGAACAAGAAGTGTAAGCTGTAATCCTCTACAATCCCTCTCTGAGAAACGAAATTACCTAAATCCGGTCCTTTTACATTTATGATGTGCATCTCGGATTTTACAACTTAAGGGGCGTCTAATTGGTTTTATTATAATCCTTCAGTCAATACCATTTATTGTGAAAACTACTATACCTGTATGATTTAATTGAAAGAGTCAATCATTCCAGCTGAATTTTGAGTAGTCAAATTGGAGTAATATTGTTCTTCTGTTTTATTTCTTGAATATGATGGTATTTTGTTATATATCTCTATTCAATAGTGGAATATTGATTGCCAAAATGGGATTTGAATGGCAAAAATTTAATTATTGTTCCGAGTAAGCTATGAATCGTTCGAAAGAGATGAATTTGTTTCAATTTTGAAGCTACATATGATATCAAAAATCATTCATGCAGTCTACCTTAACCAAGAAAGAAACAGAGGTGGTCGAAATCGAAGTCAGATACACTTTATGTGTAGGGGTGTTCTGGGTTTCCTTACCGTATCGTATTATCGAGAGAGCTTAGGCACCAAAGATAATTAGTCGACCCTTACCCTCACAAAATATAAAATATTATAAAAGATATAGCGGAAATCAAGAAATATCAACTCTTGCTTGCAATCGTACACAATTTCATTCGCGATAATTCTTCTGTTAATTTGTTTTATAGCGTTGACCGGTTTTAGACATGGCAGCAGGAACATTTTGAGTTCTCCTAGGACTGGATCGACGAATTATATATACGACCTTTGGGAGCCCTATCACTATAGGTTTAGTGTCGTGGCCTCTTAGACTATCTGGTGATATGAGAAATGCAATAACTGATGAACACAGAATAAATAGCTTATAAAATAAATTACCCATCAAATAGGAATGAAGCTCGAGCTAGCTATGTATATGTATACAAAGTGTAATGAAACTAACTGTGAATTTTAAATAATCAATTTCAAATAATCGTGTGTTTCTAATGCCCCTATATTAATCCTTATGAGCTATTCTGACAATATCAGAGAATCTCAGAGTACGTTCAATATTATGAAAGAGATCTGATAAAAAAAATCGTATTCGAAATGTCAGAATCCAATGACATTTTAGAAAAACAAGACACTGAAATCGCTTAATAAAAGTACCATTTTTGATGCATTTTCTGGAATTTGAGAGTATCCGAAAATAAATTCGAACGAATAGAAAGATTATAAGATTAGCAAATCTTTAATTTGTCTTCACTTATGATATCAAGTATTCGCAGTAGATCTACTCACATATGCGCATCTGAGTACCAATACCAACCTTCTCTGTAAAACCTAATGACACATTATAAAAAACAATCAGATAATTACATCGACATTGTTATTTTTATCCAATGTTTCCCCCAACCAATCAAAATCCAAATTTGCAGCTTTCATTGTCCTGTTGTACTTGTTAAATGTGAAGAAGTTCAGTTTTAAGTAGGACGTGTTACCACTTGTACCTGTAGCGTACTCATTATTGAATCTGTAGTTGTGTTCCTTTGGATTCTGAAATTGAAATAGAAGTGATTTCCAGATATCGTGGTAGTTCACAAATCTCCTCATAACGAATGGAATGTCTTTCCAGATGAGATATACTATTATTATTCAATTTGTAGATCCTAGTAGTAGGGTTTAACTTAAACTCTGCTATATACAGGGCTAACGAGGGGAGCCCCAGCCAAGTCTTGTAGTCGAAAAAAATATAGTCCACTATACGTGACCTGAACGAAACTAGGATGCCTAGAAACCCTGGTGTGTTTTCTTATATCTGTGAAAGTTTGGGATAAAAGTGGCGAAATTTAGATTGCTTGATTTTTGGTGGATAATTGAGCTTTCGGATGTTTCCTCACAATACGTACAGATACCGTCCTTACGCTCTTGTCAGTCTGGCCTGAAGCTACATTTGCACTAAGTGAAAACGTGTAGTCGGGTTTTTCTTTTTTCATTCAATTGAGTAGTGAGAGAGATCGTAACATGAAGGATAATGAGTTGCCAACATATACCAGTGAAAAAACAGTAAAAACGTTTCAATGCTTAAAAGCAACGAAATAAATAACTAGATCACACTTTTTCTTTCATTTTCATTCTGAGACAGTTCTCATAATGCTAATAAATAGAGGCGTTCATACACAAAATTTTGAAGTTATAGTGAAAGATGAAATAAAAGTAAAAGTTTGGTCTATGAACCAAGCATCAAACACGATAAAAACATCGTTACACATCAATGACAAAATTTTTAAGTGACATGACGATTGATTTGACACTTGACATCAAATTTGAAAAATAGGAACATACACCCATACCGAAAAAATAGGCGAACCCAATAAAAGAGTCGTTTCTTTTTTTCGCCACAAAAACTTGAACAAAATCACCAGGGTTTCAATAGGCATCTCAAACATAACCTATTAATCCAAGTTGACAACAGGCGCGCGAGAAATGTGGCATTAGCAAATTCAAAAAGTGCGCCTCTGCTGAAAATCTCTCGAAGTGATTCTACCAGTTGAATTATTTAAAATTCGAGATATCGAAAAATTTTTGCTAGCGATTTCTTATGTATAATTCAACGAGCAAAGCATCTTGCAGTTCGTGATTAGGATTGAACCTTAATTATCTCGCACCTCATAAACTTCAATACCGAAAAAATAATCTGCTGCGAGCAGTTTCGATAGGTATTTCCAATGATCATCATTATGGGCCAGTACCGTACACACTCAAATTCCTTCTACATATGCACCTAATCTTTGTAGAAGACTACGAATTCTTTATCTTTCCATGAATTTGAAAAACAACTCACCCCAACAGATATGAGACTGATGATACATATCAATAAACAAATTAAACCAAACGCTGCCATTGTCCGAGGACAAATGGTCAATATCTGGCTACCTACTGAATATCTAATTAATTCTCCAGGCAGAATGGACAGGAAATTAAAGGATCACAGATAAATTTTATAACTGTGCCTGATAGCAATTCGGTAATTGCGTTATTATGTTGTGTTCTGAACCATTCAAAAAACACTGCGATAGCTAATTTCTAGGGAAATTTTCAATTACATGTGGCCAATATTCTTTATCGACTAATGAAAAATACGAATTTACTACATTGGCTAAATGAAAGGAACACGAAATTATAAATGTTACTCCTGACTGTTTGAAACATAACACTTTCGAATCTGGTGACATTATTACTTTCGAAAAGAGAGAAGAATTGTGGAAATAACTTATTTTGTCTTTCTCTTCTCCAAATCAATATTGAACGAGTACCAAACTTCTGTGAAAGAAGTAACATCGAAAAATCAGCAGAAACTTTCTGTTGATGTGTTCATATCTAAAGTCTATCCAAACAGCTACTGCTTGCTGTCCATATGAACCGATGGGCTCTGTATCACATGGTTGCTACTTTTTCTTGCTCAGTTTTTGTACCAAACACGCTTTTCGAGTTGGTATGTAGAAATATATCTACTGATTGAAATTCTTCGAAATATCGGATGACAATGTGATGATGATTTGCTTCTGGTTTTTCAATAATTTTCATTTTTGTTACTAACAGTTGAATCTTGCTATCTAATACAATTCAGTAGACATTATATAGCTTAGGAAAAATAGAACGGATACTTTTATTTTAACATAAGCCCCCCTTTGAAAAGGACATCTTTGAAAAAATTACTGAAAAATAAATGAGTTGAACTGACACAACGAATAGTCTTTTCAAGTTCCATCTCCTTCAATTTTTAGGATGCAAATCTTCGATACTGGGTGTTTGATCTTCGACACAGCGCACTGAATGCCCCAATGCGGACTATCATCCATTTTAAGGGCGGCAGGTTATCCTCCTTGAGGAGAACCAAACACCTGGCTTCAGAATGTTCGACGAGTTCTTTTTCCATTTTTTCCTAGTATGGAGCTCCGAAATATACCCTTTTTGTCACCTGGTCCTTATATGTTGTGGAATGTAAAGATAGATACATTTTATTGATATATGCCCTCGGAATGAAGCACCGTTCGTCCTTTGAAAAATTGAGTCCAATTCTCTTGCTGTCCACTCAGCTATTAAATCAATTTTTTTTTTAATTGTTGCCCCTCCTATCGGGGGCCAGGAGAAGCATAATTCTTTGAATATTCAAGAATCTTCCGAACTTCACCTGGACTTGTCGGAATTATCATTGATACTAGTTTCAAGTTTTCTGATGTTATGGAAGTGAAACCCAAAAATTCATTCGAATGAACAAATAATCTTTGATTTATATTTATGTTTCAAACAGATTTTATATGCACTAATAGCCTAAAGGCAACAAGTATATTCCCATTACAGAGAATTCCAGGAACCATTCGATTTTGAGGAGCATTTCCTGTCTATACAAAAAGTCCACATTTATCTTGAATCTTCCTTTGGGAAGGGCATTTGGCCATCCATTCGGGGTCAGCACTATGGTATATAAATACTGGTGTATTGGAATAATGATAATATTCGTCCTTATTATTTTTTATGAAATTGAAAACAATAATCTTAGTTCTTCAACACTATAGCAAATGAAGGGCGAAGTTCACCTCGGTAGCACGAATTGCTACTTATATTCACGTATATTTATGTCATAGCATAATAAATTCATGATGAATTCATGATATACAGAGATCAATGATGAAAAGAATCGCTTATTGGAAACTGGTGATCTAATATCAGGCTACTAATATCATCAAATCTACGTTTCTGAAGGATAAATTTAATATGAATGATATGAAAATAGTAAAATCTATAGTAAATAAAACCAACGAAAAGGATATAATTTTTACAAGAGCAGATAAAGGTAACACAGTCATTGCTATTAATAGGAATGATTATGTTCAAAAAACTCTTGATTTTTTAGATTCCGGTAAATTCACATTACTGAAACGTGACCCTACTCATTTGTACCAACTACAAATCAAGGAATTTTTGAGAAACTCAAATTCTATTTTCAATGAATCCGAGAAGTTCAGACTAACTCTGATGAATCCTCAAACCCCAAAATTATAATCTTTGATAAAATTACATAAACAAAACTACCCTATTCGGCCAGTAGTATCATTTGTTACAGCACCATCAGTTAAGTTATCAAGAAAGCTAATACATTTAATAACAAACTATTCTGAATTTGAACCGAAATTCAGCCTTAAAAATTCTTATGATTTGATAAATAAAATACAGGATATAACTGTTCCAGATAACGCAAAATTAATATCATTTGACGTTCAAAATCTTTTCCCTAGTATACCTCCACAAGATACCATACTCTTAGTCGAAGGTTTACTAGATGAAAATCATGTTAATCCGCTTATTAAAAAAGAGATATTAGACCTTTTGTCGATATGTCTTGAACAAAATTACCTTCAATTCGACAATTAAGTATACTCTTCATCTGACGGTTTGATCATGGGAAATCCGCTGAGTCCTCTACTGGCAGAAATTTTCATGGACAATCTGGAAAATATAATTCATAAGCATCCACTCTCGCAACAGTTTTTGTATTGGTACAGATATGTAGATGACGTTATAGTTTGTTTTTAAGGTACCAACAGGCAATTAGATACATTTCATAAATATATTAACACTATTCATCCAAATATTCAATTCACAATAGAGATAGAAACAGGAAATTCAATTAATTTCTTAGACTTGACAATAGGTAAAGCCAACAGCAAACACCACTTTGCTATTTTTCATAAACCTTCCCACACTGATATCACTATTCATAATAATTCGGTACATCCATATAAACATAAAATATCAGCATACCATAGTATGATACACAGATTAGTAAACATTCCTCTTTCTGTGGACAATTTCAACAAAGAATTAAATATCATAAAACAAATAGCAGTTAACAATGGATATCAAGTCAAATTAATAGAAAATATTCTTGCTGAAAAACTACATAGAAAAGCTATCCAAGAAGTGTACCCCACTTTGAGGACCCAGGACAATAATTATAGAATCTTAACTTATTCATTTTTGCATAAACGAAATTTAAAAGTAGCATATAGAACAGATAACACGTTGGGAAGGTTCATCAAGAATAACAAAGATAAAACAATAAAAGATGAAAAAGCGGGAATTTATAAATTGAATTGTAGATCTTGCTCCAAAGTATATATTGGCCAGACAGGTAGACCATTCAAAATCCGCATACGTGAACATCGTATGAATTATGAAAAGAAAACATTTCATTCATCATATGCCAATCACATTTTGGAGGAAGGCCATGACTTCGATAAAAATTTCGAAATTCTGCATGTTGAAAATAAAGGCATTAGACTTAATTATTTAGAATTTTTGGAAATTAATGAATTAAAAAATTCAAATTGTTTGCTAAATGATCAATTGGATCTCAATAGTTCCCCTTTGTTGAACTTATTCAATTAATAAGTAACTATGGTCCGATATCATAATCATTATCAGTGTAATTATACTTCGGTTGGTCCCATCCGAATAGATCACCTTGTAGTAATACCTCTATGACTGAAATGCGCAAGTTGAAAGAAAGAATGATTCACGATGCCCCTATCTCACGAGTCCTCACCCGAATATCCGTCAATATACTTCTTGCGCTGAATGTGATAAGTTCGAAAGTGTAAATTAGTTTAAATAAGTGAATTGAAGGAAATTTTCCATATGTACTATGGGAAACAAAACAAACGATGCTCAGTGAAAACAACGTAGAAACTTGGCGAACACTACGGAAACTCGAGGAAAAACTCCGTTCCTACTCGTTTAGTAAGTGAGATTGTTTTTAATGTTTTTTGTCATGATTTAGAAAAACCAACGGAATGAGTGGACATAGAATTGAAAATAGATGAGACTGACAATGATTTCTACCTTGTAGATCAACATACGGCTGCACTTTATTCATCATCCTAGGCCGTTTTCTGCCCTGCATACTTTTTGAGTTGTGCCAGCCGAGTGTCTCGCGCCCAAAGACAATTTCTCTGTGGTTGGCGCAGGTCCGTCGTCAGATTTGACATCGGAATTTTCCGCCACCAACAGTGAATCTTTCCATAGTGATAACACTGTTACTACAATACTGTTAATGATCCGACTGAAGCAAAGTTTTACGGTAGTGATATCCAGGATGATTTCGCACTGCAGTGGTGTACCTATCTGACACAAGCACAAGAGAACAACAACGAAGAACCTAAAAACACTCGAGGACAAACTCCGTTCTTACTCGTCGTAAGTAAGTTTGTTTTTCATATTTTGTCACGTTTTAGAACGGAACCAAAGACGTGAGTGGACGTATAATTGGAAACAGCTGAGATTGACAATGATTTCTGATCATTGATCATCGACAGGGGCAATCTACTTTGTAGATCATTATACGGCTGACCTTCAATCATCATACGCCGTTTTTTTTGTCCCGCACACTTCCTGAGTTGTGCTCGCCAAGTGTCTCGCGCACGAAAACAATTTATTTTTTTGTTGGCGCAGGTTCCAGGCCATTACACTACCTCATATCCACCCCAACTGAATCCGGTAGTTCAGACCTTTTTTCTCGGCATCTGAATTGAGGTTTTCTACTGGACCCTCAAATTTCGTTGGGCAAAGGTTTCTCAGCCCTCAGTACAGCTATGCCTGATGAGTGATCGATATGCTGAAGCATTCAAGACTACTTTGTCTGACAAAGCCGGTGCTGATGAAGCATTATGCAACGTTCATCCCTCGATTTCGAACCACAGGAGATTTCTGCTTGCACTAGACCTGAAGGTACAACCTTTCCTTTCAAAACACCTCGAGGACACTACTCATCGAAGTCAATGGCAGTCTTAGAAAAATCAACAGAGGGGGGACACCTCAAGCAGACAAAACAGAGGATGGTGAGAGCGGTTCACGACGTACAACAACAAATGGACGAGGTTACATATTTGAACTTATACGCTGATCGCATTAAATATTTGACAGCACGTGGCAATCTATAACTAACAAGTCCAACATTTTGGAATGGGTTCAGAGATATAAAATCCATTTTTATACTCTACCTTATGAAAAACTGGCACCTGAACCCCGACAATTCCACCCAGCCGGCTAAACCTATGTTGTGAGTGTTTAGCTATACTACTGGAATTTGACTACATATTATTGGCCCAGCCGTCAATGTCAAGAACAATTTTTGGTTCAGCTATTTTCTCAGGTTTGAGTCTAACTGATAGCTATAGATCTCTTTTGAAACTGAAACATTTGCATGAATTCATCACAGCCCCTCACTTGGAGCTGTGAAAAATCTGATGTCTGAAAATTGTTTTTTAACGTCAGGGGATTCGACAGATGCCGATAAACATAAGAAGTATTTGCGATTCCAATCTAGACACAAAATTTTTGAATTTAAATTTATTATGTTTTGGCTCATCTTTGCACCTTATATATTTACAAAAATCTCAAAAACGGTTATACATTTTTTGAGTTCAAGAATTTTTTGTGTCTGTAGCTAATTAGACGACATCTTTTTCAATTAGTATTACCAAGATGGAGTGTTCAGGAAACATCCAACAAAATTGAGGTATCTTGGTTATCATTACGATTCAATATTAATGGAAAATAAATTCTTTGACACTTGATTTCGGTTTGCCTTGCGGTTGAATATAGGTGGCCGTCTACATCATTAATTGAGGGGCACCGATGTATAACCTTGCAGACGGATCGAGGAGATTTTGACAATGTAAATTTCCACCGAGTTACAGTGACTTTTCATGTTGGGCAACTAGAAGGTAAAACAAGTCCTGAACTTTCCAGAATATTACATGCAACAACGAGAAAGCCAAGGGTTTCAGTGAAGCAGGCCAAACTTCACATTAATGTTCAAAACCTTCAGACAGTTCTCCTCAAACTGTCACATTTTGTCGCATAGAGACAACAACACCGTCAACGCGCAGATCAACCGGATGTCTGGAATGAAGCATCCAAACCTCAACGGACTGGCTGGTGATATTTGGAAGTGGTGTAAACAATTAAGCATAATGATATTCAGGAACTTGAGTTTTCTGGTGGAGAATATACATATATGTATATGTGTATATATGTATGTGTATATGTGTATATATATGTATATATGTATATATATATATATATATATATATATATATATATATTATATATATAAAATTATCAACTAGTGATGTTCGTCTCATAAATAAATTCGAAATATGAGCTCATAGCAAATCAAAGTTCAGGATGTGTCACCTTCGGAATGCAATATCGAGAATACGCCTTCCAAGAGCGGGCCAAAAATTTCGATAACCTGAAGTTGATCTGTTTACTAACTACTCTAACACATAGGGTAAAACATTTTTATCTTCACAGCCAAACCCCATAAGTTATGCAACTGATGCATTACATTAACTTGGTCTGACACAAACATTTGTGTTTTCCCAATCATCACCACTTCCACATTTTCCTAGAATATTGGAAATGCTCGAAGGGGACAAAGTAACATGTTTTGTGTTTCTGTTATCGCAGTCCCAAACTTGGTTTCCACAAATTGATATCAATTTTGAATTCCATTATATTGTATTTTGAACCACAATATATAATTTTTTCAGTTTCGTTTAAGCACCTACATCCACTGTGGTGCTATCTTTCCCTTGGTGAACCGATTTTGTCTGGCATCCATGTTCCAGGAGAAAAACTGAGGGGTGAACCTTCAGCGATTCTGTTGGCATCACTGATTGCAAATACGATGAAACCATACACTTTATTTTCGTCTCATTGGTGGATATTTGTGAAGGAGATGTGGATAAGGTAGATCGCCCACGAGTGCAGCTAGGTAAAAATTATAGTACTTGAAATCTGATATCTCATACATGTAACTATGATACAATGGAAATGTTTTAGAGGGGACCCTTACCAAGTGTTGACCAAATTAGAAAAATCGGAAAACCTCATTTTGAAAAATATATCACAAACTTATTGTTATGGTTGCTCTAAAGCTTGCCAAAGCGTAAAAATATGATTCAAAATCAGAATGAGCAGCTTTTTTATTGTATGATCAGTACAAAAAAAAAATTAAAAAAAAATAAATAAATAAAAATAAAATAAAAAAAAATTAAATAAAAATCGTTTACCGGTTGACGAGAGCAACAAATACAAACATATATTTTATTTTTTCACCATTTTCCACGGTGAAACGTGAATTGTGTATGACATCCACGATTATCAATTAAAAAACCGCACACATTCAATTAGGTTTTTTTCTCATTTTTACTTATGAAAATCCTCATCACCCAGCTACACCTCTGCTCTTCAGCCGTTTGCTGGAAATGAGTCTGCAATTTGGTGGTGTTGATACTGATCAATTCAAAGGCCACAGCACAAGACATGCTGCTACTTTTGCGGCCAACCAAATCGATATGAGCACGGACACCATACGATCAAATGTAGGCTGGTCCGAAAAATAAAATACTTTTGGTAAATTCCACATAGACCAGTAATTACAAATGGTACATTTGCGGATTACCTCCGCAATTTCATTAAACGAGTGTAAGTTTTCTGGTTATTTGAGTTTTGCAACATTATATTGTATTGGCATTCAAATACTGTCTGTATCAAATTCTTAGTTCATAGTGGTGAATCAAATGACATAAACAGTTCATTTAGACTACTTCATTAGTATGAGATCAGTCTGAATAATTTTAATAATTCTTTAAACATCTACAAGGTGATCTATTCGGATGGGACCAACCGAAGTATAATTGAGGATTAAACGACTTACCTGAAGGAAGTTCAATCCAAATTATACGAGGTTGGTCACATCCGAATAGAGAGACCCCCACCCATCTCAAAGAAGAACAAACAAAAATATCCAATATATTATTTTTTCTGTCATCCCGACTCAAAAAGGCGATATCATCGCAAGGTATATTGACGGATATTCGGGTGAGGACTCGTGAGATAGGGGCATCGTGAATCATTCTTTCTTTCAACTTGCGCATTTCAGTCATAGAGGTACTACTACAAGGTGATCTATTCGGATGTGACCAACCTCGTATAATTTGGATTGAACTTCCTTCAGGTAAGTCGTTTAATCCTCAATTTTATTCTAGGAATCAGTATCAGTTATTATCACCAGTTAATAAGTTTAGGAATCATCATCAGTGTCAGTTGTATTATTCTGGGAATCAGAGATAAATAGAGTAGACCCTGATGTATTTAAGGAGCTTTTAACAAAGAATAATTTAGTGTTTAAAAACATTCGCTTGATAAAGATACAGTGTATCGAAACATGTCGCGAATACAATAAATTTTGTGGAAATTTAATCGTGTCTACCTTATAGCGTAATTATATTTTTCAAGTGTAATATGAAACTATTTCTCCAGTCTGGAACCAGTTTTTCTCCTTCATCGATAAGCCTTTCAGAATAGATCATTACTATTGAGATACCGGTATTTTCAAGCGTTCAGCTGTTAGGATCATTTGAGGAATGTAACAGCAAAAATAGCATCTTCCAGTAGTTTCAATTCGAGAGATAATCATATTTTTCAACTTAATTTGTGGATGGGACATTTCTGAAGTGTGGAATTCTTGGTGACATTCGGTACGTCGAACTGATTAGTGCCAAGGACGTCGCATAATTTTGCAGGACACATTATTCTAGTCCCTATAGTGGTTTGACTTGAAAATAGAGAATTCGGAATACGGCTGAAAATGTACTACAATATGGTTAGTATGCAGTCAAATGTTTGATAGTTATTTACTCATTTTTATTAATGACTAATAAGGAACCCAAAAATTGTATGAATATAAAAATCCAAAATAATGAAAATGATGTGATAGACACAATATATAATCAATTATATTTATTTTTTGGGTTTAAATAGATCATTGTCACCATAAATACCATTATCAAAACGTTTCTTTTTCGCTCTTCAAGTCTTTACTATATTCCGCATTGATATCTTTTTTCATAGTGGTTTTTCTGCTGTTACTTGCTGAACTTTTCCATGATTACGAGTTTAATGTGATCCTCTGGGTTGATTTCTCACCTTCAATTCAATGAATTTGCCAACCCAACTCAAGACTTGACATTAACGGGCTCATGCATCATTGATTGTATGATACATCTGAAATTTATCAAACCTCATATTTCTTGCTATATTAGCAAACCAGCAGTTCAGCAGAACCTGGTAATGAAATAATATCTATGATAACTTTTAATTTTTTTTTCGTGCTGAATATAGATTCCTCATGTTCCATCTGTAAAGAATTAGCGAAGCTTTTTTATTCGCTGAAAGAGATGATTTATTCGATTAGAGCAGGACACGAAAGTTTTATCCTCAACCAGCTGATATCCAACTTTCTGGTATGATTTCTAGCAGGAACATTGATTTTTCATTTCTTCCGAAATTGTTGAATCACCTCAATCGAAAAGGTCATGAAAGTATATGGCTCTCTTAGTTAGCTTTCCAAGATAATGGAGACATTCGCTGTGTGACGGTCCACCACAAAATAGACCAAAACTTCAATTTCGGAAAGTGGGATCCTAACTTTGCTATATTTTTCCTATAATGGAGGGCATAGCAAGTTTTCTGGTGATTCATGAATTACTCAATCCTGTCCACGAAAGCCCATGTACTATTACGTTTGAGATCATTACGTATTATTGTCATTAAATTATTGTCTCCAGCCTTCTATTATCTATCTAATATATCAAATACCCCTTTATTATTTTTTTACTTTGAATTTTCTCCAGAGTACTGTTGCGAAGAATTTGCTACTTGATTCAACAACTCAGAATTATGTAAGGATTCGAATTGAAACTTTTCATAGTATCATTTACGACTTCCAAGAAACCAGTGCAGATATCCAGCTTGTTATCCATTCATTTGATCCATTATCTATGAAATGATCCATTCGGATCTACCAAAATATTTTTAGCATCAAACGAGCGATTACCTGTGATTGGTATATCTCTTGGCAACTCTCAACCATTTACTCTTCTACAACACACACATCTTCAGAATATGAATACTGATCATCACCATAAAAGGACTTCCTTCAACTAACAGTTGTCCATACTATTCCATTATTTATGTCAAGTCGACGTTTTTCTGATTCATTTTAATTACCAATTTGTTTTCCATGACAGAACCATTTTTTTATTTATTGAAATCGTGCCAAGGAGATGATGTGCGAAGTATTGGACAATAACCCGATCTACATCTTTGCTGAAGACCATAAAAAATATCTTCAAAGCACACAATGTGCATTTCATTTATAGATGATTTCTTAATTGGAAGAACTCCCTGGAATACACGCCACACATCAAAATTAAATGTGCTTGAAAAATGTTTTTTTGAGTGTATTAGCTCCAAAGAAGCGATAAATGAAAGATGTAGATTGGGGTGTTCCTGTTATCAATATGATATTCAACAATGTATTCAGTAACAAACTGACTATTTATCGAAACGCCAAAATTTGTTTTTTGTTTCATATCAACTTATCCGACAACCCGCGAGGACCTAGACCTAGTCTATAGGGGTTAAGTCGGGTGATCTTGCAGGCCACCAGACAGAATCATGTTTCAATCCATTATTCGAGTATCAACTATGTGATATCATTGTATTCATAAAATAATGTAGATTTTCAATATGTGATAATATACAGGGAGGTTCATTTGACAAGCAAATATTGATATCATTTCAGGAAAAACCGGACATTGAAGAAAAGGGCCTCTTCCTAGGCATATTGATAATGTTCCGAATTCTGTAAGATACCTGAAGAAATGAAGAAAAGAGGTGGGTGTATCATAAGTCTGTGTCACATGGCATACGGAGAATAATTTTCCAACGATAAAACATTCTATCACTCAGATTCAGATTTAAAAAATCATTTAGATAATTACATCAACATCATTATTCTTGTCCACCGTTTCACCAATCCAGTCAAACTCCACGTTTGCAGCTTTCATCGTCCTGTTGTACCTGTCAAATTTGAAGAAATTTAGCTTCAAATAGGACGTGTTACCACTTATACATGTAGCGTACTCATTATTGAATATGTAGTTGTGATTCTTGGGAACCTGAAATCAAAAAATTAGTGATACACATTGAGCGTATCACGATTATCGGGGAGCTGGCCCACGGCGTGATTCACTGTGACCTCTTCAGAGCTATTGTGATGCTCCTTGGTTGTTAGAGCTCGTTGTCTAGCTCAATCTCTTTGATGAGACTCCATAGCCTTGACACTGACCTCTTCATATAGCTAGCAGCCTGGTTTCTCCTCCCCGCATCTTGCATGTCTCAGCCTTGCTATCGCTTCGCATTCAAAGATGCAGTTCGGTTTCTTCCTCTTCTTGACAGAACCTGCATTGGGTTTCTTCTGTCAGACCAATGTTGCTCATATGTTTCCTGAGCCTCATTTAACGTTACGTGGATCACACCTTTACTTTATCTCTTACTTTGAGAAAATTATCACTATGAAGGCAAAATGTACACAAAATGTACAAGTCTCGTGAATTGACGCTTCCATTGATAAGCATTGCGACAATTTTCTTGAAGTGAAAAATAGATCAAAATTGAGACGAGGTACCAAAAACAGCACGAATCATGCTGTCAGTAAATTCTCTCAAATGTACTTCTGTTGAGATCAACACCTAAATACCGTAGAAAAATTAGCACATATATTTGGTATATCATTAATGAATTGAAAGTGATAAAACTCCTTACGACGTGGCAATGAACTGTTTAATCATCAGAGCTATTCCATAGTTGAACTTCAATATACAAAAGGCCTGAGTTCCTACAGCGATGAAGTGTTTTGAGATGCCTTGTGAAGAGATTATGATTTCAATTTTGGACGCATCACTGAAACCTCTTGCTCTAATGTTTAGAGGATGATCTGCAATCATTTTTGGGGAAGGGAGAGTAATGATCCATTTCAAATTATCTGCCACAATTCTGTAGCATTCGATTCCACCAATGGAAGTCCGTCTAATCATCATCATATTTCTGTACATTGAAAGAACAAGGGTCAATGTCCAGTTTTGATGTTTCGAGAAGAAGGATTGCAAAAATTTTCGGTTCAGACTCATGCTCGTCTTCAAGAACTGCATAACGTTACATGAGTCTGAGAACTCCTGGAACATCTTATTTTGTATTACTTCATAAATAATTGACCATAAATCAACTAATTTCTTGATTTGTGGTAAATTTTGGACATTGCTAAGGTCAAAAATGTATCCTTTGGCACCACGTATAGATTACGTTGTAGCCTAATGTCCTAATGGACTGGATGAGTATATAACCAAACATTACTGAAAAAATTCACACTAGCATTTCACACTTAAAAATCATCAACCCAACGAGATTTTCCACTGTTTTGCCCTCATAAGGGAAATATATTTTTCAAAATATTAGGTTCAGCAGTGATATAGAGAAATGAGTTAACATCCTGAAAAATAGGTAAGTATAAATATCGGGTAATAGTACATTATGCAACGATCGTGTAATGATGGTTATTAATACATGAGCATAAACCGGGATACGAAACGAGCCGAAGGTGAGTTTCGTATGGTGTATTAATAACCATTACATGAGAGTTGCACACGCTATTATATCTACACCCCATAAATAATGAAAAACTAAAAATGTTATATTATTAGGTATTTATATTGAACACAATAATAGTAGGTAATCAATCGTATTTCTTTGAAAAACTCTACGAAATTATAATTAATGGTATAACCACGGAAAATACAACAATGAGAGATGGAAAGAAAAAAAAATGAAAAACAAATCTCTGCCGACGTCATGAATTGAACCCGGACGTTTCTGATCAATGCCGGCGCCATTGACCACTCGGCCATAAGAGCTCATTTGATTTGGTCGAAAATGAAAACATCTGTTGCATTTGTCAAATGAAAAATATAATCCTTCCGATTGTATTTTTTTCTTGTCTAAGACATCTGTGGAGGAGTCGGTGGTAATTCTTCTATATCACTGCTATAAGACATTTTCATTACATTATCTAAAATTGACTAAATTCTTCAAAAATTCAATACCTACTGATTTTGACTTGACAAACGTCAAAATGCAAAGCTTGCAATGTAGACTCGCATACATTGTGAGCGTTCTGAGAGATAATTAAAAAAGTTCGATTCAACAATCTACTCTCTCAGTTCACTATTCCACTATTACACAGAGGGTGCAATAAATATTTCTTGCGAGGGTTGCAAACAATATTTTTTCCTACGATCATGTGAAAACCAAAAAATTATTGAATGCCGATTGATTGGTGCAATAACTTTTAGGATTTCCTCTTCGAAAATGTTTCAATTGAAAGTTGTGCCTTGCTGTGCATGTTGAGGCAATTTCTGAATGAGACTTTGTATCCTCTATATTGTTTTGTACCAGGGAGATTCCAAATAATTTCACTTGACATTTTACTTTATTAGCTCAAAAATATCATTCCCACACAAAAGCAAAAAAGGAATATTTTTACAACTGTTGGATAGCAGAGTTGGGAATCGAATCTCATCTGCACACTTCATTTCGTTTTGATACAAAGGATTAATTATGTCATTTCAGCAAAATGCACTTCTACTAAGAAACACGTATGTGGGCGTAAAAATGTATACAGTGTGGTCCACTAAGTCTGCAACAAATGGGAAACTTTTTTATTATCGATTTCTCAGAAAATTTTATTCTTGACAAAAGTTGGTGCATGTTCCAAAACTATACCAAGTGTACCTGAAATGGCTTTATGACAATCACCATACAGGATAGGCCAAAAAATATAAATTTCGTTCAAGAGTAAAGTACCCTTATTTCTGAAAATAAAGAAATATGTTGAGGAAAAAAGTTGCTTGGAATTAAAAGTTATGTTCAGATACGAAGTCATGGCTTGCTATTCGATTTTTTTCTTTTGGAAAATTTTGAATTACCCCCGTATGATACATATTTTTACTATTTTGATTCAATATGTATTTGAAGTAGCTACAATCAAATCGGTTTGGAGTATTTCTTATCAAATTAAAGTGAATTTGTATAATTCACATGGATTTGTATTTTTTTAGGTGACCGTCAACTCTTGTTTGTTGCAACGATATTTAACAGAACTCTAAAATAACACAAATATTTTTATGTAGTTAGTAAAGTATTTGCCTCGTTAAAAAAAGTATTCGTGTTATTTTAGAGTTCTGTTAAATATCGTTGCAACAAACAAGAAGTTGACGGTCACCTAAAAAAATACAAATCCATGTGAATTATACAAATTCACTTTAATTTGATAAGAAATACTCCAAACCGATTACATTGTAGCTACTTCAAATACATATTGAATCAAAATAGTAAAAATATGTATCATACGGGGGTAATTCAAAATTTTCCAAAAGAAAGAAAAATTCGAATAGCAGGCCATGACTTCGTATCTGAACATAACTTTTAATTCTAAGCAACTTTTCTCCTCAACATATTTCTATATTTTCTGAAATAAGGGTACTTTACTCTTGAACGAAATTTATATTTTTTGGCCTATCCTGTATGGTGATTGTCATAAAGCCATTTCAGGTACACTTGGTATAGTTTTGGAACATGCACCAACTTTTGTCAATAATAAAATTTTCTGAGAAATCGATAATAAAAAAGTTTCCCATTTGTTGCAGACTTAGAGGACCACACTGTATTTATCATATACGTGAATGCTACTCTAATCCGCTCGAAAATATTACCTTTGAAATAACATAGCAGAATAATTATTTATGTATACTGAATGTTTGTAATTCTAATAGGGTACATAACACCTCCGCGAACAAGAGTTTTGATAGAGTGTCTCAATGAATTTATCGAAACTCTAAATGCGTAACACTTCACTTCAACTTTTAGTGATTTTCTTGAACTCGTCAAGGTGTTGCGGGATCTTGGAAACAGGTTCGGCTCTGGTTCGTCTTGGCTCGGTGTTGCTGAGATGTCTTCGAGAGTGTCGTTTCTCTTCAGGTTCGACAACTGCAATAATGTTGGAAATATTCGACTATTGGAAACTGGATCTTGATACAAATCTCCGCCAATTTGACTGGTTTTGGACAAAATCTTCCTACGATAGGTAGCCATCGAAAATCACAGCAGCGACAGCAGTATGCAAATACTAGAATTGCAATTGTAGTTACAACTCCAAATAAAATATTGTACCACTTTGCATATTGGATGATGAACGGTTTGTTGAGGTTCTGTTGAAGAATTTCATCAAATTGGTTCAATTTGAGTTGGGCATGGCGTAACTCGTCCAAATTAAGATAACACAATTTCAATGGTTCCATTTCCTCGCTCCTGAGGAAATCTATTTTTTTGATGCCCAGAAATCAACACAAACCAAGATTAGTTTATGTTGATTTCCGGGATGAAATTTGTGTAGTTGGGCATGGCGTAACTCGTCCAAATTAAGATAACACAATTTCAATGGTTCCATTTCCTCGCTCCTGAGGAAATCTATTTTTTTGATGCCCGGAAATTAACACAAACCAAGATTAGCTTATGTTGATTTCCGGGATGAAATTTGTGTAGTTGGAAGATTGGTTAGAAGTGGCTATTAGGAGTGTCGAGAATGTATAAGACTTGCAATTTGGTTTCAATGAAAATATCCCTGCGCCTTCCAGGTCGACATCAATGATCTGTCCGTTGGATGGTTGACAAGTAATTGAACCTGTGGTGCGTTTCGTCATTACGAAAAGCTATTGATTTTGACTGAGGGGATGCCAAATTTCCATATCAATAGGTTATAGGATCTCTACAAATGAAATCATTTTTAAGTAATTCCTGACAAGATGTTAAATCTTTTAGCCTTCAGTAATGAGTTCTGGTTGTACTCAACAGTAAGTAGAGATAGGTAGGGTCAATATATGAATGAATATTGCTTCCATTGAACTGTGCTGGTAATGATATCAATTTATACAGATGGTAAGTTTGATCATGTACTAAAGGTATTTTAATGGCAAAAATTAAAATTTCGCTGTTATAAACTACTGATAATGAACAAATTGAAAAGTACTAGTAAACAAAATTGTAATCATTAATCGGTAATGGAAATTGTACACCGGATGGTAATTGTACTTTTTGCATTTCAATGCTAAAATGTTTCGGAGTGATTACTGAAGGATGTAAAATATTTTGTTTTGAAAATAGAATAGATTAAATGACTACATCATATTCTTCATTCAATTCAACTATCATCTGATTGAGCAAATCAATGTGATCGGTTATTGTTTGGGTTTGAGAACTTAAGTGAAGAGAGTTGACAGTATTTTTCGAAAAGTTATTGAACGCTTTAATATTGTTGTTCAATTTTTCTTCGTTACTTTTCAGCGCTAATGCTGAACGATTGTAACTGGAAATCGCTTCTGTCATATAAATTTGTTGTTTCATTAGCATTTCGTTATCGTGATTTTGTTCTATAACAGAATTGATAGCATCTGTGTAAAATTGTTCATCGTCTGCATCTGGTATTCCAAACAACCATTTAAATGCGTATGAGACACCGTTTATGAGACCTCGTCTCCTTCGGTTATCTTTTTCCTGGAAAAAGTGTCCAGTCAGGTGACTAGTGACTAATCAATTCGAATTTATCTTTCGATTTTGAAATTTGTTTTTTCAACAATTTGGGAGATTCGGTACAATGAAATAGGTGAACATAGGTTTTGTCTGCATCGTGAAAGTTTGAACACAGATTTATTGATTTTTCATAGCTATTTCCTATGAAGTGTAATTTTTTTTTGGTAAAAGGATATATTGATATAAGTTAATAAAGTAAATTTGTCATTGGAAATCGAAGCTAACCCTAAGTTATGGTAGAATATACCTGCCTCATTATTAATATTTTCTATTTTATTGGAATCAATATCTTTGGGAAAGGTTGAAGGAAGGAAACTAATAAGAAGTACTCGGACTATTTTCGTTGGTTCCGTGTCCATTTTCATTTGAAAAGAAAGGTTTCAATAAGTTTTCATGGTATGTGGCTATTTTGTTCAGTTTTATCTGCACATGTACAGTTTTAATATCATTTATTCTTATTATTTCAGAAGGACCTTCATAATTCGGGGATAATTTTTTACTCAAACCGGTTTTGATACTTTTATCGAGTATGGTAACTGAATCGTTCGGTTTATAGTTTGTTTCACGAACATTACGATCGTAATACTTCTTTGACTTTTCTTTGGATTGTTGTAAATTTTCTCTTGCGAATTCGTAAGATTTATTGAATTTGAGGTTCAGATTTGATAAATAATCATCGTATGTATATCGGAATTCGGGTTTGGCTGTCAAAAAATTAGGCTCTGAAACTTTATGACCGAATATCAATTCATATGGTGTGAATTCTGTACTAGCGTGAATATGTCCATTATATGTGAACATTGCTGAAGATACATGTTCATCCCAATCGGACTGTGTACGATTGATATAGTGTTTTAAATACTCTTCCAGAGTTAAATGGCTTCTTTCCAATGCTCCATTTGTTTGAGGATGATAAGGACTTGAGATTATATGTTTGATTTTGAATAGTTTGTTTAGTTCTTCAATCAGGTCGGAGGTAAAGTCACTCCCTTGATCAGAAAGGATGCTTTCGGGGATTCCGAAAATTGTTATAAACTCGAGTAAGCGATTCGCTACAGTTTCCGCTTCGTGATTCGGGGTAGCTTTTGCAAATGAGAATTTCGTCAAATCATCTTGCATGGTGATGATGAATTAATTACCGTTGGATGTCATGTATAGAGGACCCACTACATCGATAGCTAATCTTTGAAAAGGTTTCTCCGAAGTTGTTGTGATTTCCATAGCTGCTCTTCTGGTTTATGATTTGTTTTATTCATTTGACAGGATTGACATGTTTAAATTTTTTTTTATGTTTTTTTTCATGCCTGGCCACTTATAATTTTCTTTTATTCGTTTATATGTTCTTAGATAGCCTGAATGAACTGATAAAGATGATACATGACTTCCGTCGAAAATTTCTCTTATTGCAGACTTGGTTTCTGGTTGTGATTTTGGTTCATTCACAAAAATTACTTCTATGCCAAATTTTGAAAATAGAAATTCTAGCATTTCGTTCATTAAATCTTGTTTCAAATTTATGTTATTTTCTGTCGGGTTTTCATATATATTTTATTGATATTATTTTCAAATAGGTGTTTTCTAATATTTTTAATGAGATGAAAATATCTTTATATGTGAGTTTTTCGAAATGATATAGTTTTGCGATCAATAAATATGATCTGATTATTGGGGATTGTAAATTTCACGAAATCATGGAGTGTGATATCTTCTGGTAATTCACTGAAATCAAATAGAGCTGTTGAGTTTTCATAGTTCATTATTTTCATCAAGATCCTTGAAAAAAATTGTATTTGGAGAACATTTCAGAATATTTCATTGATACTTTTTATATTAGGGAGTTTGGTATTAGTATAATGAAATTTTATGAAATTGTCAAAGTTTCTGATTCTGTTGGTTCAATGAGGTATACGGGGTTTCGGGAAAGTGCGTCGACGTTTCAGTCTACTCTACCTAGTTTATATTTTATTTCATATTGATATTCATCTAATTTCAATCTCCATCTTATCAGACGAGAACTAGGATCTTTACAATTGAATAGATAAGTTAGAGGTCTGTGATCGCTATATATGGTGAACTCACGTCCATATAAATAAGGTCGAAAATGATTGGTAGCCCATAAAATGGCAAGAAATCTCTTTTCAGTGGTAGAATAATTTATTTCGGCTTGAGTTAAAGTCCTGGACGCGTATGCAATTGGGAGATCTATATTCACTTCGCCTTGTGAGAGAATCGCTCCTAGAGCGAAATTTGAAGAATCTGTGGTTAATATGAATTCTTTAGAGAAATCCGGAAATTATAGTATGAGATGAGTCGTTAGAATTGTTTTAAAATATTCAAATGCTAATTTCTGTTCTGTGTTCCATACGAATTGCATGTTTTTTTTCAGAAGAATTGTGAGTGCTTTTGCGTGTTTTGCAAAATCTTTAATGAACCGTCTTTAGTATCCTATAAGGCCCAAAAACTGTTTGATGTTCTTAGGAGTAGGATAGTCAGATATCGCCCTTACTTTTTCGGGATTTGGTGATACTTCGGTTCCATTGATAATGTGACCTAGATATGCTACCTCACGACGCATAAACTCGCATTTATCCGGCTGAAGTAAAAGGGTGTTCTGTCATATTCTATCGAATACTGAGGTTAATTTCAAAGTGTGTTCTTGGATTGAACTAGCATGTATCACGATGTCGTCAAGGTAAACAAAATATTGTAGACCTTGGAGTCCTGTTAGAATAGTATTAAGGAGCTTTTGAAGAACCTGAGGAGCCGCTTTCATCTCGAATGGCATTCTCGTCCATTCGTAGTGACCTGATCCAATATTTCTTTCTATATTTGGTGATGGGTATGATTCGCCAATAGTTACGTTATTCAATGTGCGGTAATCGACTACGATTCGCCATTTTTTCTCTTTCGAGGCATCGTTTTTTTTTGGGACAATCCAAAGTGGACTGTTATAAGGTGAAACTGAGGGACGATTTATCCCTTGTTTCATCATTTTATCGATTTGTTTGTCTAGTTCTTTTTTGTGAGCTTCAGGAGAACGATAGATTTTTGTAGAAATTAGTGTTGGTTGGATCAGAGGTATTAATCTCAAATTCTATAGCATCTGTACAAGAAAAAGTGTCATTCGATAAATAAAATATGTCATTATATTTTTCACATAATTCTGATACTGGTTCTTTTTCTTCGGAGTTGAGATGGTCGAGTCTCAAATTCTGCTGTAATATTTTAAGTCTATCATGAGACTCTGTCGATTCTGTGACTTTAAAAATAAAAGATTCGGCTTCATAAAATGGTTCTAAGTATATCTTAGTATCGCACACTACCATAGATTTGTCTAAAGTATTTAAGATAGTTGTGAAAGCTTTTTTATTTTGTACCTCAACGATGGATTTTGCTAGATATACACCATCATTAAGTTTTAATTCTTGACAAATACCTTCAGTGATATTTTCATTCATTATATCAATTTGTAACAAGGTTTCTGATCGGGGGGGGGGTAAAATCAAACGATTCTGTTTATTCTCCGATTTTTCGTTTATTTCAACTTGCATTCGAATTGGCGAAGGTACCAATTTTATTTTCAATTGGAGGTTTGCTAAATCTATTTCAGCTGATTCCTGGAGAAGGAAATCATTTCCAATAATTCCATCAAATGGAATATTTGAATCTTGTTTGATAATATAAAAGTTTATGGGAAGATTGTATAAGCTTACTTGAAAATCGAGTATGACAGTTCCTTCTGTTGAAATAGGGGAATTTGTGTTAAGACCACTTAATTGCAATTTTTCGTTGGGGTTGAAGGAGTATTTCATTCGCCTCAACCTATCGCTTTTCAGCAAGGACACATTTGCACCAGTATCAATAAGAAATTCAAATTGTATATTTTGACATCTGATTTTTATATACGAGTTGTTACTGTCTGTTACCAATACACTAATAGGGTTTTTATTGGAACTGGAATAGATTCGAGGTTTGTTATTGGGTTTCGGATTTGATCTTGATTCGAGTCTGAGGTATGGTAAGGATTCATTATTGAGTTTGTATTTTGATTTGTTCCAGAGTTGGACTGATTTGATTCAGTCTCATTGGAGTTACTTACATTTTGATCTCGATATTATTGAATGATCGTTTTCGACACTCTTGTATGAAATGTCCGTTTTTCTTGCAATAATGGCAAAACTTTTGAGAAAATGTTGAATTCTGCGGATTGTTATGAGTTGGACTTGCATATCGAAAATTATTCTGAGTGGGGCTGATGTTTTTTTCTTTCTTCAATTCCAAGTTGAATGATTATCAGGCATACAAAATGTGCAAAATTTTGAAGCATGAGGTTTTATCAATCGATTATTCATTTGAAGTGCTGTTTCTTCTTCTGGAGCGACATTTAACACTTCACTAAAGTCATCACTACCTTGTGAGCGTAAAAATCTAGAAATATCTGAAAGAGGATGGTAAATGAATCGATTTGAAGCGATTTCTCGGACTGTTTCGATACGTCCTGTTTTTTTCAGTATAATTTTGGCCGACTATTACATTGATTATTCGCGTTACAAGTTTATATAGTCTCGCATGAAAACTAACGACTGATTCATTGAAATTCTGCCTTGTAGTATTCAATTCTGCCATCAATTGGCTGTAATGTTTCTTATCGGCGTACAACTTGTTCAAAATCTCTTTCAGCTCTTTCCAGCGTGAAAGTTGAGCTTCAGCACTACCCGTATGTCTTGAAATTATGAAAGCTAAGAGAGCAGGTTTCTGAGGATCACTTGCAAATGAGTTAGCCTTGTCGCAATTACTGATGAATTCGTGTAGTTCTATTCTATTTCCATCGAATGATCGTGGAATTAATGAGCATAGAAAAGACATTCTGTAATCCGTAGAATTAGGAGGGTTTGTTGTTGTGGTTGGATTTTGGGTTTTCATTGTGGCTTGATTGTAGCACAGAGAAATAGCTTAATTGAATGTGAGGGAGTGACTGAGCACAACAAAAAAAAAATTTTGAACAAGAGTAATTGACCAGTTGACCAAAGAACTAACCTATTTGCCAGTATCTGGAACTTCCGTTGCTCGTTTTCGTCTAAGAAGGTGGTACTTGCCGAATGTAGTTAGAAGATCCGATGGATTTTTTCAGCTACTTCTTCCTGATTCGTGACGTAAAATCCTACTCCGACTGCGCCAAATTGATGTTTTGTACCAGGGAGATTCCAAATAATTTCACTTGACCTTACTATTTTACTTTATTAGCTCAAAAATATCATTCCCATACGAAAGCAAAATAGGAATATTTTTTCAACTGTTGGATAGCAGAGTTGGGAATCGAATCTCATCTGTACCTTTCATTTGGTTTTGATACAAGGGATTATCAATGTCATTTCAGCAAAATGCACTCCTACTAGGGAACACGTATGTGGGCGTAAAAATATCTATTTATCATATACATGAATGCTACTCTGATTCAATCGAGAATATTTCCTCTGAAATAACATTGCAGAATAATTATTTATATTTACTGAATGTTCGTAATTCTAACGTCCTTTAATAGGGTACATAACAATAAGACTACTGTTTTTGATGAATTTACCCTAAGGGAGAAATCTCAAATTACCCTCTCAATACCGAGAAACTTTGCTGTGCCTAGAGGGATGTTAAGAAAAACTATGTACACAAAGGAAAACAAGATGAAGGAATGAGAAAAAAACCTGTATGATTCGATGAAATAGCCAATCATTTCAGCTGAATTTTGAGTAGTCAAATTGGAGTAATATTGTTTTCTATTTTATAGTGGAATATTGATGAATTGCCAAAATGAGATTTGAAAGGCAAAGAATTAATTATTGTTCTGAGTGAGCTATGATTCGTTCGAAAGAGATGAATTTGTTTCAATTTTGAAGCTGATGATATCAAAAATCTTTCATGCAGTCTACCTTAACCAAGAAAGAAACAGAGGTGGTCGAAATCGAAGTGAGATACACTTTATGTGTATGGGTGTTCTGGGTTTCCTTACCGTACTGTATAATCAATAGAGCTCAGGCACCAAAGATAATCAGTCGACCTTTGCCCGCACAAAATATAAAATATATAACAGAAATCAGGATATATCAACTCTTGCTGGCGTTATTCGCAATGATTATTTTGTTATTCTGTTTTATAGCTTTGACTGGTTTTAGACATGGCAGCAGGACCATTTTGTGTTCTCCTATGACTGGATCGACGAATTATATGTACGACCTTTGGGAGCCCAATCATTATAGGTTCAGTGTCGTGGCTTCTTTCTTAGAGTATCTGGTGATATGAGAAAAGCAATAACTGATGATCAAAGAATAAATAGCTGGTAAAATAAATAACCCATCGAATAGGAATGAAGCTTGAGCTAGCTATGTATATGTATACAGAGTGTAATGAAACCCACTGTGAATATTTTGAGGCTATATTTTTGGAACCCAAATTGGAAATATTTCAAATAATCGTGTTTTTCTAATGCTTCTATATTAATCCTCATAAGCTTTTCTGGCAAAATCAGAGTACGTTCAATATTACAAAAGAGATCTGAAGAAAAATCGTTGTCGAAATGTCAGTATGACATTTCGGAAAAACAAGACACTAGAAACGCTAAATAAAAGTACCATTTTTGATACATTTTCTGGAATTTAAGAGTATCTGAAAATCAATTCGAACGAATAGAAAGATCATAAGATGAGCAAATCTTTAATTTGTCTTCACTTATGATATCAAGTATTCGCAGTAGATCTACTTATATATGCGCATCTGAGTACCAATACCAATCTTCTCTGTAGAATCTAAATGACACATATAATAAAGAACAATCAGATAATTACATCGACATTGTTATTTTTATCCAACGTTTCCCCCAACCAGTCGAAATCCAAATTTGCAGCTTTCATTGTCCTGTTGTACTTGTTAAATGTGAAGTAGTTCAGTCTTAAGTAGGACGTGTTACCACTTGTACCTGTAGCGTACTCATTATTGAATCTGTAGTTGTGTTCCTTTGGATTCTGAAATTGAAAACGAAGTGATTTCCAAATATCGTGGTAGTTCACAAATCTCCTCATAACGAATGGAATGTCATTCCAGATGAGATATACTATTATCATTCGATTTGAAGATCCCAGTAGTAGGGTTTAACTTAAACTCTGCTATATACAGGGCTAACGAGGGGAGCCCCTGCCAAGTTCTGTAGTCGAAAAAAATATACTCCACTATACGTGACCTGAACGAAACTAGGATGCCTAGAAACCCTGGTGTGTTCACTTATATCTGTGAAAGTTTGGGATAAAAGTGGCGAAATCTAGATTGCTTGATTTTTGGTGGATAATTGAGCTTTCGGAGGTTTCCTCACAGTACGTACAGTTGCCGTCCTTACGCTCTTGTCAGTCTTGCCTGAAGCTACATTTGCACTAGGTGAAAACGTGTAGTCAAGTTTTTCTTTTATCATTCAATTGACTAGTGAGAGAGATCGTAACATGAAGGATAATGAGTTGCCAACAAATACCAGTGAAAAAAACAGTAAAAACGTTTCAATGCTCAAAAGCAACGAAATCAATAAGTGGATCACTTTTTTTCTTTCATTTCCATTCTAAGAAAGTTCTCATAATGCTAATAAATGGAGGCGTTCATACACAAAATTTTGAAGTTAAAATGAAAGATGAAATAAAAGTAAAAGTTTGGTCTATGAACCAAGCATCAAACACGATAAAAACATCGTTACACATCAATGACAAAATTTTTAAGTGACGTGACGATTGATTTGACACTTGACATCAAGTTTGAAAAATAGGAACATACACCCCTACCGGCAAAATATGCGAATCTAATAAAAGAGTAGTTCGTTTTTTTGCCGCAAAAATTTGAACAAAATCACCAGGGTTTCAATAGGCATCTCAAACATAACCTATCAATCCAAGTTGACATCAGGCGCGCGAGAAATGTGGCATTAGCAAATTCAAAAAGTGCGCCTCTGCTGAAAATCTCTCGAAGTGATCCTTCCAGTTGAATTATTTGAAATTCGAGATATCGAAAAATTTTTGCTAGCGATTTCTTATGTATAATTCAACGAGCAAAGCATCTTGAAGTTCGTGATGAGGATTGAACCTCAATTATCTTGCACCTCATAAACTTCAATACCGAAATGATAATCTGCTGCAAGCAGTTTCGATAGGTAATTCCAATGATCATCATTTTGGGTCAGTACCGAACACATTCAAATTCCTTCTACATATGCACCCAATTGACTGTCATCTTTGTAGAAGACTACGATTTCTTTATCTTTCTATGAATCTGAAAAACAACTCACCCCAACAGATATGAGACTGATGATACATATCAATAAACAAATTAAACCAAACGCTGCCATTGTCCGAGGACAAATGGTCAATATCTGGTTACCTACTGAATATCTAATGAATAATTCTCCAGGCAGAATGGACAGGAAATTAAAGGATCACAAATAAATTTGATAACTGTACCTGATAGAAATTCGGTAATTGCGTTATTATGTCGTGTTCTGAACCATTCAAAAAACACTGCGATAGCTAATTTCTAGGGAAATTTTCAATTACATGTGGCCAATATTCTTTATCGACTAATGAAAAATACTAATTTACTACATTGGCTAAATGAAAGAAACACGAAATTATAAATGTTACTCCTGACTGTTTGAAACATAACACTTTCGAATCTGGTGACAATATATTACTTTCGAAAAGAGAGAAGAATTGTGGAAATAACTTATTTTGTCTTTCTCTTCTCCAAATCAATATTGAACGAGTACCAAACTTCTGTGAAAGAAGTAACATCGAAAAATCAGCAGAAACTTTCTGTTGATGTGTTCATATCTAAAGTCTATCCAAACAGCTACTGCTTGCTGTCCATATGAACCGATGGGCTCTGTATCACATGGTTGCTACTTTTTCTTGCTCAGTTTTTGTACCAAACACGCTTTTCGAGTTGGTATGTAGAAATATATCTACTGATTGAAATTCTTCGAAATATCGGATGACAATGCGATGATGATTTGCTTCTGGTTTTTCAATAATTTTCATTTTTGTTACTAACAGTTGAATCTTGCTATCTAATACAATTCAGTAGACATTATATAGCTTAGGAAAAATAGAACGGATACTTTTATTTTAACATAAGCCCCCCTTTGAAAAGGACATCTTTGAAAAAATTACTGAAAAATAAATGAGTTGAACTGACACAACGAATAGTCTTTTCAAGTTCCATCTCCTTCAATTTTTAGGATGCAAATCTTCGATACTGGATGTTTGATCTTCGACACAGCGCACTGAATGCCCCAATGCGGACTATCATCCATTTTAAGGGCGGCAGGTTATCCTCCTTGAGGAGAACCAAACACCTGGCTTCAGAATGTTCGACGAGTTCTTTTTCCATTTTTTCCTAGTATGGAGCTCCGAAATATACCCTTTTTGTCACCTGGTCCTTATATGTTGTGGAATGTAAAGATAGATACATTTTATTGATATATGCCCTCGGAATGAAGCACCGTTCGTCCTTTGAAAAATTGAGTCCAATTCTCTTGCTGTCCACTCAGCTATTAAATCAATTTTTTTTTTATTGTTGCCCCTCCTATCGGGGGCCAGGAGAAGCATAATTCTTTGAATATTCAAGAATCTTCCGAACTTCACCTGGACTTGTCGGAATTATCATTGATACTAGTTTCAAGTTTTCTGATGTTATGGAAGTGAAACCCAAAAATTCATTCGAATGAACAAATAATCTTTGATTTATATTTATGTTTCAAACATATTTTATATGCACTAATAGCCTAAAGGCAACAAGTATATTCCCAGTACAGAGAATTCCAGGAACCATTCGATTTTGAGTAGCATTTCCTTTCTATACAAAAAGTCCACATTTATCTTGAATCTTCCTTTGGAAAGGGCATTTGGCCACCCATTCGGGGTCAGCACTATGTTGTATAAATACTGGTGAATTGGAATAATGATAATATTCGTCTTTATTATTTTTTATCTACACCCGTACTCTAATAATACACTTATATGCCCACAACCCGTTTTATAATGAAATCCATTACGATACAGATTTTTCATTACGATACAGATTTTCAACCAATAGAAACCCATTATTTTTCAATCAAGCATGATGTGCATGCCCTGCATTTGACATTTGTCAAGTCAAAATCAGTATAGGTATTGAACTCTTGAAGAATATAGCCAAACTTCGATAATCATAACAGAATGTCTGATACCAGCGATATGGGAGAATCACCTTCGACACCTTCACCGACAGAAATACAGTTAGAATGATTGAATTTTTCATTTGACAAATGCATGATTTATTACTTATTTTTTCATCAAATTTTGTGGGCTCTCCGTAGCCGAGCCGTCTGTGGTGCTGACATTGATTAATCTAGCTGGAGGAGACATTGGTTCGAATCCGGTCTCGAGTAATCTTTTTTCTCTTTGATTTTTGATCTTCTTTTCATATCTCATCGTTTTATTCCTCGAAGTAATACTATTAATTACAATTCTGTGGAATTTTTCAAAGAAATTCGTTAAATTAGTATTATTGTGTGCAATATAAATATAATATTTGTAGTTCTTCACTATTTATCGTGTTTAGATAAAATAGCGTATGCAACTCTCATGTAATGGTTATTAATACACTCGCATAAACCATACGAAACTCACCTTCGGCTCGTTTCGTATCCCGGTTTATGCTCATATATTAATAACCATCATTACACGATCGTTGCATAATATACTATTATGAAATTGAAAACAATAATCTTAGTTCTTCAACACTTTGACAAATGAAGGGCGAAGTTCACCTCGGTAGCACGAATTGCTACTTATATTCACGTATATTTATGTCATAGCATAAAAAATTCATGATGTATTCATGATATACAGAGATCAATGATGAAAAGAATCGCTTATTGGAAACTGGTGATTATTTTTGGTTCATTTCACTAAAGAAGACTAGTCATATATTAAATTATCACAAATCGTTCAGGACATTCTCAACCCACAGTATAGGAACTGACATTTGTAATAAAACAACTGCTCTCCTGGCTAATATCACGAGGGGCGTTGAATTAAATCTGGCAGGTGCCACAAGGAATTTTCACAGATATCACGGTGAGGTTATATTTTTCAAGTGTAATATGAAACTATTCCTCCATTCTGGAACAAGTTTTTCTCCTTCACCAATAAGCCTTTCAGAAGCCTTTCAGAATAGATCATTACTATTGAGATACCGGTATTTTCGAGCGTTCAGCTGTTAGGATCATTTGAGGAATGTAACAGCAAAAATAGCATCTTCCAGTAGTTTCAATTCGAGAGATAATTATATTTTTCAACTTAATTTGTGAATAGGATATTTCTGAAGTGTGGAATTCTTGGTGACATTCGGTACGTCGAACTGATAAGTGCCAAGGACGTCGCATAATTTTGCAGGACACATTATTCTAGTCCTCCTATTGTGGTTTGACTTGAAAATAGAGAATTCGAAATACAGCTGAAAATGTACATCAATATGGTTAGTATGCAATCAAAAGTTTTATAGTTATTTATTCATTTTTATTAATGACTAATAAGGAACCCAAAAATTGTATGAATATAAAAATCCAAAATAATGAAAATGATGTGATAGACACAATATATAATTAATTATATTTATTTTTCGGGTTGAAATAGATCATTGTTACCATAAATACCGTTATCAAAACGTTTCTTTTTCGCTCTTCAAGTCTTTACTATAGGAGGTCTATCATTCCGCATTGATATCTTTTTTCATAGTGGTTTTATCTGCTGTTAGTTGCTGAACTTTTCCATGATTACGAGTTCAATGTGATCTTCTGGGTTGATTTCTCACCTTCAATTCAATGAATTCGCCAACCCAACTCAAGACTTGACATAAACGGGCTCATGCATCATTGATTGTATGATACATCTGAAATTTATCAAACCTCATATTTCTTGCTATATTAGCAAACCAGCAGTTCAGCAGAACCTGGTAATGAAATAATATCTATGATGACTTTTAATTTTTTTTCGTGCTGAATATAGATTCCTCATGTTCCACCTGTAAAGAATTAGCGAAGCTTTTTTATTCGCTGAAAGAGATGATTTATTCGATTAGAGCAGGACACGAAAGTTTTATCCTCAACCAGCTGATATCCAACTTTCTGGTATGATTTATAGCAGGAACATTGATTTTTCATTCCTTCCGAAATTGTTGAATCACCTCAATCGAAAAGGTCATGAAAGTATATGGCTCTCTTAGTTAGCTTTCCAAGATAATGGGAGACATTCGCTGTGTGACGGTCCACCACAAAATAGACCGAAACTTCAATTTCGGAAAGTGGGATCCTAACTTTGCTATATTTTTCCTATAATGGAGGGCATAGCAAGTTTTCTGGTGATTCATGAATTACTCAATCCTGTCCACGAGAGCTCATGTACTATCACGTTTGAGAGCATTACGTATTATTGTCATTAAATTATTTTCTCCAGCTTTCTATTATCTATCTAATATATCAAATACCCCTTTATTATTTTTTTACTTTGAATTTTCCCCAGAGTACTGTTGCCAAGAGTTTGCTACTAGATTCAACAACTCAGAATAATGTAAGGATTCGAATTGAAACTTTTCATAGTATCATTTACGACTTCCAAGAAACCAGTGCAGATATCCAGCTCGTTATCCATTTATTTGATCCATTATCGATGAAATGATCCATTTGGATTTACCCAAATATTTTTGGCATCAAACGAACGATTAGCTGTGATTGGTATATCTCTTGGCAACTCTCAACCATTTACTCTTCTACAACACACACATCTTCAGAATATGAATACTGATCATAACCATAAAAGGACTTCTTTCCAACTCACAGTTAGCCATACTATTCCAATTATTTATGTCAAGTCGACATATTTCTGAATTATTTTAATTACCAATTCGTTTTCCATGACATAACCATTTTTTCATTTGGTGAAATCGTGTCAAGGAGATGATGTGCGGAGTGTTGGACAAAAACCCGATCTACATATTTGCTGAAGACCAATAAAAATATCTTCAAAGCAAACAATGTGCATTTCATTTATAGATGATTTCTTAGTTGGAAGAACTCACTGGAATACACGCCACACATCCAAATCAAATGTGTTTGATAAATGTTTTTTTGAGTGCATTAACTCTAGAGAAGCGATAAATGAAAGACGTGGATTGGGGTGTTCATGTCATCAATTAGATATTCAACAATGTATTCAGTAATAAACAGACTTTTTATTGAAACGCCAAAAGTTATTTTTTGTTTCATATCAACTTATCCGACAACTCGCGAGGATCTAGACCTAGTCTATAGGGGTTAAGTCGGGTGATCTTGCAGGCCACCAGACAGAATCATGTTTCAATCCATTATTCGAGTATCAACTATGTGATATCATTGTATTCATAAAATAATGTAGATTTTCAATATGTGATAATATACAGGAAGGTTCATTTGACAAGCAAATATTGATATCATTTCAGAGGTGGGTGTATCATAAGTCTGTGTCACATGGCATCCGGAGAATAATTTTCCAACGAAAAAAATTCTATCACTCAGATTCAGATTTCAAAAGTCACTTAGATAATTACATCAACATCATTATTCTTGTCCACCGTTTCACCAAGCCAGTCAAACTCCACGTTTGCAGCTTTCAACGTCCTGTTGTACCTGTCAAATTTGAAGTAATTCAGCTTCAAATAGGACGTGTTACCACTTATACATGTAGCGTACTCATTATTGAATATGTAGTTGTGATTCTTGGGAACCTGAAATCAAAAAATTAGTGATACACATTGAGCGTGGTAGTTCACGAGTTAATTTAACGTCAGATTAGATTATCGGGGAGCTTGCCCATGGCGTGATTTACTGCGACCTTTTCAGATCTATTGTGATGCTCCTTGGTTGTTAGAGCTTGTTCTCTAGCTTGATTTTTTTGATGAGACTCCATAGCCTTGACACTGACCCCTTCATAGAGCTAGCAGCCTCTGGTGTGTCTCAGCCTTGCTATCGCTTCGCATTCACAGAGCACATGCAGTGCGGTTTCTTCCTCTTCTTGACAGAACCTGCATTGGGTTCATTCTGTCAGACCAATGTTGCTCATATGTTTCCTGAGCCTCATTGAACGTTACGTAGACCTCACTTTTACTTTATCCTTCACTTCGGGAAAATTTTCACTATGGAGGCGTTCATACACAAAATGTACAAGTCTCATGAATTGACGCTTCCATTGATTAGCATTGCGACAATTTTTTTGAAGTGAAAAATAAATCAAAAGTGAAAACGAGGTACCAAAAACAGCACGAATCATGCTGTCAGTAAATTCTCTCAAATGTACTTCTGTTGAGATCGACACCTAAATACCGTAGAAAAATTAGGTTTTTTTTGCTTTTGATAACCAACATTGCATCTTCTGGATTTTGAAAAACTACTTTCAGGGGACAGGCGCCATTTTTTTTTTTTTTCCAAAACTCAAAGTTTTCACTATTTCCAAGTCTTTCTCAGTCATCTCCTTCACAATCTCTTTCACTATTATTTCATCAGTTTTATTTGGAGATTTATTCTCTTGAAGGTTGTATATCATCACATTGTTAGCTTTCATTCGTCGTTGGTATATTTCTGTAATAATAGTTTCCTCAGAAAGAGATTTATTCAATTGAGATTTCAAGTCATTCAGTTCCTTCTCCATATTGTCAATCTTGGCTAAAAGTTTAGGAATCACCTTTATGCCACACTGACAATCATTGCAATAGAATCTGAGAAGACGCTTTCCTTTCAGATCCATTACTTCTAGTTCGGATGCATTTAATTCTGAGCAGTCTCTGTGTACGGTCCTGCTGCAACTATCGCACATCATGGTCTGATCTTCTTTGTTGATCTTCTGTTTACATTTAGCACAAACCATATTGTCACTTATGAAATTGGAAGTTACTACGCCACTGGTCGGTGGGAATTGATACTTAATGCTGATAAGGTTTAGTGAACCCTTTTTTATTAGCCGAAGGATTCAGTTAGTTGATCTGTTTTATTATAGAATGTCTCGCTACTGAATCCCTGTCCAGTGTTTTCGATGAATTCTTATATGGACTTACAGAGCAATCTCCCAGCTATCCTTAGGATGTAGTCTCATCAAAAACAAACGACGACAACTTAGCAAAATATTTCAACTAGCCACTTAACTCAGCACAACGTTCACGTTTTGGATGGTGATCAAATATCACTAAGGCCTTCGATCGCATCAACCATGAACTGCTTATTGCAAAGATCAAATCCTTGGGTATAGATGGTAATATTTTAAGGTGGATTAACGATTATTTAACCAATCGAATTCAGTATGTCAGATGCGCAGGGGCAATATCTCCAGCGATTAGAGTAACTTCTGGTGTTCCTTAAGGATCACATATTGGTCCAATATTATTTAATCTTTTTGTTAATGATGTAGCAGAGGTCATAAAAAACTGCGAGTTTCTAATGTTTGCTGATGATCTCAAGATATTTAGGACAATTAAATGTAAAGAAGATACTGAGCTTTTACAAGCAGATTTGAGTAATCTATCTAGATTTCTAGATGGTGCGATACAAATTTACTAAAACTAAATCTCAAAAAATGTTTTCAGATTAGCTTCACAAAAGTTACCAATCCCATATTCGTAAATTACAAAATAAAGAATGTCAATTTACAGATAACTGATACTGTCAAGGACCTTGGTGTTTTTTTTTTATTCAAAACTGACCTTCAAAACCCACATTACGAATTCTACCTCTAAAGCCTTGAAAATGTTAGGATTTGTAACTAGATCATCCACTGACCTCTCAATCAATTCATACAAAATATTGTACTGTTCCTTGGTAAGATCTTTACTCGAGTATGGTAGCCTGGTGTGGAATCCAATGTATAATATTGATAAGGATTCAATTGAAAAGGTGCAACACCGTTTTCTTCGTCATTGCGCATTCATAATAGGTCTTACAAGAGGAAATTATGAATATGATAATATTCTGTTGGATTTGAATTTGAATACCCTTGAACACCGAAGAGTAGAACTTGATCTCAGTTTCTTACATAAGCTTATGAATGGTTACGTGAATTGCCCAAGCTTACCACAGAATATAAATTTTAACGTAAATGAATAAAGAACTCGTAATTCTGAAATCTTTAAAATTAACTCGACCCAACAAACTATGGTCAAAATGAACCGATAACAAGATTACTTAAAACAGCTAATGTATATCAATCTCATATTGATTTATTCAACTCTACAATACCTACCTTCAAAAATCAAATAAAAAAGATATAGCCGAAGTCGCCTGTAGTGTTAAGTTTGTTATGTTTGTCAAACTGTATGTATTGGAAGTTTTAGCTAGATTGTAATATGTTCATTAATTTAGCACTTAGTTATTAAGTACTGCTATTGTATGCGAAAATGGATTTTCCGTAAATAAATAAATAAATAAAAATTAGCACATATATTTGGTATATCATTAATGAATTGAAAGTGATAACACTCCTTGCGACGTGGCAATGAACTGTTTAATCATCAGAGCTATTCCATAGTTGAACTTCAATATACAAAAGGCCTGAGTTTCTACAGCGATGAAGTGTTGTAAGATGTCTTGTGAAGAGATTATGATTTCAATTTTGGACGCATCACTGAAACCTCTTGCTCAAATGTTCAGAGGATGATCTGCAATCATTTTTGGGGAAGGGAGAATAATGAGCCATTTCAAATTATCTGCCACAAACCTGTAACATTCGATTTCAGGAATGGAAGTCCGTCTAATCATCATCACATTTCTGTACCTTGGAAGAACAAGGGTCAATGTCCAATTTTGGTGTTTCGAGAAGAAGGATTGCAAAAATTTTCGGTTCAGACTCATGCTCGTCTTCAAGAACTGTATAACGTTACATCAGTGTGAGTATTCCTGGAGCATATATCAACTAATTTCTTGATTTGTGGAAAATTTTGGACATTGCTAAGGTCAAAAATGTTTCCTTTGGTACCACGTATATATTACGTTTTAGTCTCGTTTCCTGGACTGGATGGAAAATAGGTATGTAAATATCGGGTAAACAATTTTTACGCGTTGAATAGAAATGGATATTTTTCAACGTCACTTCGAAAACTTACATCTTTTTCACAAAGTGAATACTCTCAATTTAGACTCGCATACATTGCGAGCGTTTTGGGAGATAATTAAAAAAGTTTCATTCAACAATCTACTATTTCAGTACACTTCTACACTATTACACACAGAGTGCAATAAATATTTCTTGCGAGAGTTGCAAACAATATTTTTTCCTACGATCATGTGAAAACCAAAAAATTATTGAATGCCGATTGATTGGTGGATTTCCTCTTCGAAAATGATTCAATTGAAAGTTGTGCCTTGCTATGCATGTTGAAGCAATTTCTGAGTGAGACCTTGTATCCTCTATATTGTTGTGTACCAGGGAGATTCCAAATAATTTCACTTGACATTACTATTTTATTTTATTAGCTCAAAAATATCATTCCCACACAAAATCAAAAAAGGAATATTTTTACAACTGTTGGTTAGCAGAGTTGGGAATCGAATCTCATCTGCACATTTCATTTCGTTTTGATACAAAGGACTATTAATGTCATTTCAGCAAAATGCACTTCTACTAAGAAACACATATGTGGGCGTAAAAATATCTATTTATCATATACATGAATGCTACTCTGATTCGATCGAAAATATTTCCTTCGAAATAACATTGCAGAATAATTATTCATATATACTGAATGTTCGTAATTCTAATGTCCTTTAATAGGGTACATAACACATCCGCGAACAAGAGTTTTGATAGAGTTTTTTTTATGAATTTATCGAAACTCTAAATGCGTAACACTTCACTTAAACTTTTAGGGATTTTCTTGAACTCGTTAAGGTGTTGCGGGATGAAAACAGGTTCGGCTCTGGTTCGTCTTGGTACGGTGTTGCTGAGATGTCTTCGAGGGTGTCGTTTCTCTTCAGATTCGAGAACTGCAATGATGTTGGAAATATTTGATTATTGGATACTGTATTATGGCTATTGATACAAATCGCCGCCAATTTGACTGGTTTTGGGCAAAATCTTCCTACGATAGGTAGCCATCGAAAATCACAGCAGCGACAGCAGCAGCAGTATGCAAATACTAGAATTGCAATTGAAGTTTCAACTCCAAATAAAATATTGTACCACTTTGCATACTGGATGATGAACGGTTTGTTAAGGTTCTGTTGAAGAATTTCATCAAATTGGTTCAATTCGAGTTGGGCATGGCGTAACTCGTCCAAATTAAGATTACACAATTTCAATGGTTCCATTTCCTCGCTCCTGAGGAAATCTATTTTTTTGATGCCCGTAAATTAACACAAACCAAGATTAGTTTATGTTTATTTCCGGGATGAAATTTGTGTAGTTGAAAGATTGGTTAGAAGTGGCTACTAGGAGTGTCGAGAATGTATAACACTTGCAATTTGGTTTCAATGGAAATATCCCTGCGCCTTCCAGGTCGACATCAATGATCTGTCCGTTGGATGGTTGACAAGTAATTGAACCTGTGGTGCGTTTCGTCATTACGAAAAGCTATTGATTTTGACTGAGGGGATGCCAAATTTCCATATCAGATTTTATTGATCTGGTTGGACAATCAGAAGGGATTCCTTTTGTTGGTTGGACTCTCATGGAAACTTCGCAGACTGGTTGTTCAACGGTCAAATAGGTTATAGGATCTTTACAAATGAAATCATTTTCAAGTAATTCCTGACAAGATGTTAAATCTTTTAGCCTTCAATAATGAGTTCTGGTTGTACTCAACAGTAAGTAGAGATAGGTAGGGTCAATGTATGAATAAATATTGTTTCCATTGAACTGTGCTGGTAATGATATCAATTTATACAGATTGTAAGTTTGCTCATGTACTAAAGGTATTTTAATGGCAAAAATTTAAATTTCGTTGTTATAAACTACTGATAATGAACACATTGAAAAGTACTTATAAACAAAATTGTAATCGGTAATGGAAATTCTACACCGGATGGCAATCCTACTTTTTGCATTTCAATGCTAAAATGTTTCGGAGTGATTACTGAAGGATGTAAAATAATATAGGAATAGATTGAATGACTACATCATATTCTTCATCCAATTCAGTTATCATCTGATTGAGCAAATCAATGTGATCGGTTATTGTTTGGGTTTGAGAACTTAAGTGAAGAGAGTTGACAGTATTTTTCGAAAAGTTATTGAACGCTTTAATATTGTTGTTCAATTTTTCCTTGTTACTTTTCAGCGCTAATGCTGAACGATTATAACTGGAAATCGCTTCTGTTATTATATGAATTTGTTGTTTCATTAGCATTTCGTTGTCGTGATTTTGTTCTATAACAGAATTGATAGCATATGTGTAAAATTGTGCATCGTCTGCATCTGGTATTCCAAACAACCATTTAAATGCGTATGAGACACCGTTTATGAGACCTCGTCTCCTTCTGAAAAGAGTGTCCAGTCAGGTGACTAATTAATTCGAATTTATCTTTCAATTTTGAAATTTGTTTTTTCAACAATTTGAGAGATTCGGTACAATTAAATAGGTGAACATAGATTTTGTCTGCATCGTGAAAGTTTGAACACAGATTTACTGATTTTCCATAGCTATTTCCTATGAAGTGTAATTTTTTTTGCTAAAAGGATATATCGATACAAGTTAATAAAGTAAATTTGTCATTGGATATCGAAGCTAACCCTGAGTTATGGTAGAATATACCTGCCTTATTATTAATATTTTCTATTTTATAGGAATTAATATCTTTGGGAAATGTTAAAGGAAGGAAACTAATAAGAAGTACTCGGACTATTTTCGTTGGTTCCGTGTCCATTTTCATCTGAAAAGAAAGGTTTCAATAAGTTTCAATAAGTTTCAATAATAATAATAATAAAAATAACATTTATTTTCCATAAGACATGAACATGTATTGGAATAGTCGAGTGAGTACAAAACAAAAAACTAGAATAAAACAAAAAAAAAGTCAAACAGTCACATTAAAAAATTTGTTCACGGTATAGAAACTGTGATTCAGTAAAAACATTTTCAGGTTGAGTTTAAAAACATGGATTCTATCAATATCTCTGATGGAAGGAGGTAACTTATTTGAACATCTTCAATCCCAAGTAAAAAGGAGATTGGGCAGTTATGTTGTATCTGAAAGGTTTCACGTAAAAGTTATTACGATTTCTCGTGTCAATTGTGTCGACGCACATTTCAAATATGAGTATATCAATGAGAGTTAATATTTTGTATTCCTTGAATAGGTCTCTGCATGATGTTCGTGGGTCGACTCCAGCCAAGGTTCGGAGAATCTTTTTTTGAGCGACAAAAACATTATGTGCTGATGAAGAACAGCCCCAGAGGCAAATGCCGTATCTAATTCGTGATTCTACATGGGCGTGGTAGTAATTCAGTATTTGATCCCTGGCTAAAATCATTTTGAGATGTCTCATTGAATAAGTAATAGATGATAATTTTGAAGTTAGTTGGTTACAGTGTCCTTTCCAGTTCAGACAGTGATCTTATGTAAGACCTAAGAATTTACATTCACTGACATTAGAGAGAACGTTGTTGTTGGCATTTATTTTGATGTCAGAACAAGTTTTTTGTCGATGGTGAAATCGAATAGGAAAGGTTTTTCCAGAATTGAAGTGCAGAGAATTAGAATTGCACCAAGAGATTAAATTATTTAAAGTTCGATTACACTCCTCTTCCAAAGCAGAATTGCATTTATTAGACACCAATAATGAAGTATCATCCGCATACATAATTCATGTATTCTCAGCGACTGCGGTATTCATGTCATTACAATATAAATAATATGGGTGCCAAAACATGGTATATGGCTATTTTGTTCGGTTTTATCTGCAAATCTACAGTTTTAATATCATTTATTCTTATTATTTTATAAGGACCTTCATAATTCGGGGATAATTTTTTAATCAAACCGGGTTTGGTACTTTTGTTGAGTATGGTAACTAAATCGTTCGGTTTATAGTTTGTTTCACGAACATTACGATCGTAATACTTCTTTGACTTTTCTTTGGATTGTTGTAAATTTTCCATTGTGAGTTCGTAAGACTTATTAAATTTGAGGTTCAGATTTGATAAATAATCATCGTATGTATATCGGAATTCGGGTTTGGCTGTCAAAAAATTAGGTACTGAAACTTTATGTCATATGGTGTGAATTCTGTTCTAGTGTGAATATGTCCATTATATGTGAACATTGCTAAAGATACAATAGGGTACATAACAATAAGACTACTCTTTTTGATGAATTCACCCAAAGGGAGAAATCTCAAATTACCCTCTCAATACCGAGAAACATTGCTGCGCACAGAGGGATGTTAAGAAAAACTATGTACACAAAGGAAAACAAGATGAAGGAATGAGAAAAAAAAAACAATCGATACCTGTATAATTCGATGAAATAGCCAATCATTTCAGCTGAATTTTGAGTAGTCAAATTGGAGTAATATTGTTTTCTATTTTATAGTGGAATATTGATGAATTGCCAAAATGAGATTTGAATGGCAAAGAATTAATTATTGTTCCGAGTAAGCTATGATTCGTTCGAAAGAGATGAATTTGTTTCAATTTTGAAGCTACATATGATATCAAAAATCTTTCATGCAGTCTACCTTAACTAAGAAAGAAACAGAGGTGGTCGAAATCGAAGTGAGATACACTTTATGTGTATGGGTGTTCTGGGTTTCCTTACCGTACTGTATAATCAAGAGAGCTCAAGCACCAAAGATAATCAGTTGACCTTTGCCCGCACAAAATATAAAATATATAACAGAAATCAGGAAATATCAACTCTTGCTGGCGTTATTCGCAATGATCATTTTGTTATTTTGTTTTATAGCTTTGACTGGTTTTAGACATGGCAGCAGGACCATGTGTGTTCTCCTATGACTGGATCGACGAATTATAAGTATGACCTTTGGGAGCCCTATCATTATAGGTTCAGTGTCGTGGCTTCTTTCTTAGAGTATCTGGTGATATGAGAAAAGCAATAACTGATGATCAAAGAATAAATAGCTGGTAAAATAAATAACCCATCGAATAGGAATGAAGCTTGAGCTAGCTATGTATATGTATACAGAGTGTAATGAAACCAACTGTGAATATTTTGAGGCTATATTTTTGGAACCCAAATTGGAAATATTTCAAATAATCGTATTTTTCTAATGCTTCTATTTTAATCCTTATAAGCTTTTCTGGCAAAATCAGAGTACGTTCGATATTACAAAAGAGATCTGAAGAAAAATCGTTTTCGAAATGTCAGTATCCGATGACATTTCGGAAAAACAAGATACTAGAAACGCTAAATAAAAGTACCATTTTTGATACATTTTCTGGAATTTAAGAGTATCTGAAAATCAATTCGAACGAATAGAAAGATCATAAGATGAGCAAATCTTTAATTTGTCTTCACTTATGATATCAAGTATTCGCAGTAGATCTACTTATATATGCGCATCTGAGTACCAATACCAATCTTCTCTGTAGAATCTAAATGACACATAATAAAGAACAATCAGATAATTACATCGACATTGTTATTTTTATCCAACGTTTCCCCCAACCAATCGAAATCCAAATTTGCAGCTTTCATTGTCCTGTTGTACTTGTTAAATGTGAAGTAGTTCAGTCTTGAGTAGGACGTGTTACCACTTGTACCTGTAGCGTACTCATTATTGAATCTGTAGTTGTGTTCCTTTGGATTCTGAAATTGAAAACGAAGTGATTTCCAGATATCGTGGTAGTTCACAAATCTCCTCAAAACGAATGGGATGCCATCCCAATTGAGACATATTATTTTTATTCAATTTATAGATCCCAGTAGTAGGGTTTGTTCTAATTTAAACTCTGCTATATACAGGGCTAACGAGGGTGGCCCCAGCCAAGTCCTGTAGTTGAAGAAAACAATATAGTCCGCTATACGTGACCTGAACGAAACTAGGATGCATGGAAACCCTTGTGTGTTCAATTATACCTGTAAAAGCTTGGAATAAAAGTGGAGAAATCTAGATACCTTGATTTTTGGTGGATAATTGAGCCTTAGGAGGTTTCCTCACAATACGTACAGATGCCGTCCTTACGCTCTTGTCAGTCTTGCCTGAAGCTAAATTTGCACTAAGTGAAAACGTGCAGTCGGGTTTTTCCTTTTTCATTCGATTGACCAGTGGGAAGTTGCCAACAAATACCAGTGAAAAAAACAGTAAAAACGTTTCAATGCTCAAATTTTGAAGTAAAAGTAAAAGATGAAATGAAAGTAAAAGTTTGGTCTATGAACCACGATAAAAACATCGTTACACATCGAAGACAAAATTTACGTGACGTGACGTTTGATTTGACACTTGACATCAAATTTGAAAAATAGGAACATACACCCATACCGAAAAAATAGGCGAACCCAATAAAAGAGTCGTTTCTTTTTTTCGCCACAAAAATTTGAACAAAATCAGTAGGGTTTCGAGGATTCTTAAACATAACCTATTGACCCAAGTTGACATCAGGTGCGCAGGAAATGTGGCATTAGCAAATTCAAAAAGTGCGCCTTTACCGACAATCTCTCGAAGTGATTGTTCCAGTTGAATTATTGAAAATTCGAAATATCGAAAAAAAATTGCTAGCGATTTCTCATGTATAATTCAACGAGCAAGGGTTTTGAGCATCTTGCACTTCGTGATGAGGATTGAACCTCAATTATCTTGCACCTCATAAACTTCAATACCAAAATATTAATCTGCTGCAAACAGTTTCAGTCGGTAATTCCAATGATCATCATTTTGGGCCAGTACCGAACACATTCAAATTCCTTCTACATATGCACCTAATTGACTGTCATCTTTGTAGATGACTACGAATTCTTTATCTTTCTATGAATTTGAAAAACAACTCACCGCAACAGATATGAGACCGATGATACATATCAATAAACAAATTAAACCAAACGCTGCCATTGTCCGAGGACAAAGGGTCAATATCTGGCTACCTACTGAATATCTAATGAATTCTCCAGGCAGAATGGACAGGAAATTAAAGGATCACAAATAAATTTGATAACTGTGCCTGATAAAGATTCAGTGATTGCGTTATTAGGTCGTGTTCTGAACCATTAAAAAAACACTGCGATAGCTAATTCCTAGGGAAATTGTCAATTACATGTGGCCAATTTTCTTTATCGACTAATGAAAAATACTAATTTACTACATTGGCTAAATGAAAGGAACACGAAATTATAAATGTTACTCCTGACTGTTTGAAACATAACACTTTCGAATCTGGTGACATTATTACTTTCGAAAAGAGAGAAGAATTGTGGGAAAAACTTATTTTTGTCTTTCTCTTCTCCAAATCAATATTGGACGAGTACCGAACTTCTGCGAAAGAAGTAACATCGAAAAATCAGCAGAAACTTTCTGTTGATGTGTTCATATCTAAAGTCTATCCAAACAGCTACTGCTTGCTGTCTTTATGAACCGATGGGCTCTGTATCACATGGTTGCTACTTTTTCTTGCTCAGTTTTTGTACCAAACACGCTTTTTGAGTTGGTATGTAGAAATATTTCTACTGATTGAAATTCTTCGAAATATCGGGTGAAAATGCGATAATGATTTGCTTCTGGTTTTTCAATAATTTTTATTGTTGTTACTAACAGTTGAATCTTGCTATCTAATACAATTCAGTAGACATTATATAGCTTAGGAAAAAATAGAACGGGGACTGTTATCTTAACATAAGCCCCCCTTTGAAAAGGGCATTTTCATGATGGGAGTGAAATCCAAAAATTCATTTGAATAAACAACTAATCTTTGATTTATATTTACGTTTCAAACAGAGTTTATATGCACTAATAGCCTGAAGGCAACAAGTATATTCCCATTACAGAGAAGTGATTTCCAGGAACCATTCGACTATGAGTATCGTTTCCTTTCTATGCGAAAAGTCCACTTTTATTTTGAATCTTCCTTTGGGAAGGGCACTTGGCCATCCATTCGAGGTCAGCACTATGTTATATAAATAGTGGTGTCCCTGAAATAATAATAATATTCGTCTTCATTATTTTCAATGAAATTGAAAACAATAATCTTTGTTCTTCAACACTTTAGCGCATGAAGGGCGAAGTTCACCTCGGTAGCACGAATTGCTACTTATATTCGCATATATTTATGTCATAGAATAATAAATTTATGATGTATTCATGATATACAGAGATAAATGATGAAAAGAATCGCTTTTTGGAAACTGGTGATTATTTTGGTTCATTTCACTATAGAAGACTAGTTATATATCAAATTATCACAAATCGTTCAGGGTAGTCTCAACTTATATACAAAGTAGGTATATGGACTAACACTTGTGAAAAAAAACAACTGCTCTCCGGGCTTATACCACGAAGGGCGTTGAATTATATCTGGCAAGTGCCACATGGGAATTTTCACAGATATCACGGTGAGGTTGTATTTTTCTAGTGGAATATGAAACTATTTCTCCATTTTGGAACCAGTTTTTCTCCTTCATCAATAAGCCTTTCAGAATAGATCATTATTACTATTGAGATACTGGTATTTTCAAGCGTACAGCTGTAAGAATCATTCGAGGATTGTAACATCAATAATAGCATCTTCGAGTAGATTCAATTCGTAATTTTTCAACTTACCTTATGGATAGGACATTTCTGAAGTGTGGAATTCTTGGTGACATTCGGTACGTCGAACTTATGAGTGCCAAGGATGTCGCAAAATTTTGCAGGAAACATTATTGGAGTCCTTCTATACTGGTTTGACTTGAAAATAGAGAATTCGAAATACAGCTGAAAATGCACATCAATATGGTTAGTATGCAGTCAAAAGTTTGATAGTTATTCACTCATTTTTATCAATGACCAATAAGGAACCCAAAAATTGCATGAATATAAATATCCATGATGAGGAAAATGATGTGATAGAAACATTTGACATACTTGAAGACTGGCGTTAAATCAAATCATCTTTCGAACAATCTGTTCAGGCCAGTCTCAAATTACCTACACAGTACGTTTCGGCTGGCACCTGTCAGAAAACAACTACTTCCCTGGCCTGGTATGCCCACTGACTATGTCAAATGTTTTCACATTTTCCTCGCAGGAGGAATGGGCGAATTCGGTTTGCTTTTGGAATACCTCGTCCATTGGTAGATGGCGCAATAATTTCTTTGTTCGCATCAGCTTTGGTCGGGGCTTGATACTCTGGAAGGATTTTGATTTTTAATTATGGGAAGTCATCGACTTCATGTTGATGATGGCACTGCCTTGCACTGACTAGTGGCCAAATAGCCCGAAACCGGTCTGCAAGTGTGTCCGTCCCTATAATTGAAAATCAATTCCTTCATTTGTATCGACGAAAGCAAATGCAGGATTCACTTCTGTGAAGAAACCTGCACTGGCACCGGTCGGATATAATTCAATGCCCTTCGTGGTATTAGCCAGGAGAGTAGTTGTTTTCTGACAGGTGCCAGCCGAAACCTACTGTGTAGGTAATTTGAGACTGGCCTGAACAGATTGTTCGAAAGATGATTAGATGTGATAGACACAATAAATAATCAAGTATATTTATTTTTCGGATTGGATGTATGCATTGAAGTAGATCATTGTCTCCATAACTATCGTTATCAAAACGTTTTTTTTTCTCTCTTCAAGTCTTTACTATAGGTCTATCATCCCGCGTTGATATCTTTAAAGATGCGATAAATGATAGCGTAGATTGGGATGTTCTGTCCAATGTCCTGCAGACTCTCAAGAGTACCGAAATCAAAATTTTCATAGAATATGCATGAAAGTGAACTGGAAAAAAATGCCACAGCAAACACTTTTTATCCATGCTACTGTTTTCAAAACATCGAAAACAAATAATTCTTGGATGAAAAGGAATTACTTTTTGCTACCAGTGACAGCAACCAGTATTTATTATAACCATCTTCAATCAATTTGAACCTGCCGTTTTGTCAAATTATGGAATATACTGCACTTGAGCAAGCACGCGGTCCAGACAGAAGTGGAGAAATGCACAGCTTCAATAATTATCATTATATACCGTGTGATAAACTCTTATGGTACACCCACTTTATTTTCTTCATAAATTTTAACGAAATTCAGAACATTGAATATGCTCATGAAGTAACTTTTTTGACGTGATGGGAGATTTTTTCAACTTCTTGTTTTCCGGAAATGACACCAGCATGTGATTTCGAAATGAATTACCCTATATCTTTTTACACTTTGGAAATGTACATAATTTTCAAAATACAATGATACCCCATAGTTGATATTTGAATAATGGATTGGAACACATGATTGTGTCAGTTGGCCTGCAAGATCACCCGACTCAACCATTTTAGACTTTGGTTTTCAACTCATTCCTGTTATCAATATGATATTCAACAATGTATTCAGTAACAAACTGACTGTATATTGAAACGCCAAATGTTGTTTTTTGTTTCATATCAACTTACCGGAAAACCCGCGAGGACCTAGACCTAGTCTATAGAGGTTGAGTCGGGTGATCTTGCTAGCCACCTGACAGAATCTTGTTTCAATCCATTATTTTTTTTTGCAATTATTCGAGTATCAACTATGTGATACCATTGTATTCATAAAATAATGTAGATTTTCAATATCTGATAATATACATGGTGGTTTATTTGACAATGAAACATTGATATAATTTCAGGAAAAACTGGAAATTGAAAAGAAGTGCCTCTTTCTGGGCATATTTATAATGTTTCTACTTCCGTAAAGTACTTGAAGAAATAAAGGAGAGAGCTGGGTGCACGGAGAATAATTTTCCAACGATAAACTTATATACTTTTTTTCTATAAACCGTAAATTCAGATTTCAAAAGTCACTTAGATAATTACATCAACATCATTATTTTTTTCCAACGATTCACCAAGCCAGTCAAACTCCACGTTTGCAGCTTTCACCGTCCTGTTGTACCTGTCGAATTTGAAGTAATTCAGCCTCAAATAGGACGTGTTACCACTTATACCTGTAGCGTACTCATTATTGAATATGTAGTTGTGTTTCTTGGGAACCTGAAATAAAAAAATAAGTGATATACATTGAGCGTGGTAGTTCACAAGTTCAACGTTAGATTAGATTATCGGGGAGCTAGCCCATGGCGTGATTCACTGTGACCCCTTCAGATCTATTGTGATGCTCCTTGGTTGTTAGAGCTCGTTGTCTAGCTTGATCTCTTCGATGAGACTCCATAGCGTTGACACTGACCCCTTCATATAGCTAGCAGCCTCTGCCTTGCTATCGCTTCGCATTCACAGAGCCCATGCAGTGCGGTTTCTTCCTCTTCTTGACAGAACCTGCATTGGGTTTCTTCTGTCAGACCAATGTTGCTCATGTTTCCTGAGCCTCATTAAACGTTACGTAGACCACACTTTTACTTTATCTCTTACTTTGAGAAAAATCTCACTATGAAGGCGTTCCTACGAAAAATGTACAAGTCTCGTGAGTTGACGCTTCCATTGATTAGCATTGTGACAATTTCCTCGAAGTGAAAAATAAATCAAAAGTGAAAACGAGGCACCGAAAACAGCACGAATCATGCTTTCTGTAATTTATCTCAAATGTACTTCTGTTGAGATCAACACCTAAATACCGTAGAAAAATTAGCACATATATTTGGTATATCATTTATGAATTGAAAGTGATGAAACTCCTTGCGACGTGGCAATGAACTGTTTTATCATCAGAGCTATTCCAAAGTTGAACAATATACAAGGCCTGAGTTTCTACAGCGATAAAGTATGCAAGAAAATAATTTTAAAAGATAGTATTTATCGATATGACTGCGAAAAAAAATTTATCAATTCAAATAATTGTTTTCCCTGATAGCAAAGGACCGAGGGAATCTTGTTGACTCACCCTGTTGATGCGCCTCTGAGTACCAATACCAATGTTCTCTGTTAAACCTAAATGACACATCCCAGATGAGATGTATTATTATTATTATTCAATTTGTATATCCCATTAGTAGGTTTTGTTCTAACTCGAACTCTGCTATATACAGGGCTAGCGAGGGGAGCCCCAGCCAAGTCCTGTGGATGAAGAATACAATATAGTCCACTACACGTGACCTGAACGAAACTAGGATGCCTAGAAACCCTGGCGTGTATATACCGGTGAAAGTTTGGGATAAAAATGGCGAAATCTAGATTGCTTGATTTTTGGTGGACAATTGAGCTTTTGGAGGTTTCCTCACATACGTACAGATGCCGTCCTCACGCTCTTGTCAGTCTTGCCTGAAGCTAAATTTGCACTAAGTGAAAACGTGCAGTCGGGTTTTTTCTTTTTCCATTCGATTGACGAAGAAGAAGAGATCGTAACATAAAGGATAATGAGTTGCAGCGAATACCAGTAAGGAACAAGTAAAAACGTTTCAATGCTCAAAAGCAACGAAATCAAAAACTATGCTTTTTTTATAGACCACACTTTTTTTTCAGTTCCACTCTCAGAAACTTCTCATGATGCTAATAAATGGAGGCGTTCATACACAAAATTCTGAAGTAAAAGTAGAAGATGAAATAAAAGTTTGCTCTATGAACCAAGCATTAAACACGATAAAAACATCGTTATACATCAAAGTCAAAATTTCGAAGTGACGTGACGATTGATTTGACATCTGACATCAAATTTGAAAAATAGGAACATACACCCCTACCGAAAAAATTGGCGAATCCAATAAAAGAGTCGTTTGTTTTTTTTGCCACAAAAATTTAAACAAAATCACAACGGTTTCAATGCATCTTAAACATAACCTATTAATCCAAGTTGACATCAGTCGCGAGAAATGTGGCATTAGCAAACCCGATAAGTGCGCCTCTACTGACAATATCTCGAAGTGATTCTTCCAGTTGAATTATTGAAAATTCGAGATATCGAAAAAAATTTGCTAGCGATTTCTTGTGTATAATTCAACGAGCAAGGGTTTTAAGCATCTTGCAGTTCGTGATGAGGATTTGACCTTGATTATCTTGCACCTCAAAATCTTCAATACCGAAATAATAATCTGCTGCAAGCAGTTTCGATAGGTAATTCCAATGATCATCATTTTGGGCCAGTACCGAACACATTCAAATTCCTCCTAGATATGCTAATTGACTGTCATCTTTGTAGATGACTACGAATTCTTTATCTTTCTATGAATTTGAAAAACAACTCACCCCAACGGATATGAGACTGATGATACATATCAGTAAACAAATTAAACCAAACGCTGCCATTATCTGAGGACAAATGGTCAATATCTGGCTACCTACTGAATATCTAATGAATTCTCCAGGCAGAATGGACAGGAAATTAAAGGATCACAAATAAATTTGATAACTGTGCCTGATAGAAATTCGGTAATTGCGTTATTATGTCGTGTTCTGAACCATATAAAAAAACACTGCGACAGGTAATTTCTAGGGAAATTGTCAATTACATATAGCCAATATTCTTCATCGACTAATAAAAGATACTAATTCACTACATTGGCTTAATGAAAGGAACACGAAATTATTACACCTGACTGTTTGAAACATAACACTTTCGAATCTGGTGACATTATTACTCTCGAAAAGAGAGAAGAATTGTGGAAACAACTTATCTTTGTCTTTTTCTTCTTCAAATCAATATTAAACGAGTACAGAACTTCTGTGAAAGAAGTAACATCGAAAAATCAGCAGAAACTTTCTGTTGATGTGTTCATATCTGAAGTCTATCCAAACAGCTACGGCTGCCTATGTGAACCGATAAGCTCTGAATCACATGGTTGCTACTTTTTCTTGTTCAGTTTTTGTACCAAACACGCTGTTTGAGTATGTATGTAGAAATATTTCTACTGATTGAATTTCTTTGAAAATGCGATGATGATTTGCTTCTGGTTTTTCAATAATTTTTATTGTTGTTACTAACAGTTGAATCTTGGTACCTAATGCATTCTAGTAGACATTATATAGCTTAGGTAAAAATAGAACGGGGACTGTTATCTTAGCATAAGCCCCCCTTTGAAAAGGGCATCTTTAAAAAAATTACTGAAAAATAAATAAATTGAACTGACACGATGAATAGTCTTTTCAAGTTCCATGGATGCGAATCCTCGATTCTGGATGTTTGATCTTCCACACAGCACATTGAATGCTCCAATGCGCTCTATCATCCATTTTAAGGGCGGCAGGTTATCCTCCTTGAGGACAACCAAACACCTGGCTTCAGAATGTTCGACGAGTTCTTTTTCCATTTTTCCCCAGTCTGGAGCTCCAAAATATACTTTTTGTGTCACCTGGTCCATATATGATGTGGAATGTGAAGATAGATACATTTTATTGATATATGCCCTCGGAAAGAAGCACCGTTCGTCCTTTAAAAAATCGAGTCCAATTCTCTTGCCCTCCATTCAGCTATTAAATCAAAACTTTTTTTAATTGTCGCTCCGCCTATCGGGGAGCCAGGAGCAGCATAGTTCTTTGAATGTTCAAGAATCTTCCGTACTTCACCTCTACTTGTCGATTTATCATTGATACTAGTTTCAATTTTTCTGATGTAATGGTAGTGAAATCCAAAAATTCATTTGAATAAACAACTAATCTTTGATTCATATTAACGTTTGAAACAGAGTTTATATGCGCTGATAGCCTAAAGGCAACAAGTATATTCCCATTACAGAGAAGTGATTTCCAGGAACCATTCGATAATGAGTATCGTTTCCTTTCTATACGAAAAGTCCACTTTCATCTTGAATCTTCCTTTGGGAAGGGCATTTGGCCATCCATTTGAGGTCAGCACTATGTTATACATATACTGGTGTCCCTGAAATAATAATAATATTCGTCTTCATTATGTTTTATGGAATTGAAAACAATAATCTTAGTTCTTCAACACTATAGCAAATGAAGGGCGGTAGCACGAATTGCTACTTATATTTACATATATTTATGTCATAGCATAATAAATTTATGATGTATTTATGATATACAGAGATAAACGATAAAAAGAATCGCTTATTGGAAACTGGTGATTATTTTTGGTTCATTTCACTATAGAAGACTTATTATATATCAAATTATCACAAATCGTTCAGGGCAGTTTCAACTCACAAAGTAGGCATATGAACTAACACTTAAAAAAAACAACGGCTCTCCTAGCTAATACCACGAAGGCGTTGAATTATATCTGGCAGGTACCACAAGGGAATTTTCACAGATATCACGGTGGAGTTATATTTTTCAAGTGGAATATGGAACTATTTCTCCATTCTGGAACCAGTTTTTCTCCTTCATCAATAAGCCCTTCAGAATAGATCATTATTACTATTGAGATACTGGTATTTTCAAGAGTTCAGCTATAAGGATCATTTGAGGAATGTGACAGCAATAATAGCACCTTCGAGTAGTTTCAATTCGTAAGATAATCATATTTTTCAACTTACCTTATGGATAGGACATTTCTGAAGTGTGGAATTCTTGGTGACATTCGGTACGTCGAACTGATTGGTGCCAAGAACGTCGCATAATTTTGCAGGAAACACCATCGGAGTCCTTCTATACTGGTTTGACTTGAAAATAGAGAATTCGAAATAAACCTGAAAATGAACATCAATATGGCTAGTACGCAGTCAAATGTTTGATTGTTATTCACTCATTTTTATTGATGACCAATGAGGAACCACAAAAATTGCATGAATATAAATATCGATAATGATGAAAATGATGTGATAGACACAATAAATAATCAAGTATATTCATTTTTCGGGTTGGATGTATGCATTGAAGTAAATCATTGTCAGCATCTATCTATCGCTATCGAAACGTTTCTTTTTCTATCTTCAAGTCTTTACTATAGGAGGTCTATCATTCCGCATTGATATTTTTTTTTTCATAGTGGTTTTTGCTGCTGTTTTCCCTATTATTCGAATTGCTCCTATACCTTGACCTGATTTTCAATTCCATCCGATGTCCCAATTTCCAAATATTTTTCCATTTTTCATTACTTGCTGAACTTTTCTATGATTACGAGATCAATGTGGTCTTCTAGGTTGATTTCTCATCTTTCAATTCGATAAATTTGCCAACCCAACTCAAGACTTGACATAAATGAGCTCGGGCATCATTGATATGATACATCTAAAATTTATCGAACCTCACATTTCTTGCTATATTAGCAAACCAGCAGTTCAGCAGAAGCTGGAAATGCAATATTATCCATGATGTCATCTGTGAAGAATCAGCGAAGCTTTTTTATTTGCTGGAAGAGATGATTTATTCAATGAGAGCCGGACACAAAAGTTTTTTCCTCAACCAGCTGATAACCAACTCTCTGGTGTGATTCCTAGCAGGAACATTGATTTTTATCATTTCTTCCGAAATTGTTGAGTCACCTCAATCGAAAAGGCCATGAAAGTATATGGCTCTCTTAGTTAGCTTCTCAAGATAATGGGAGACTTTCGCTGTGTGACGATCCACAAAACATACCAGAACTTCAATCTCGGAAAGTGGGATCCTAACTCCTATAATTGAGGGCATAGCAAGTTTTCTGGTATTTCATGAATCACTCAATCCCTTTCACGAAAGCCCATATACTATTACGTTGGAGAGTTTTGCGTATTATTGTCATTCAATTATTGTCTCCAGCCCTCTATTATTTATCTGATATCCCTTTATTATTTTTTTACGTTAGATTTTGCGAAGAGTTCGGGACTAGATTCAACAACTCAGAATTATGTAAGGATTCGAATTGAAACTTTTCATAGTATCATTTACGACTCCCAAGAAACCAGTGCAGAAATCCAGCTCGTTATCCATTCATTTGATCCATTATCGATGAAGTGATCCATTCGGCTCTTCCAAAATATTTTTGGCATGAAACGAGCGATTAGCTGTGATTTGTAGGTATATCTCTTGGCAACTCTCAACCATTTACTCTTCTACAACACACACATCTTCAGAATATAAATACTGATCATCAAAGGATTTCTTTCAACTCACAGTTAGCCATACTATTCCAATTATTAATATCAGGTCGACGTTTTTCAGAATTATTTTGGGAATGCGTCGAAATAACCAATTTGTTGTCCATGACAGAATTTTTTTTTATTTATTGAAATCGTGTCAAGGAGATGATGTTGAAGATTTGCGGTGTATTGGACAAAAATCCAATCTGCATCTTTGCGGAAGACCATAGAAAATATAATCAAAGCAAACAATGTGCATTTCATTTATATATGATTTCACAATTGGGATAGAGCTCACTGGAATACACGCCATTGTAAGATCTTCCCAAAAAACTCGAATCCAAATTAAATGTGTTTGATGAATGCTTTTTTGAGTGCATTACGTCCAAAGAAGCGATAAATGAAAGACGTAGATTGGGATGTTTTGTCCAATGGCCTGCAGACTTTCAAAAGTACCAAAATCAACATTTTCATTAAATATGCATGAAAGCGAACCAGAAAAAAAACTGCCACAGCAAACACCTTTTATCCATGCTACAGTTTTCAAAACATGAAAAACAAATAATTATTTGATGAAAATAGGAATTACTTTTTGCTACCGGTGACAGCAACCAGCATTTATTATAACCATCCTCAATCAATTCGAACCTGTTTTCTCAAATTATTAGTCCAGCAGCCACCGCCTGATTTTTCGAGTGATTAATAACAAGCTGAATCTCCGTGAGTAGGTTCGGTTTGACGAGACACCCAAGTTTTTCCTCTGTGAAAATTCTCGTTAGAGGTAGCTAACGTAGTGCGCAGGTGTGAAACATGTCGATTCGGCGGGGTATCGAAATTGTCGGACTGATAGTGATTATTTTATTCACATATTGAGATAATTGGATAATACACTCGGAAAAACAATTGTCCTACAAAATGGATGGTTTGACTGGAGCGTCCTCCACTCCGAATATATCGAAAAAACGAGGTCATAAAAATTATCAACAACCAGCTGTTTTTTTTTTTTGTTCTCTTCTTTTTTGTCTTTGCTTTTGTTTGTTTTCTTTCTTGTTCTGGTGTTTTGTTTTGTTTCTTTTTTTTTGTTTGTTGTGTTTGTTTTTTTTTTTTTTTTTTTTTTGTTTTTTTTTTTTTTCTTTTTTTCTTTGTTTTTTCTTGTTTTTTTGTTTTTGTTTTTTTTTTTTTTTTTTTTTTTTTTTTTTTTTTTTTTTTTTGTTTTTTTCTTTTATGCGCAGCTTAGTACAATACCTTTCCTGTATAATGTAAATGGCCACATAGTGTTTTTTTGTTTTTTTTGTTTCCTGATATTTGTTTTTGTTTGTTGTTTGTTTGTGGTGTTGTTTTGTGTTTTGTCTGTGTTTTTTTTGTGTTGTGTTCTTTTTTGTTGAGTGTTTTTGTGGTGTTTTCTCAAATGGTGCTCCTTTTTTTTTATTTTTGTTCTTGGTTTGTTTTTTCTGCTTTGGTGGGGTGCCCCTCTGTGTTTTATGCTTGTGCTGGTGTGTTTTTGTGTGTTCTTTCTGTGTTTGGTGGGTTTCCTACAAATTTAGTGACGTGCAGTCGGGTTTTTCCTTGTTCTTCGCTTGGCCAGTGGAGTTGCCAACAAATACCAGTAAAAAACAGTAAAAACGTTTCAATGCTCAAAAGCAACGAAATCAATAACTATGCTTGGTTTATAACCACACTTTTTCTTTTAGTTCCATTCTGAGGAGTTCTCCTAATGCTAATAAATTGAGGCGTTCATACACAAAATTTTGAAGTGAAAGTAAAAGATGAAATGAAAGTAAAAGTTCGGTCTGTGAACCACGGTAAAAACATCGTTAGCTACCTCTAACGAAGAAATTTATACGTGCGTGCGTTTGTTTCCTTCATCAAATTTGAAAAATAACATACACCCCTACCGAAAAAATACGACTCAATAAAAAGTCGTTTGTTTATTACCCCAAAAATTTGAACAAAATCACTAGGTTTCAACTCTTAAACATAACCTATTACCCAAGTTGCATCACGCCGAATGTGGCTTACAATTCAAAAAGCGCCTCTACACAATCTCTCAGTGTTGTTCCGTTATTATTGAAAATATTCGAATATCGAAAAAAAATCGCTACGTTTCTTATGTATAATTCAACGGCGGTTTTGGCTCTTGCGTTCGTGTGGGTTGCGTTTTATCTGCCCTCTGACTTCAATACGAATATATAATCTACTGCCTTTCGTGTTTTCAATTCTCTTTTGGCCTCCCTCTCAATTCCTTCTCTATGCCCCATTCTGTCTCTTTGTCCTCGTTTCTTTATCTTTCTTGCTAAACAACTCACCCCCTATGCTGTGTCTATCAATAACAAATTAAACCAACCTCCTTTCTTCTTCTGCTCCTCTATATCTAATATTCTCCCTGCGTTAGTCCTAAATTTACTGTGCCTGTTTCGGTTTGCGTTTTTGTCGTGTTCTGCTTAAAAAAACACTGCGTAGCTAAGTTCTACGCTTGGAAGTTGTCGATTACTTGGCCTTTTCTTTATCGCTAATAAAAAATACTAATTCACTGCTTGGCCGTGAAGGCCGATTATGAATGTTACCCCTGCTGTTTGACATAACACTTTCGAATCTAGTGCATTATTACTTTCGAAAAGAGGGAAAACTTGTGGGTAAACTCTTTTTGTCTTTCTCTTCTCCAAATCAAAATTAAACGGTACGACTTCTGTGATGAGTACATCGAAAATAACAACTTTCTGTTGTGTGTTCTATCTATCTATCCAAACTGCTCCTTGCGTGGGCTGTGTTCCTGGTTGCTCTTTTTCTTGCTCGTTTTTGTCCACCGCTGCTTGGTTTTGTATATTTCTACTGTTGATTTCTTTGAATATCGGGTGAATGCGTGTGTTTGCTTCTGGTTTTTCTTTTTTATTGTTGTTCTCGTTGATCTTGCTATCTAATACAATTCAGTCTTATATACTTAGAAAATAACGGGGCTGTTATCTTACATACCCCCCTTTGAAGGGCTTTTCTGTGTATGGGGTGATCCAATTCTTTGATAACAACTAATCTTTGTTTATATTTACGTTTCCGTTTTATATGCCTTATACCTAGCCGTATATTTCCATTCGGGTGTTTCCGGCCTTCCTATGGTATCGTTTCCTTTCTTGCGGTCCCTTTTATTTTGAATCTTCCTTTGGGGGGCTTTGGCCTCCTTTGGGTCGCCTTGTTATATAAATAGTGGTGTCCCTGAATAATAATAATATTCGTCTTCTTATTTTTTTTGATTGAAACAATAATCTCGTTCTTCACACTATAGCATGAGGGCGGGTTCACCTCGGTAGCACGGTTGCTACCTCTATTGCGTTTTTTGTCTTATAATTTATGTATATTTATGTAACGGTAAATGTGAAAAATCGCTTTTTGGCTGGTGTTTTTTTGGTTCTCTCTGTTTTCTTATCTAAATCGTTCGGGTTCTCCTCTATCAAGTAGTATATGGCTACCTTGTACAACTGCTCTCCGGGCTTATCCCGGGGCGTTGTTATTCTGGCAGTGCCACAAGGGAATTTTCACAAATATCCGGTGGGTTGTTTTTTCTGTGGTTGAAACTATCTCTCCTTTTGGCCGTTTTTCTCCTTCTCTGGCCTTTCGTAGTCTTATTACTATTGAGATACTGGTTTTTCGCGTCGCTGCGGTCTTCGGGTGTACGCAATAATAGCTCTTCGGTAGTTTCAATTCGTAAGATGATCATATTTTTCAACTTACCTTTGGTAGGCATTTCTGAAGTGTGGAATTCTTGGTGACATTCGGTACGTCGAACCGATTGGTGCCAAGGATGTCGCAAAATTTTGCAGGAAACATTATTGGAGTCCTTCTATATTGGTTTGACTTGAAAATAGAGAATTCGAAATACAGCTGAAAATGTACATCAATATGGTTAGTATGCAGTCAAAAGTTTGATAGTTATTCACTCATTTTTATCAATGACCAATAAGGAACCTTGCATAAATATAAATATCCATGATGAGGAAAATGATGTGATAGAAACATTTGACATAGTCAGTGGGCATACTTGAAGACTGGCGTTAAATCAAATCATCTTTGGAACAATCTGTTCAGGCCTGTCTCAAATTACCTACACAGTAGGTTTCGGCTGGCACCTGTCAGAAAACAACTACTTCCCTGGCCTGGTATGCCCACTGACTATGTCAAATGTTTTAACATTTTCCTCGCAGGAGGAATGGGCGAATTCGGTTTGCTTTTGGAATGCCTTGTCCATTGGTAGATGGCGCAATAATTTCGTTGTTCGCATCAGCTTTGGTCGGAGCTTGATACTCTGGAAGGATTTTGACTTTTAATTATGGGAAGTCATCGATTTCATGTTGATGATGGCACTGCCTTGCACTGACTAGTGGCCAAATAGCCCGAAACCGGTCTGCAAGTGTGTCCGTCCCTATAATTGAAAATCAATTCCTTCATTTGTATCGACGAAAGCAAATGCAGGATTCACTTCTGTGAAGAAGCCTGCACTGGCACCGGTCGGATATAATTCAATGCCCTTCGTGGTATTAGCCAGGGAAGTAGTTGTTTTTTGACAGGTGCCAGCCGAAACCTACTGTGTAGGTAATTTGAGACTGGCCTGAACAGATTGTTCGAAAGATGATTTGATGTGATAGACACAATAAATAATCAAGTATATTTATTTTTCGGGTTGGATGTATGCATTGAAGTAGATCATTGTCTCCATAACTATCGTTATCAAAACGTTTTTTTTTCTCTCTTAAGGTAGGATAGGAGGTCTATCATTCCGCGTTGATATCTTTGAAGATGCGATAAATGATAGCGTAGATTGGGATGTTCTGTCCAATGTCCTGCAGACTCTCAAGAGTACCGAAATCAAAATTTTCATGGAATATGCATGAAAGTGAACTGGAAAAAAATTCCACAGCAAACACTTTTTATCCATGCTACTGTTTTCAAAACATCGAAAACAAATAATTCTTGGATGAAAAGGAATTACTTTTTGCTACCAGTGACAGCAACCAGTATTTATTATAACCATCCTCAATCAATTTGAACCTGCCGTTGACAATTATGGAATATACTGCATTTGAGCAAGCACGCGGTCCACAGACATAAGTGGAGAAATGCACAGCTTCGATAATCATTTGTGTTTTTCCCTTTTTTTTTTTTTTGTTTTTTTTGGTTTTTTTGTGTGGGTTTTTTTTTTGTTTTGGTCTGTGTTTATATTCTTTCTTTTTCTTTGTGTTTTTTAATATGTACCTTTGTTTTATATGGTTTGTTGTGTGTTCTGTCCCTCCTTTTCTTTTTTTACTCTTTCTGTTTCTTGTATTATGTTTGTAACTCTGTTTTGATCTTGTTTTTTGTTTTTACTTACGAAACCGCGGCTCTTCTTGGTTTGGGTGTCTTCCCTTCATCTTGTTTCATCCTTTTTTTTTTTCATCATTCGGTTCACTTGTGTCTTGTTTTATAATAATGTTTTTCATATCTGTATATGGGTGGTTTTTTATCTTCTATTTCGGAACATTGGAAAGTGCTCTTTCTGGCTTTTTTGTTTCCTTCCGTATCTTGGAATAACGGGGCTGGTGTGGGTTTTTCCCGTATTCTATAACTCGTGTTTCTTTTTTTCTATAACCGTATTCGTTTCATCCTTTATTCTCCATCTTATTTTTTTCCCGTTCCCACCGTCAACTCCCGTTTGCGCTTTCCCGTCCTGTTGTCCTGTCGTTTGGTTTCCCTCTGCGTGTTCCCTTATCCTGTCGTCTCTTATTGTTGTGTTGTGTTTCTTGGGCTGATAATAAGTGTATCTTGGCGTGGTGTTCCTTTCGTTTTTTTCGGGGGCTGCCCTGGCGTGTTCCTGCGCCTTTTCGTCTGTTGTGTGCTCCTTGGTTGTTGCTGGTTGTCTCTTGTCTCTTCGTGGCTCCTCCTTGCCTGCCCCTTCTTCTCCCTCTGCCTTGCTTCGCTTCGCTTCCGGCCCTGCGTGCGGTTTCTTCCTCTTCTTGCGCCTGCTTGGGTTTCTTCTGTCCCTGTTGCTGTGTTTCCTGGCCTCTTCTTCGTCCCCTTTTCTTTATCTCTTCTTTGGGTCTCTCTTGGGCGTTCTCGTGTCTCTCGTGTTGCGCTTCCTTGTTCTTGTGCTTTCCTCGGTGATAATCGTGAACGGGCCCGAACGCCGATCTGCTTCCTGTTTTATCTCTGTTCTTCTGTTGGTCCCCTCATCCGTATTACCTGTTTTGGTTTCTTTTGTTGGTGTGCTCCTTGCGCGTGGCTGCTGTTTTTCTCGGCTTTCTTGTTGCTTCTATCGCCTGGTTTCTCGCGTGGTTGCTATTTTATATTTTATCGTTGCTGCGATTGTCTTCATTGTTTTCCCTGTCTGGCGTCTTGCTGCTCCCCTGTTGTGCGCCTCTGGTCCTCCTCTTCTCTGTTCCTGTGCCTCCCGTGGTGTTTTTTTATTATTATTCTATTCGTCCCTTGTGGTTTGTTCTCTCGCTCTGCTTATCGGGCTACGAGGGTGGCCCCAGCCAAGTCCTGTGGTTGAAGAATACAATATAGTCCACTACACGTGGCCTGAACGAAACTAGGATGCCTAGAAACCCTGGTGTGTATATACCTGTGAAAGTTTGGGATAAAAATGGCGAAATCTAGATTGCTTGATTTTTGGTGGACAATTGAGCTTTTGGAGGTTTCCTCACATACGTACAGATGCCGTCCTCACGCTCTTGTTAGTCTTGCCTGAAGCTAAATTTGCACTAAGTGAAAACTTGCAGTCGGGTTTTTTCTTTTTCCATTCGATTGACGAGTGAGAAGAGATCGTAACATAAAGGATAATGAGTTGCAGCGAATACCAGTAAGGAACAAGTAAAAACGTTTCAATGCTCAAAAGCAACGAAATCAAAAACTATGCTTTTTTTATAGACCACACTTTTTTTTCAGTTCCACTCTCAGAAACTTCTCATAATGCTAATAAATGGAGGCGTTCATACACAAATTTCTTAAGTAAAAGTAGAAGATGAAATAAAAGTTTGCTCTATGAACCAAGCATTAAACACGATAAAAACATCGTTATACATCAAAGTCAAAATTTCGAAGTAACGTGACGATTGATTTGACATCTGACATCAAATTTTAAAAATAGGAAGATACACCCCTACCGAAAAAATTGGCGAATCCAATAAAAGAGTTGTTTGTTTTTTTTGCCACAAAAATTTAAACAAAATCACAACGGTTTCAATGCATCTTAAACATAACCTATTAATCCAAGTTGACATCAGGTGCGCGGGAAATGTGGCATTAGCAAATTCGATAAGTGCGCCTCTACTGACAATCTCTCGAAGTGATTCTTCCAGTTGAATTATTGAAAATTCGAGATATCGAAAAAAATTTGCTAGCGATTTCTTGTGTATAATTCAACGAGCAAGGGGTTTTAAGCATCTTGCAGTTCGTGATGAGGATTTGACCTTGATTATCTTGCACCTCATGAATCTTCAATACCGCAATATTAATCTGCTGCAAGCAGTTTCGAGTCGGTAATTCCAATGATCATCATTTTGGGCCTGTACCGAACACACTCAAATTCCTTCTAGATATGCCCTAATTGACTGTCATCTTTGTAGATGACTACGAATTCTTTATCTTTCTATGAATTTGGAAAACAACTCACCCCAACGGATATGAGACTGATGATACATATCAGTAAACAAATTAAACCAAACGCTGCCATTGTCTGAGGATAAATGGTCAATATCTGGCTACCTACTGATATATCTAATGAATTCTCCAGGCAGAATGGACAGGAAATTAAAGGATCACAAATAAATTTGATAACTGTGCCTGATAGAAATTCGGTAATTGCGTTATTATGTCGTGTTCTGAACCATATAAAAAAACACTGCGATAGGTAATTTCTAGGGAAATTGTCAATTACATATGGCCAATATTCTTCATCGACTAATGGAAGATACTAATTCACTACATTGGCTAAATGAAAGGAACACGAAATTATGAATGTTACATCTGACTGTTTGAAGCATAACACTTTCGAATCTGGTGACATTATTACTTTCGAAAAGAGAAAAGAATTGTGGAAAAACTTATTTTTGTCTTTCTCTCCTTTAAATCAATATTAAACGAGTACAGAACTTCTGTGAAAGAAGTAACATCGAAAAATAAGCAGAAACTTTCTGTTGATGTGTTCATATCTAGAGCATATCCAAACAGCTACTGCTGCCTATATGAACCGATGGGCTGTGTATCACATGGTTGCTAACTTTTTCTGGCTCAGTTTTTGTACCAAACACGGTGTTTGAGTTGGTATGTAGAAATATTTCTACTGATTGAATTTCTTTGGAATATCGGGTGAAAATGCGATGATGATTTGCTTCTGGTTTTTCAATAATTTTTATTGTTGTTACTAACAGTTGAATCTTGGTATCTAATACATTACAGTAGACATTATATAGCTTAGGTAAAAATAGAACGGGGACTGTTATCTTAACATAAGCCCCCCTTTGAAAATAGCATCTTTAAAAAATTACTGAAAAATAAATAAATTGAACTGACACGATGAATAGTCTTTTCAAGGTCCATCTTCCCTAATTGGTAGGATGCAAATCTTCTATACTGGATGTTTGATCTTCGACACAGCACACTCAAAAAACAAGTACAAAGTGAACTTGGTACAAACATAAGAGACATTATATAGTTAGGTAAAAAGAAGGGGACTGTTATCTTAACATAAGCCCCCCTTTGAAAATAGCATCTTTAAAAAATTACTGAAAAATAAATAAATTGAACTGACACGATGAATAGTCACACAACACACTGAATGCTCCAATGCGCTCTATCATCCATTTTAAGGGCGGCAGGTTATCCTCCTTGAGGACAACCAAACACCTGGCTTCAGAATGTTCGACGAGTTCTTTTTCCATTTTTCCCCAGTCTGGAGCTCCAAAATATACTCATTGTGTCACCTGGTTCCTCGAAAAGAAGCACCTTTCGTCCTTTAAAAAATCGAGTCCAATTATCTTGCTCTCCATTCAGCTATTAAATCAAAACTGTTTTTAATTGTCGCTCCGCCTATCAGGGAGCCAGGAGCACCATAGTTCTTTGAATGTTCAAGAATCTTCCGTACTCACCTCGACTTGTCAACTTATCACTGATACTAGTTTCAATTTTTTTTATGTAATGGTAGTGAAATCCAAAAATTCATTTGAATAAACAACTAATCTTTGATTTATATTAACGTTTCAAACAGAGTTTATATGCACTGATAGCCTAAAGGCAACAAGTGTATTCCCATTACAGAGAAGTGATTTCCAGGAACCATTCGATTATGAGTATCGTTTCCTTTCTATACGAAAAGTCCACTTTCATCTTGAATCTTCCTTTGGGAAGGGCATTTGGCCATCCATTTGAGGTCAGCACTATGTTATACATATACTGGTGTCCCTGAAATGATAATAATATTCGTCTTCATTATGTTTTATGGAATTGAAAACAATAATCTCAGTTCTTCAACACTATAGCAAATGAAGGGCGGAGTTCACCTCGGTAGCACGAATTGCTACTTATATTTACATATATATATGTCATAGCATAATAAATTTATGATGTATTCATGATGTACAGAGATAAACGATAAAAAGAATCGCTTATTGAAAACTGGTGATTAGTTTTGGTTTATTTCACTATAGAAGACTGATTATATATCAAATTATCACAAATCGTTCAGGGCAGTTTCAACTCACAAAGTAGGCATATGGACTAACACTTAAAAAAAACAACGGCTCTCCAAGCTAATAATAATAATAATAATAATAAATGCTTTTATTGAGAGGTTACAAACTCAGTACAGAGAACCTAACAAAAGGCAGGATTCAATATCTGCACATGAAAAATTCATGGCAGAGCTTGCTCTTCCATCCAACCGTAAATAAAAAATAATAAATAAATACCACGAAGGCGTTGAATTATATCTGGCAGGTACCACAAGGGAATTTTCACAGATATCACGGTGGAGTTATATTTTTCAAGTTGAATATGGAACTATTTCTCCATTCTGGAACCAGTTTTTCTCCTTCATCAATAAGCCTTTCAGAATAGATCATTATTACTATTGGGATACTGGTGTTTTCAAGCGTACAGCTGTAAGGATCATTCGAGGAATGTAACAGCAATAATAGCATCTTCGAGTAGTTTCAATTCGTAAGATGATCATATTTTTCAACTTACCTTATGGATAGGACATTTCTGAAGTGTGGAATTCTTGGTGACATTCGGTACGTCGAACTGATTGGTGCCAAGAACGTCGCATAATTTTGCAGGAAACATCATTGGAGTCCTTCTATATTGGTTTGACTTGAAAATAGAGAATTCGAAATAAACCTGAAAATGAACATCAATATGGTTAGTACGCAGTCAAATGTTTGATAGTTATTCACTCATTTTCATTGATGACCAATGAGGAACCACAAAAATTGCATGAATATAAATATCGATAAAGATGAAAATGATGTGATAGACACAATAAATAATCAAGTATATTCATTTTTCGGGTTGGATGTATGCCTTGAAGTAAATCATTGTCAGCATATCTATCGTTATCGAAACGTTTTTCTTTTTCTCTTCAAGTCTTTACTGTAGGAGGTCTATCATTAAGCATTGATATTTTTTTTCATAGTGGTTTTTACTGCTGTTTTCCCTATTATTCGAATTGCTCCTATACTTTCACCTGATTTTCAATTCCATCCGATGTCCCAATTTCCAAATATTTTTCCATTTTTCATTACTTGCTGAACTTTTCCATGATAACGAGATCAATGTGGTCTTCTAGGTTGATTTCTCATCCTTCAATTCGATAAATTTGCCAACCCAACTCAAGACTTGACATGAATAGGCTCGGGCATCATTGATATGATACATCTAAAATTTATCGAACCTCACATTTCTTGCTATATTAGCAAACCAGCAGTTCAGCAGAAGCTGGAAATGCAATATTATCCATGATGTCATCTGTGAAGAATCAGCGAAGCTTTTTTATTCGCTGGAAGAGATGAATTATTCAATGAAAGCAGGACACAAAGGTTTTTTCCTCAACCAGCTGATATCCAACTTTCTGGTGTGATTCCTAGCAGGAACATTGATTTTTATCATTTCTTCCGAAATTGTTGAGTCACCTCAATCGAAAAGGGCATGAAAGTATATGGCTCTCTTAGTTAGCTTCTCAAGATAATGGGAGACTTTCGCTGTGTGACGATCCACAAAACATACCAGAACTTCAATCTCGGAAAGTGGGATCCTAACTTTGCTATATTTTTCCTATAATTGAGGGCATTGCAAGTTTTCTGTTATTTCATGAATCACTCGATCCCTTTCACGAAAGCCCATATACTATTACGTTGGAGAGCATTACGTATTATTGTCATTCAATTATTGTCTCCAGCCCTCTATTATCTATCTGATATCCCTTTATTATTTTTTTACGTTAGATTTTGCGAAGAGTTCGGGAGTAGATTCAACAACTCAGAATTATGTAAGGATTCGAATTGAAACTTTTCATAGTATCATTTACTACTCCCAAGAAACCAGTGCAGAAATCCAGCTCGTTATCCATTCATTTGATCCATTATCGATGAAGTGATCCATTCGGCTCTTCCAAAATATTTTTGGCATGAAATGGGGAAGGAAGGGGCCCCCCAAAACCACCCACCACAAAAACCCCCCCCCCCCCCCCCCCCCCCCCCCCCCCCCCCACCCACACAACAAAAAAAACAAATAAACCCACCAACAAAACACCCCCCCCCCCCCCCCCCCCCCCCCACCCCCCCCCCCCCCCCCCCCCCCCCCCCCCCCCCCCCCCCCCTCCCCCCCCCCCCCCCCCCCCCCCCCCCCCCCCCCCCCCCCCCCGAAACACAAACAACCCCCCCCCCCGCCGGGAGGGGGGGCGGGGACACGCCCCCCCCCCCTCCCCCCCCTCTCACTCCCCTCGGGGGAGGCGGCCGGCGGGGGGCGGAGGGGAGAAACTTGGGGGGGGGGGGGGGTGTGAAGTGGGGGGGTGAGTGTTTTTTTCACCCCCACAAAAAAAAAAAAAAAAACACCCCCAAAAAAAAAACCCCCCCACAAAAGAGAGAGTGACCCGGGCCCCCCCCCCCCCCCAAAAACCAAAAAAAACCAAAAAAACCAACACCCAGTGTTTTTCCCACCACAAAAAACCCAAAAAAAAAAGCCCACACACCCCCCAAAAACAGCCACCCCCCCCCCCCCCCCCCGAAGCCCAAACCACCGAAACACGGAAACCACCCCCAACCAAAACACAGAGGGAAAACGGGCGTCTCGTCGAACCGAACCTACTCACGGAGATTCAGCCTGTTATTAATCACTCGAAAAATCAGGCGGTGGCTGCTGGACTATATGGAATATACTGCATTTGAGCAAGCACGCGGTCCACAGACATAAGTGGAGAAATGCACAGCTTCGATAATAATTAATTAATTTTCATTATATACCTTGTGACACACACTTATGGTACACCCCGTTTATTTTCCTCATGAATTTCCACGAGATTCAGAACATTGAATATGCTCATGAAGAAGCTTTTTTTGACGGAATGGGAGATTTTTTCAACTTCTTGTTTTCCGGAAATGACACCAGCATTTTATTTCAAAATGAATCACCCTGTATACTATTACATTTCATATCAACTTACCCGACAACCCGCGAGGACCTAGACCTAGTCTATAGGGGTTAAGTCGGGTGATCTTGCAGGCCACCGGACAGAATTATGTTTCAATCCATTATTAGAGTATCGACTCTGTGATATCGTATTCATAAAATAATGTTGATTTTCAATATGTGATAATATACAGGGTGTTTCATTTGAAATTCAAACATTGATATCATTTCAGGAAAAACCGGAAATTGAAAAAAAGTGCCTCTTTCTGGGCATATATATATATATATATATAATGTTCCGAATTCCGTAAAATACCTGAAGAAATAAAGAAAAGAGGTGGGTGTACCATAAGTCTGTGTCACATGGCATACAGAGAATAATTTCCCAACGATAAAAATTCCATCACTTGTATATACTTTTTTTCTATTAACAGTAAATTCAGATTTCAAAAATCACTCAGATAATTACATCAACATCATTATTCTTGTCCACCGTTTCACCAAGCCAGTCAAACTCCACGTTTGCAACTTTCAGCGTCCTGTTGTACCTGTCGAATTTGAAGTAATTCAGCTTCAAATAGGACGTGTTACCACTTACACCTGTAGCGTACTCATTTTTGAATATGTAGTTGTGATTCTTGGGAACCTGAAATAGAAAAATAAGTGATATACATTGAGCGTGGTAGTTCACAAGTTTAACGTTAGATTAGATTATCGGGGAGCTGGCCCATGGCGTGATTCACTGCGGCCTTTTCAGATCTGTTGTGATGCTCTTTGGTTGTTAGAGCTTGTTGTCTAGTTTCAGTATATCTCCTAAAAAAATGCGTGTCGGAAATTGCACCATTCTTAACATTTATCATGAATAAATCAGTCGAAACGGGGCAATTCCCGAGTAGACTGAAATTAACCCTAGTGTCACCAATTCACAAAAAGGGAGACAATACCTCTATAATGAACTACAGGCCTATTGCACTTTCGAGTATTTTCTCCAAAATAATAGAAAAAGGGCTAACAATAAGAATACACAGCTATCTGAGTAGATATAATTTATTAAACAAAAATCAGCACGGTTTTAGAGAGAAGCATTCGACAGAAACAGCGACGACCAACTTCGTTCAACTAATTAGTGAAAAATTTGAGAAGAAGGAACATGAAATTGGATTATTTTTTGACTCATCACGGGCGTTCGACACCCTGAACTTCAATTTCGTTTTCGAAAAAATAAATAAACTGGGAAGGACGAAAAATGATAATAAAAGTCGATGAACAATTGTATGAAGAATTTCTGCTTGACTCAGGTATTCCTCAAGGCAGTGTTTTGGGCCCCCTGATTTTCCTACTTTATATGAATGACCTCCCTGATTACATAAAAGACGGAAAGGTATTCATGTACGCTGATGATACATCAATAATAGTGGGCAGCTGAGAGAGAACTTGAAGATAAACGACAAATCAATAACATTTCAGAAAAACTGCAAATTTCTCGTTACAATAATCGATAGTAACCTCAAATGGGACGAATGTATCAGCACAATCTGTAGTAAGCTCAATAAACATTATTTTGCTTTGAAGAATCTCACGAGCTGTCTCGGCGAAGAGGGACTCATTTCTGTATATTATGCACTAGTTTATTCGACAATGAGTTACAATATTATTACTTATGGCCTCTCCACAGGTAGCAATAGGGTATTTTTGGCTCAAAAAAGAATTATACGACTTATTCTTCGGTTGGATTATCGGGAGTCCTGCAGAAATTACTTCAAAGAGAAAGGCATTCTGACTTTCATAAGCATTTATATATATGAGCTCCTGATATATACATTCAATAACAAAAATTGTTTTGAGCAAAATTCAGACTATCATAATTATCCGACTCGTCGAAAGAATCAATTCAGACTAGAATTAGCCACATACGAGAGCTACAAAATATCTCCAAACTATGCTGGTATGAGATTTTTCAACATTCTACCACATGAAATAAAAACTGAGAGGAATATCATTAAATTTAAATTAGGGCTCAAGACCTTCCTTATAAATAACGCATTTTACAGCATGCAAGAGTACATAGATTACTGTCAGCGTTTTTCAAATTTCTAGTTATGTGATAATTCTATTACTGTATGACGATATGTGTGTATTTGTGCATGTTTATGTATATAAACATTTTAACCATAGTAATAGTTGATATATAACATGTACTGTGAGTTTTTCTTCTCAATGTTGTGAAACTTCATTTATACACTGACCTGTCAATCCAATGTAAAGATTGGTTTATGATCAATAAAACTATCTATCTATCTATCTGATCTCTTCGATGAGACTCCGTAGCCTTGACACTGACCCCTTCATATAGCTAGCAGCATCTGCCTTGCTATCGCTTCGCATTCACAGAGCCCATGCAGTGCGGTTTCTTCCTCTTCTTGACAGAACCTGCATTGGGTTTCTTCTGTCAGACCAATGTTGCTCATGTTTCCTGAGCCTCATTTGACGTTACGTAGACCACACTTTTACTTCATTTCTTACTTTGAGAAAAATCTCACTGAGAAGGCGTTCATACACAAAATGTACAAGTCTCGTGAATTGACGCTTCCATTGATTAGCATTGTGACAATTTCCTCGAAGTGAAAAATAAATCAAAAGTGAAAACGAGTCACCGAAAACAGCACGAATCATGCTTTCAGTAAATTATCTCAAATGTACTTCTGTTGAGATCAACACCTAAATACCGTGGAAAAATTAGCACATATATTTGGTGTATCATATATGAATTGAATGTGATGAAACTCCTTGCGACGTGGCAATGAACTGTTCAATCATCAGAGCTATTCGAAGTTCGTTCACTCATTTTAAATGTTTTATTTCTGTCACTGCTTTCTATTGCAAACAACTGGAAAGAATAAGGTTAAATAGATGTCCCGTGGCTTGTCAATTGTATAATAACGAATGGTAACGGGGCCTATGTCCATACTCACAGGAATTTCATTTCACAACCAACGTTACAATGGTGGCCATTGTGTCACATTGGCCCTCATTTCATTACGCAAGAACGACATCAGCCTTCAGTATATAAAGCTATTTTTGCTCATTGGAGATACCTAGGATTTTGGCCATTTTTCTTCGTGAATATTGCATTATTTCAAGTATATAGGGCCAAATAACTCAATTTGGCGAAATGTCGACATTGACTCTTTTCCTTCCTAGGTATAAATTTATGGTTACACACACTATCCGATATTATTTAATATCAAATGTCAACCACTTCGTCAAATAATGACGGTAGTAACGACGGGGAGTCAGGGAAGTCTAGCGTTTTATCTAGAATATATTCATGAAAAATCAGTGAAATTTCTGCACTCTTCTGTGAACTGGTGCTCATATCAGCTTTCACCAACAATATTATATCATTCAGTAGTTTTAGTATCTACTCAGAATATTGGTTTCCTTCTAATTTTTAATGAGTCGGGACATCTGGAAATGAATCATCTCCCAGTTATAACAATGCATTTTATTTCGTGTTCAACCAGAGAAAGGAAAGAAAACAACTCACCCCAATAGATATAAGACTGAAAGTACATATCAATAGACGAATGAAACCAAATACCGCCATTGTCTGAGAGCTAATGATCCAATATCTAGTCTCACCAAATATTTCAGTAATATCGTCTGTTGGAAGGAAATCAAGGACCCAAAAAATAATCTGAGCTATATCTCATTGAATGTTGGGATTGAGTTATTATTATGGTGTTCAGAGCCATTTAAGACAGCTGATTGAAACAGTTTGTTTGATTAGAGCTAATTTCTGGGAAAATTGTCAATTGAATAGGGTCAATTTACTCAAATGACCAATGGAATGACTATTACGATACACAAATTAGCCCAGAAAGATATTTTTTCAGTCACAGGCGTAGGAGCCCATCTTTTCGTCGACATTTTCTGTCAGAAACCTCAAATACTGGTACAGAAAGAAATAGAAATTGAGCATGATGTCTTCGGTTATAATTGCACGAGTGCATAACAATTACCGATAATTTTGCAAGAAAGCGTGATATCTAAAAATTGCAAGTTTATTTTCATATTTTGGCGAAAGTGCTCGAGTCCGAAAAACGAGGGCTCTTTTACAAAATATGGAAATAACCGAATACAATTTGTATACGATATCACGCTTGAATGCAAAATTATCTGGCCATTTTTATGCACGAATGTAATCCATTGGATATTTCACGAATAAAGAAATTCTCAAGGAAATGTTATTTTTTGTTCATTTATACTTTCCTCTATAGATTGTATGGAGTACTCATCTAAACGCGAAATGTTTTTCTTTTTTTGAAGTCTATCTGACTTTTATTTGTGTTGTTTACTGACGTCTAGCGATACGGTTTCAAATGTGTTGTTATGGTGACTTGATACAATACAATTACCGCTGTAAGTTTTCGATAATTGCATTGCTCTTATGGGGCATTTTATATATGAGGGAAATATTCTCCTTAATCGATTGGTTAATTTTTTGGTTTTCCTTATCTAACACCATATCGAGTGTGCCAATAAGTATATCTACAGACGATGGCAGAGCCTTGTGCGAGCAAGGGATGGCTGATTATGTTAGTTGTCGTTTAACTGATTTTTTAGTGGCGCTTTTGATATTTCAACTGTAAGCGACCCAGAAAAGCCCACATTGAATTTTACAAGAGTATCACGTAAGTTTCCTCACATAATTCTTCCTGAATAGAACAAACGAGTGAAATAAATGTTGAAATCCTATAATACAATTCCTACTATCAAAGAAGTGACCCGCCCTGTCAGTAAAACATGTCTCAATAATATATTAACAAATTCTATAATAGTTATTTATGATATAGGTGCTTAAAGTGATATTTTATTTTGTGAGAAGGAAAATTTGGGACACGACGCCGAAGGCGGGGTGTTCCATCCCTTCAAACAAAATAAAATCACTTTTAGCAGGTATATCATACACTATTTTTTCTACAAACACCATTGAAAGTCCAAATTAACGCATACCTATTTTATATTATTCAATTGATGAAATAATAGCCTCGAGATCGGTTTTGAATCCATGTTCATCTAATCTATTCATGAAACAAATTGGCAAGGTTATCAAAAACAGAATTTGTTGATTTTTCTTTGTTGACAACTAACGTCAATAAATCACGAATTATTCTTTTTCGTTTCTTCGTTTCTCGATGAAAAGTGATCCAGAAAATGAATTTCTACCGCCGGAAATTGAAGAAGCTGCCAATAAAGCTGCTTCTGAATTATTGCCTTGTAAGTCAAAGCGACAGTGCGAGTTTTCCGAGGAGTTTTCATACGATCGTTTCTTGAAATGGTGTGATCAGAAAAATGTCAGTGGCAATGAGGCCAGTGAAAGCGTGCTTCTTGCATACTTTCAAGAAAAGTCCAAAATATGGAAATCGTAAACGCTTTGGTCGAATTACTCTATGTTGAAGTCGATGATGAACATGAATAATCATGACATAGAAAGATATAACAAGCTTGTGGCTTTTTTGAAGCGAAATGGTTGAAGGATATCGACCGAAAAAGTCAAAAGTATTCACAAGGGAACAAATCGACAAATTTCTCGCAGAAGCCCAGGATGAAATATATCTAACGCAGAAAGTTTCTGCGATTTTTGGTGTTTTTGGAGTCTGTCGTCGAGAGGAACTGTGACATTTGACATTAAATAATATCGAGAATTCCGGAACTTCACTAGTTGTACATATACCAGACACAAAAACTAATGTACACGCACCTTTGTTGTAAGTGGTACATTGTATATGAACTACTATAGAAAGTTCATAGCCCTTCGTCCAGTGGATATTATAATCATTCAAGAGTTTTTATAAAATGCATCAAAAATAAATGTGCCAGGACTCCAGTTGGAATCAACACATTTGGATGCCTGCCAAAATTGCTGAATTTCTAAATTTGCCTGATTCCCATCTTGGTAATTATCCGTTAAGCGGGCTCCATAGTGAAATTAAAAAATTTTTGGTGGAGCTTACGTATTTCGGCCTCCTGAACAAAAAAGTCTAATAAAGTTTTTGGGGCTCGCAACTAGTTTCGGAGATACGGCCCCCCAAAGACAGGAAATCGGGGTTTTACGTCTATGTTTGTTTCTCAGCCAATTCCGCTCGAACTTCCTCCTTCTTTCTATCAGCACAATATACTCATTCTATATATCCTTCTTCATCACTTTCCAACAGAATTATAAGCATTTTTCCATTTTTCACAACAAAACTCTAAAAGGTAAATCGTCATAGAAATTCAAGGTTAGCGATGCGCGTTCTATTGTTTTGCTAACCTCGAATTTCTATGACGATTTACCTTTTAGAGTTTTGTTGTGAAAAAAGCTTATAATTCTATTGGAAAGTGATGAAGAAGGTGGTATAGAATGTGTATATTGTGCTGATAGAAAGAAGGATGAATTTCGAGCGGAATTGGCTGAATAAACAAACATAAATGTCAACCCTGAAAACCCCGATTTCCTGTCTTTGGGGGGCCGTATCTCCGAAACTAGTTGCGAGCCCCAAAAACTTTATTAGACTTTTTTGTTCAGGAGGCCGAAATACGTAAGCTCCACCAAAAATTTTTTAATTTCACTATGGAGCCCGCTTAACGGATAATTACCCCCATCTTTATACTGGACATTGTTTCCGACGTTCCTCAGCAAGTTTGTTGGCGGACTCTGGTGCTAGTCTTACTACAATCAAAAGACACGGTGAATGGAAGTCCAGTACAGTAGCAGACGGTTATATAGAAGACTCGCTACAAAGGAAACAGAACATTGCGGATCAAATTTTGTCCAAAACTTCGGCGAGTTACATTGTTCTTCACCAAAATAAATTCTGTTACATCTACCAATGAGACTGGCCATGGAGTTTCTTATCATAATCATTGTAGTTTCACTAATTGTATGTTTAATTGAATAAACGCTTCATTTTGAATTATGTTTTTATATTTTCTCTACAAATGAATCACTTTCAGCACTAGTGCTAAAAATGATTTACTTTCAGCACCAGTGTCATAAAATGGCATTTTAGACACTGACAGCATGCGTCAAAAATTATACTATTATAGACGTTTGTAGAAAAATACATTTTCAATAAATAATTTCCAAACATTAATATCTGATCATAATGCACGAGTTTTGCTGTTCAATACTCCAAGTAAAGCTAGGGCAACTAGTAGTAAAATAAGGTTTTCCTCAAACGATGCTATTGATGGTTTCTATACTGACTTAATTGATGAACGTTTCGAAAGTTTATATAATGTGGTTTCAGCTGACTCTAAGTATAATATATTCATAAACACTCTCCTACAATACTTCGATAAAATAAACACTTCCCCCAAAAGAAAGTCACTGAGAGGAAAAACGAATTTATCTTTCAGAGTCCCGACTGCCGGCAAGTAAAAATGAAATGTTGAAGTATCAAATGATTTCTCTGGATTTTCCACAGTATAAAAGTCTCTTCAAGTCGGCAAAAAGCAAGTACAAGGATTAACTGCAAAAAAATAGAAATGAATACTATGAACAGAGACTAGCGTCATGCGTCATCCAGAAACCAATCCGAAACATCATGGCAAATTATCAGCGATCTCTCTGGCCGTAAAAATAAAAACAATATTGATAACGATAGCCAACCAACTTTCGATTATATACTTGATGGTGCTGATTCATTCAATATCCTTTAAAAAAAATCAGTCGATCTGATTGCAGAAACACTGCCGATACAGCATGAGTTTAAATTTGAAATACCTCACAATGTCATTAGCTTCGCCTTTGCCCCAATGACGATACAGGAACTTCACGAATTAATGAATGAAATGGAGGCCAGAAAAAGCTTCGGTTGTGACGAAGTCTCCACCTTCCTACTAAGAAGGTGTTTTGTAGGTATTGATGACCACCTTTGCCATATCACAAATGCATCTCTCCAATCAGGTGTATTACCGGGAAAACTAAAGTTTGCTTTAATAAAGTCATGCCTGAAGAAAGGTGACCCAGAGTCCCTTGACAATTGAAGGCCTTTAGCCTACTAAGCACTTTTTCGAAACTCCTTGAACTAGCCGTTGCTAAGCAAGTCGTAAGTTTTTTCCAAAATCACAACTTTTTAATACGAACCAACACGGGTTTATAGGTGGCAGAAGCATTGAAACTGCACTTATTTGAACTTACCAACTTCATATACAACTCTCTCGATAAGGGAGATATTGCCTGCGGAATTTTCCTGGACCTGTCCAGGGCATTTGATTGCATTGACTTCAAAATATTCCTAATCAAACTTGAACACTATGGTATTCGTGGTACTGCTTTGAACTGGTTCAAATCTTTTGTTGAGGAAAGGATTCATGCAGTGAAAATAAGAGATGAGAGTGGTAACTTTATGCAGTCGAGTCTATGGATGTCCCGCAGGGCCGTATCCTAGGTCCATTAATTTTCATTATATACTCGAACGATTTTTCATCACTGGCCGATCAAGACGAAACTATCATCAACTATGCTGACGACAGTACTCTACTGCTAATGGCTTACAATTTCCCTGAACTCATGTCTGACGAAAACTCTTCAATGATTGACACAGAAAATTGGTTCTCGGACTGTAGGGTCGTCATAAATCTTGATGAAACTTATATGATATTATTTAAAGTTATTCAAGCCTGTGCTACACCAGCCTACATTATGCTCAATCAACATAAAATTGAATTCTCTGACCACGTACAATTGTTTGGAATTATAATTGAGAAACATTAAAGTTCAACTAGCATATTGATCATCTATCCTCAAAGTTGAATCAGACTTGCTGTGGCATCAGAGTTTCAGCTAAACACTGAAATTACAATATGGTTAAAACATTCATTCTTTCACTCCAGCTTTCATTCTCATTCCCGCTTTGGTATTATCCTTTGGAGAGGCTGTAGTGATGTAGACGGAGTATTTAAAATTCTAAAAAGGGCCCTCCGTATTATGACAGGCCTTATATACTTAGATTCATGCAGAAACCATTTCAAACTACTTGTGTTGCTCACCATTCCAGCATTAAATATATCTGATGTATCAAGTTTGTCTTCCGCAACAGTCATAACTTCACTGACTATTGAATACAGCACTACCATAACACCCGACAACATTAACAGACTATCCTTATAGTAGGAGAGCCCACGATGCTAAATCGGGATTTACTCAAGCGTCATAGAGACCTATTGGGTTGCGAAGCTTAGATGATGAAAAGAAAATAATGTTATATAATGTATACCTTTACATCGGTGGGGGGAACGGCTATAGACTTTCAAAAATGTAAAAAAGAACTGTTGCATGAACATACTCAGCGCGTCAGATATTGATATCATTTATGTCCTACATATTTTAAAAAATTTACGTATGTTAAACTGATTGTTTTAATGATGGGGGTGGTCGTACGTAAGGTTTGAAAATGAAAAAAAAAATTTTTCAAACCATTGAACTGAATCAATTGAAAATCTAAGGAAAAAGCATGCAAATAAAAAAAGTGTATGCTTTTTTTAGGAGAATACTTGTATTCATAAGAGAATAATTATAAGCAATTGAATTTTTAAAATTTTAATACGTTGGATATTCGTTATAAACAATATCATGCCACCAACGAGTCTGTGTGATCAGCTGTCATGGCATCACGGCAACAGAAACCAGAGTAGGGACGGACTGAGAGAGCAATAGATAGAGAAAGAGTGAGAAAGAAATGGAAACGTGGAGAGGGGAATACAGGCATCATGTAGCTGCACGCATTAAACTTTATCGATGAATTTTTATTATTTCGGCATGTGGAAATCGTCAGATATATTTTTTGCAATTCTTGAATTATTTCCTTCAAAATAAAAATAAAATTAGCCACGCTCGAGAATGTCGAGATGACGTTTTTTTTACAACTTTGTAGGTCACTCTCGAATTGTCAGATTAGTGGAATATACACGTTTCAGGATGTAACTAACTCCCCCTTCCTTAATTTGACGCGCTCGAGAATTCCAGATGATCAATTTTTTTTACTAATCTGATCCTTTATTCTTGAAGGGCGGCCATATATATAGGGCTCATATATGGTGGAAGTACTAAACCGGGTACAAGGTAACCCCTGTATATTAATCTGCCGCGCTTTAATAAATCCCGAAATCCCCGCTTAGGCTCTCCTATTATTATCATTATATTAGTAGAAAGAGGTGAATTACATTTTTCAATCATTCACCCTCTTCCTTGAAATCGTCACCGGACTTTGATTCAGTGAAGAAACCACTCATCAAACTACTCTGTGAGCTTGAGCCATACTCTATTGAGGAATACTTGGCTCAGCATTATCGCTAACCACACTTAGTTCATAATTCATATATTTTTCTTTTCTTTGACTGGCGTGTACATCTTTTGTAATGTTATGAGTGTAATAAATTATTATTATTATTAATATGTTTTTTCAATTTTTCAACCAGCTGAAGAACGTCAACCCTCAGAACTCAAAACTTATGCGAGCAATGAATAAACGAGACCACACCTTTTTACGTGTGAATCCCAGCACGTTGGCCCGGCCTTCCGCTTCAAAAGCGGACGTGCTAATCTCTAGACTACCGATGAGAACCTAAAAGTGACTATTACATTTCTATTACTGATGGACTTTTTCATAACATTGCTTTAAAAAAATACCACTTCTATATAAAGTTTTAGTCTCTTAGGAGAAAATGTCTTACATAACCTTAAAGTAGTTCAATTTAGTTTTGTTCTACATCCTAAATCTCGGAGAATTACGCAAAATTCCAGTCGAAGGACTGCATGAATATCGTGGGGTTGAGAAAATCACCCATTTGAAATTGATGAGTCTTGAAATATCCATTTTCAGAAGTAAAAACCTTCATTTCAACTGATGTCGAGGTCAGGATGGCGTTTCATGCCTGCTTCAAACCGATTTGTACGAGATCCCGCTGCAGAATTACCACGTTTATCACGTAGATAATGCGAAACTCAGATTTCTACATACATTTATAAGTAGAAAAACACATTGATAACAGGGTGCCAGTCGAAAAATGCCCGCAAATATTTTTCATTAAAATGATGGTAATTAATTTTCCACAAAGAAATCACATCACAGCAATGCATTAAGAAAATTTGGAAAGCCTTGGTTGTTGATGCCCACTCGGCCGCAACTACTTGACAGCCAGATGTAAACAGGTAATACTTCGTTTAACTTTCAGGTTTATGACATATATTCATGTTTCCTATATCAAATTGAAGCTTCATCTCATCCAATATGACTATATACCGTTGCCTGTGAAAAAATGTTCACAAGTTAGGGTTGCTAGCCGTTAAATACGCCTAGGTATTGAAGATAAAGTGAAAGAGAGTCATTGCCCAATGCCACTCGTTAGGCGAGTGACAGCTGTGTTAACGAAAAAGAAAATAACAAAACATGCGGTGTTCTTTGAACATTACAGGGCTTCCCTCTCGTGTGAATCTGCATATAAAAGAGAGATAAAATATTTTGTTTACTGAAGTTAAAAAAAAATTATTAATAAAAAATATAATTTCGTTCATTAATATTACAAAAAAATATTTGAAATATATTCGATTTTATTTTAGTTCCAATTACCTCCAATCAGTGAATATTGGTAAAACACAATATTTTTAATGAAATGAAGAAATGAAAAAAAAAAACATTAAAGAATCTCACTCGATAGTACAATCGATTATAAATCATCTTATTTAGTCAAAGTTCGATTCCTCGTTGCTTTCATTATCATCGGAGCTATCACTATCATTATCGCAAATATCAGACTCTTCGTCATTGTCTGAAGATTTATAATTGGAATTGTATAACACATTTTCAACTTTTTTTGGAGTAGCGCTTCCTTGAAACCAAGTTGATTTCAGGAAACCATCTAAAACTAGCCAAGAACTCTTTTCCGCTCTTTATGCAATCGGACTCAATGGCATTGAGCCACAACGAATTGACAGAAATCATATGTACCATTTTTTGTTCCAAAGATTTCCAGCATGAGTCGAATGCAATTACTCTCTTTCACTTTAACTTCAATACCTAGCGTTTTAAACAGCTAGCAACCCTCACTTGCGGCCACATTTTCACAGGCAGAGGTATATCATCATATTGGAAAATGATCGAGTTTCAGTTGGATATGGGAAACATGAATATACGTCGTGAATGTGAAAGTATAATAGAGTAATACCTGTTTACACCTGGCTGCCAAGTAGTTGACATCAGCAACCGTGGTTTTTTGAATTTTCTACATACATTGCTGTGATGTGAATGATATTTCATCTAACTACGAAGTGAATTTTTTTTTGTGGAAAATTAATCAAAGGTAGAGGAATCGGTACTCGGTACACTCTACAAACAAGTTATTGTAGAAATAATACAAGACAAAATTCATGTGCATCAACTAAACATTCCATTATTCCATAATACAAAAATTCTCACACAAACATCTCTGTTCATTTAGAAATGACTAAAATTAAAACGATGAGAAATATTATGAACAAGACATCAGATATTGAGAGCCCCAGTAAAATGTATTCAGTTCATGATTGGTTCGAAAATTATTTGTATGATAGGCAACAATATGCAGCACTTGATGGTTACATATATGTTATCGGAAAAAAATATCCTATAGAGTGCCCCGAGGACCCATCCTTGGACCATCTTTATTTTTGATTCACATCAACTTAATTTCAAAATTGAACCTCATCGGTTCAATTAAATTATTTGCAGATGATATTCCACTATTTTGTGATAATTTAGAATCTATGAAAAGACTATATGCACACTGATTTGAAATTATTATCTATTTGGTTGAACGATCATAAACTCAATTTGAATATTGGCAAATCGTCGTTCATGTTCATTACCAAAACACGAATAGAAAATATTCAAAATCACAGTTTGATATTCGATGATAAAAAATTGAATTTTTCAAGAACCACTAGATTTTTAGGGTTACTCTTACTTTCGAAAAACATATAGAAATCATGAGGCGTAGAATATCACCTTCAATTGGGGTTTTATTGAGAATAAGCGATTTCATTCCACTGAAATTTTTAAAGAATATATATTTATATCAAATATATTCTGAATTGCATTATCTCGTATCGGTCTGGAACACAGCCAATCAGTCCATCTTGAAACCTCTGCAGATACTACAAAACAAAATTTTAATGTTTATGTTTCGATACCATTATCTAGAACCAACAGTGAAGATATATAGATCCAACGGTCTGCTCAATCTTACAAGCTTATACAATTTCTGAATTTGCTGCTTCATCCATTCTACCAAACATTCAGCTGAACACTCGAATCTTGTTTTCACTCAGTTTGACAGTGTATGCAATCACATCACTCGAAATTGCAAAATGTTTCCATACCATCTGCATGAGAACGAGGAGGAGAGGGAGGAGGAGGAGGAGGGAGGAAGAGAAGGAATGTTTTTCTTTCTCTTTTTTACTCCTTTCAATTCGATTTGTGATAATTATGTGAGAGTAAATGAGTTCATGCAATGATAATTAATAAGATTGAAGATAGTTATATTCTAAAAATTCGTAATCTGCACCATGATGACACATAGCGGGTTAGAAAATCAACACTCTATCTACAGCCGTGGAGATATTACCGCCTATTTTTAGAATTCTTGTGAGTCACAATGTGAGATTTTAGACAATGCTTCCTTTTGGTTTCGAATGAGCACATTGCACATTTGAACATTTCCACGTCGGATGAGCTCTTGTGCTTGACCAAATGTTGTGTCAAGTTTCCCTTACGTTTGGATTCATACGAACAATAAGGACATTTGAACATTTCCACGCAGTTGGTATGAATGAGCACATGGTGTATCATTGAAAGCTTCCTATGGGTTCGAAATCGACACTTATCGCAGTTGAATACTTCTTGTTCATTACTATGCATACTTTTTATATGGTCCCTCAAACTTTCCTTCTGTACAGTATAATAAGGGCATTTTGTACATTTCAAAATTTCGATCTGAGACGGGTCTTTATGTTTCAAGGAATGGCGGTTCAAGGTTCTCCTGCATATAGTTTCATAAGAACACCCTGTAACAGTGCACTTAAATACCTTCCGCTCTTCCGGTTTTTTGTGTACTTCTCGATGTTGGATCAGATTTGCTTTTATAGTAGCTTCATATGAGCAATCATGGCAACGCAATATTTCCATACCCAACGATTTTCCATGAACCCTTTTCACATGACTACTCAAGTATGTCTTTCTCTTCGTTCGAAAAGAACATTTGTCACACCTATGAAACACATTCGAATGCTTTTGTTCGTGCTTTTTTAAATCATGTATAGTCTGGAATTTACACCCAGGAAAGGAGCATTTCTTCACTTTTTCCGTTACAATAGTAGCAGGCCTCATGTTTAGGAGCAGGATGTGGTTCTCAATAATACGTTTATAACTGGTGCTGAATGTACAGTTCGAACATTTGTAAACCATTTCCGTATCTGATTTTTCGTGACATGTGTAATACTCCTCATAAACATCATGTTCAGGAATGTAACCACCATTTATTTCTTCTTTCAAGATAGTTAGATCAGGATGTAATCTGAAAGCAATGAGCATCGATTATATATACGAGTCCGTATAGATAGACCAAATGTGTTCAGATGAGACGAAAGAAAGCCTGATCTGTAACTTTATACCATTTCAGAAAATATCGAGTGAATATTCGTGTTTGAATTATTTGAAACAAATAACACCAGTAAGCCATTTGGACGTCCAATGGACATCCATATTACAACTGATGAATATTCCTCAGACATGGATGGATGGAATCCATTCGAACATTTCTGGACGTCCATAGGATATCCAGTGGATAACAAATGGATATCTAGTGGATATCCGTTCGAATAATATATATATCCATTGTACATCCAATGTACGTCCTTGTGCTACTGGGAAATGAACTAGGATTGAGTAATAGCACAGGCTTAAGCAGAGTTCATGTAGGTACGGAATTTGCAAAATTCTTCCGAATGGATGCAACTGAAAAATGGTCAATGATATTCCAGTGTTCGATCTGCATCTCATTTCAATCGCAATTTCTTTCCGAAAATCGTACCCATATGAACTATGCTTTAGGCTGGATTCAGACAGATCCGAAATTTGATCGTACGACGATCCGATAGCTTTCTGATTAGTCTAAATTTAAATTTAGACCAATCAGAAAGCTATCGGATCGTCGTACGATCAAATTTCGGATCTGTCTGAATCCAGCCTTAGTCGGCTCGACGGTAAGACTATTAAGTTTATGCTAAGAAACGAACGAAAAGTTTGTTTTTATCATTCGCAAAATACTTGATTATTGTATCTATCTCGTGTTTACTGATCTGAAGAAAGATCCAGAAAGTGGAGGAAATATCCTGAAAAATTTCAACTCTATTATTTTCCAGGGGTTTGAAAATTCGGGGAAAAATAGGTACTGAGGATTCCGTAATTGGCAATTAGACAAAAAAAATCTTGAATAAATTGAATATTGGAATTGAGGAAAAAAATCAGACAATTCTGGATTAATTGAAGAACAAAATGTTTTCAGTTAGATATGCAATCGTTAATTAGTTTCGACTTGGACATGAATGTTTGCTCGAATTTGGTTGACATTGAACATCATCGACGTTGTATATTACCAAGAATGTTTCTTTTCTTGGAGCTATCCTTGTAAGGCTCGAAATAGATTTTAGTTGGAAAAATGAAAAATATTTGTTTTTCAAGTTTTCATTAATGTTTTAATCGATTCCTTCTTCACAGAAACTGCATCGATTTTTTTTTATTTCTCATTTTATTCCATAACTTGACACATGAAAATTTCAAGATGGCGAATAGGCGCAATCTGAAAAAAAAATTATGGAAAGGGGGGTCTTGTACATCATTTTGAAGCTCCTGACGAAAACTTTAAAACCTTGAAACCTACTACAAAATGGCGGAACATTTAATAATTATCTGAAAACAAACACATTAATATCGATATTTCTGGAAATATTTGTTTTTCTCTGTCGTATAGCAATCCCAACAACCCGATAAGGTTTGATAGGTTATTTTTTGTTCATGAAAAAAGACAAAGGATTACAACCAATATCATTGTTCAGTTCGAATATTCTCATTTAGTTTCCGATTTTATAAGTAGATAGGAACCACCTAAACTATCTTCAAAATGGTCAATTGAACAAAATTCAACTGAGGAAATGTATTTGAATATGCTGGCAACTACTGTTGATCCTTTAATCACCGAAATCGAAGTGAAAATGTTGGAAACGAGTAAATAAGAGCGTGTGTGGTGTTCGATCAGAAGAAGGACGCATTTTGTGTGTTCAAACAACAGAAACTTTATGTGGAAATTGTGGAGTTTTATAACAAAATGGACAGGTATCTTCGAAAATACGAAATTTCCGAATATTTTATAATAATTTTCTGTAGATGAGACCGAATTACGTAAGACCACAAGAAAATCCTGAGAAAAGGTGCTTATAACGCCCGAAAAATTACCTCGAAGTGCAAAAACACTCCGGAAATAATCCGATGAAATGTTTTTTCATATATGAAGTGATGCGGAAGTACGAAAAGAATGGTGTTAGATTTTGAGAAGGGAGTATGTATTTCCAAATCATTTTTAAATTATTGTGAAGATCATTCACACTGTATCAATTTCCGGTGAACTGTCAATCAATTCTTTAGGTAAACTGAGCAAAATTTAAAAACAGTCATATTTCGACTTCTTCGAAATATTTTTTTATCGGCCTCAATCACGATATAATCTTTGAGAGTTTTACTTATCATGTCTCGAGCCCCTTTTCATGTACCTTGTGACTTTGTTAGTGAGTTTATATGGAATATTGCAAATTTCCATAAGGCATATAAGATGACAAAAATGATCGATCTGGAAACGACGTAAATATATCTTTTAGGAAAAATAATCAATTTATATTCTCCGACGTTTTTTCAAAGACTGCACCTCTCTTGATGTATAAGTGATTTAATGTCGAAAAAATCAATTATAAAATTCATTAGGTGGATGAAAAGGGGCTAGAAGAAAAAAAATCGTTCAAGTACAACTCTCAGATTATTCTGAGAGTGAAAATGGTGAAAAATATTCAGTGGAAGTGAGAATATAATTTTTAGAAAATGGTGAATTTTGATAATTTTTTGACCTTCAATAACTACATTAAGAATAAGAAAGGTATTTCGAACATTAGTACTACAAAATCAAAATGTGTATATTCAGTTCATGAAGTTTTTCATCTACACCTGTACTCTAATAATACACTTATATGCCCCCAACCCGTTTTATGATGAAATCTATTACGATACAGATTCTCATTACGATACAGATTTTCAACAAATAGAAACCCATTATTTTTCAATCAAGCATGATGTGCAAGCTCTGCATTATGACGTTTGTCAAGTCATTTTCGGTAAAGGTATTGAATTTTTGAAGAATTAAGTCAATTTTCGATAATCGTATGAAAATGTCTTATAGCAGTGATAAAGAAGAATTTCCAGCGACTCCTCCACAGATGTCTTAGACAAGAAAAAATACAATCGAAAGTATTATATTTTCATTTGACAAATGCAACACATATGTTTCATTTTCAACCAAATCATATGAGCTCTCAGGCCCGAGAGGTCAATGGCACCGGCAGTGATCAGAAATGTCCGGGTTCAAATCCCGACCTCGGCAGAGAATTTTTTTCCATTTTTTTTTCCTTTTCATTTCTCATTATTGTATTATCCGTGGTTATATCAATAATTATAATTTTGTAGAATGTTTCAAAGAAATACGATTGATAACCTACTATTATCGTGTACAATATAAATACCAAATAATATAATAGTTTTAGTTGTTCATTATGTATTGGGTGTAGAAAAAATAGCATATGCAACTCTCATGTAATGGTTATTAATAAACTCGCATAAACCATACGAAACTCACCTTTGGCTCGTGTCGTATCCCGGTTTATGCTCATGTATCAATAAGCATCATTACACGATCGTTGCATATACTATATTGAAACTCACGAAAATTATGTCTTTAATTACTGTTTGATAGTCATTATTTTATAGTGGATATATCTTTTCTTTGTATTTTTCTTGGTTTCTAACTCACCACAATCTGGAAAAATAAGATGCAATATTGGAATCTATAGGAGAATTGGTTTTATCTACACCCGTACTCTAATAATACATTTATATGCCCTCAACCTCTTTTATAATGAGATCCATTACGATACAGATTTTTCATTACAGATTTCCAATCAATAGAAACCCATTATTTTTCAATCAAGCATGATGTGCATGCTCTGCATTTGACGTTTGTCAAGTCATTTTCGGTATAGGTATTGAATTTTTGAAGAATATAGCCAAACTTCGATGATCATAACAAAATTTCTGATACCAACGATATGGGAGATTCACCTTCGACACCTTCACGGGCAGAAATACAGTTACAATGATTAAATTTTTCATTTGACAAATACACGGGTAATTTCTTTATTTTTGTCAACCGAATTTTCTGAGCTCCTCGTAGCCGAGCGGTCTAAGGCGGTGAAATAATAATAGCTAGTTAGTTGGAAGAGACATGTGTTCGATTCCGGCCTCGAGTAATATATTTTTTTTTTGATCTCCTCTTCATTTCTCATTGTTTTATTTCTCGAAGTATTACCATTAATTACAATTATGTAGAATTTTTCAAAGAAATTCGTTCAATTAGTATTAATGTGTGCAATTCAAATATCAATATCATATTTGTAAATCTTCACTATTTATCGGGTGTAGATAAAATAGCGTATGCAACTCTCATGTTATGGTTATTACATGATCATTGCATAATATACTATTGTATTGCTATATATTTCATTGCCATAGAAACACTGTGACATTGACACCATCGGTTCAATTCCAATAAACATTATGTCGTTTCAAAAAGACAGTGCTTCAAGGCGAATATGGGAAAGTAAACTGATGGCATCGATATCACGGTGTTTCCAAGGAAATAAAATATTCCGCAATAGAAACGTTCATTTTGCCAGCAGATACTCTGGGCAACGGCCGTAAAACAATTGCCAGCCGTAAAATATTACTTTGCGGCCTCTATTGCAACTGCGTAATGTTTGTTTCGCGTCTATTTGCACGAAAATAACTAGTCTTGCTATGATATACATAGTTCAATAGTTTTGGAACTAATTCGACAGATCTATTTACAATCATTCAAATTCAAACAGGAGGAAATTAGGGAGTTAGAAATGTGCCTGACCGTAACATTTCCACATCTAATGAAAAGATTGCAGTGTACGTGGCTACTTATTGATAACGGGATCGGCATACGTCCGTTCAGATTAGAGGAGGAAGATGGTTGGTACCTACGTGGGTTCATATTGCAACCTAATCAAGGAAATTATTCAGTTTTCGAACATAAAAATTGTCAGAATGGCGAAACGTCTCCAAGAATAAAATAATTCTTTGATTGAATTGAATGCAATATAGGTTGAAGTTTCACTGGTATTTGCGAGATGGGCAAAGGTTCGCTTATTGGGAAGCGGTTAGTTTCGAAAAAATGTTGGTATTTTGAGCTGCTGAACACGGATTCGCAGTCAAAATGCAGCGCTTTCCCTTCGTTTCAAAATTATGGCCCTTCAAAATTCAAAATTGCGACATGAATCAGACACGGAATTTTGATGACCATAACTTCTGAAAAAAGGGAGAGCTCAGGGTTTCGATTTTGAATTCGTCCTCAGCAGCTCAAAATACGTAAGTTGGTGCCAACATTTTTTTGAAACTAGGTGATGGTTGATAATCAAAGTTTCAGATGAATAATAACGACACGAGCTATTCTGCTTGAATAATTACGAATTCGAAACTGTTTGAATGTAATTATTATTTTGTGTTGGATCAAATTTTTCTTTAATTGATATTGGAATCTATACCAGTATAGATGGCAGCATTCGACAGGTAGGAAAAGCCTAACGTTCCCGGAAGACTGTGAAAATTGCTAAGTCGAGGCGCAATCAGAAAAGAGTCCAGGAATGGACCTTTTCCTATAAGGTAAACATACAATTTTTCCGGAAGTCGTTTATAATTCGACAAATTTTCATTAATTTTGAGAATATCGCGAATCATTTCATTCACAAATAAATGGTACTTTGAAATTCGTAATAAAATCACTTGGTTTATTATGGAAAATGATATCAATCCTTCATGTAGAACACTAACAACTGCAAGTAAATATCATTTTAATACAGAAAGGAAATTTTGACTTTTCCCAGCGATTGGCGGAAAAACAATTCCTCCTTCAATAACCACGTCATGTTAATCAGCAACTTTCCGTATTCAAATTCGAAAAACAAAAAATCCAAGAACTTATATTAACAAAAATATTAATCTTTGTTGAAGTTTTGAAGAAAACCAAATCTGCATCCCTTCTCAGAACTAATTCACATTTTTTTTTGAGAACAGAAGCGGATTCGGTTTCCGAAACATTAACGAAGATAAGTACTTTGATGAAAATTATCTCTCGGAATTTTTTAAAGACCAATTTGAGTTATACAAGAAGATGCTGACTAATAGGATGCAGTTCATTCAATAAGAACGATTTATAATTAGAGGTAGATTAAAAGTCTGGCCCTCTACACTTGTATAGAGAAATAATGAGACATCCTGGACGCACCCGGTCAGTGGCGGCAATTGAACATTAGAATTGGGGGTCACGGAGAATCAGACGAACAATTGTATGCAAGTAAGCAATTCTGTTAATATTTTCGTAGAAAGTTGGCAAAGGCAACCGCTCCTGTGTCGATAGCATATTGATATCACGTGAACGAAGGCTATGTAACGCCAAAAGCAAAAAAAACAATCAACAATTGCATCACATATCCACTGTCGCATACATTTTCTTTGGCATTGGGAATATATATTATAACCACCTCAATTTGGAAAGAAGATAAATATTGGTTCCTCCAGCATATACCTAGTTTGAGAAAAGATTCATTTGTTGAGCAGATGAACACGACGTGAAAAATGTGGATGTTAAACCGCCGAAGGTCAGAAAAAGCGCATATTCCACATTTTTCAAGGCGCCAGATCCTTTTAACTCATAATTTGACCTTTCTAGATGTTTTTGTTTTACGTAATTGTACTCTATTTCTCTCAAGAAAAGTCGATTTGAAATTTTTCGACGTTCACAGAAACTTATTTGTCGCGGAAAAAAGGAAGAATCGGTATGTCTTTTCCTGAGCTTTGGAGGGTTCTTACTACCGAATGTAAGGAGAGCGTCGTGTTTTAACCTCAAATTTGTATTCAGCGGTTCATGATACGCGATCTAATATTCATCTCGAAACTAGGAGGTGAATAAACCAATATTTACGAAACTGAAATGTATACTAGTACATTACCTAAATTGTCCAGTATGCGGTGAGGCATTTTCTTCAATTTCAATGGATCGATCAGTGTCAACAGTTCTCCCCTTCAAATGGTGGCAATCTCCCTCAAATCTCTTTTCGATAATACCACTTGGGTTTGACTGAACCATCAGAGTATTATCTTCGAATTGTTCTCTAGTTTCTTCTCCAAAATATTCCACTGTCTTTTCAGATTCATCTTCGTTTTTAATCAAATCAACACTGTCCAGCACTTCTCCTTCCAAAGCTTGAGAGTTTTTATCCACTTCAGGTTCAGAACACCGCACTTCAACAAGATTAACACTGCTATCATATTCGTCCAGTGAAATATTATCCATGGGTTCTATAATACCTTCATTGAAATATTCAATATCTTCTTTCCCGGCTACAACTTCTTCTTTTACACCATTACTCACTCCTGAATTCTTTATTAATAATTCGTTCACCACAAGTCTTTGATTAAAACATCCGTTAATTGGTTCCATTTTATTTTTGCTAACTACAGAAGGTACACCTGGAGCAGAAGAGTCAAGTAATAGCGAACAAGCACATAAAGAAACATTCAGTTGAATACTCTTTATATTAGTTGAATCAGTACTATAGGTACATTCACTAAGCCCAAGTTCAAATTTCAAATGATTTCAGGATGCTGGTTGAGCTAATTTATGACTCTACTCACTCCACTAAGTACCCCCACCACAGTATTCCTATATAGTCGGGACTCACTGAGGGGGTAGTGTGAGGAAATCAGTACTGTTAGCATTGAATATGTTTATATAATATCTAGATCAAGAGAAGTGATACGTCTTCTGTTTGAAAATTTCAATCACGGTCAATTCAGATAAAGTTTGAATGTTTATATACATATAACGCACCACTGATGATTAAAACCTATACAAGAATGGTCAAAAAATCAAAAAAACACTTGAAAATATGATAATGCTATTTGGCTTGCTATAGTTTACAACTCAAAAGTATACCTTACAAGATTCAATATGTCTAGAAGATTTCAATATCGAAATAATATAATAACAGTGATTCCTGTAGGGGAAACTGACTAACACAGATTTCGGTTTTGAATTTTTGTATTCTCATAGTAATTATTTTGAGTTTTTGAATCTATTCTCTACTCTATTCGCTCATGCTTCATTCATTGTATTCAGCAATACTAACCAGAATTTTGTCAACCTCAGGTATACAGTATCGTTTTTTGAAAGCTGTCAACTGGGACAATTACCCTGAGGACCTGACTACTGAAAATTTCAAATATATGAATAAAATAAACAACTCTAGACTGTGCTTGTTATTGAAAGTATAATGTCCATATTCTCTGCACCGATTATTTTGACCAAGTGTTTTTTGAAACCGGTAAAGTACCACCTATAAGATGTACAAACGAATAATTCCAAACTTTGAAATATCCCAGACCTCTCCTCTGTTTGTAATTCTACTTTGATTTCCTTTCTACTGATTCGAATTTTTTCCTTACTCTATGTCAATCTATACTACTTTTATAAAGAGGTGAAGTTTCTGAATTTGTTCGTTTGTTATAGGTGGTATAAATCTTCGGAAATACTGATCCTATCATGAAAATTTTTTTCACTAACAGAAACCTACACTATCCAGGAGTGATATATCATATTTTCATCGTGAGAAAAATAATAGTATACTTCTACGAGGACGAAGTCATGGGCAACAGCTGTTTTTTTAAAATATTTTTTTATCAATGGAAATCACCTTTTTTCATTCATCATTTTTGGTTCATACCTCGGTTCTTGAATATTCCTCTATATCAAGTATTCCTTTCTGAATCTGGGTCAAGTATTACAAGTAATGCTAAGAATTGTTTTCCCTCTAAATCATCGATCGTTTGTTGATTACATATTGATACCAAATTAATTATTTCAGACTTTACCTAAATTTAGGGAAATGTCTTGGGTCAAGTTTTCTAATATCACTATTTTTACAGGGAATATAACTCCATATTATGATTCACGAATGAATGTTTTCATGAATATACGTTCAAAAATATCTGAGTTTTGTAGATGCAGGGTGTTGAAAGTCAGAGTGAGAATGTATTTTGGTAGAAATGGAAACGATTTAATATGGTTCATGTCTTGATGGAATGTTATGCAATTTGATGCCGCCATAGTCAAGAACATCAACCGTTGCCTGTTGCCTGTCAGCAGCCTGTTGCCTGTCAGCAGAAGGATCTGCCTTTTGGGTAATATTTCAAAATTCAAAAAAAAGTGATTTGATGTGGCCGAATTGTAGAGCCTATTTTAGGCTAATTCATTACCCTATTTGAATTTTTTTTACTCTATTCCATCATAGAAAAATCTGTGGCCTTTCTAGCTTCGGTCGAACTCAGCAAAGCCATTTCTGAAATTGAACATTTTTCAGCCATTCGAATTAGTGATTTCTTAGGAATATTTTTCGGCTAATTGATTACCCTAGTTTCGTATTTCATTGCTCCTTGCGTTTTAGTGAAATACAGGATTTATTGATTCTTGCCCAGGCGATGATGTATTGATCCAAACTTCAAATATTTGACAATTTGATATGTCAAAAAGATGAATACCATCGAATGATCGATGAATGGCTAACATTGAATTTTTTTGATCAACTTTTTTTAAAATAAACCTGTGACTTTGCTAGCATCGGGCGAAGCCAGCAGAGCCATTTCTGCAATATCATTTTTCAAAGATTGTAAATAGTAATATTCAAGATTCAGTTTTGGGCTAATCAATTACCTTAGTTTCATATTTTTTGCTCCTCGCGTTTTCGAAAAAACTTGATTTACTTATTGATTCTCATTGGCGATGATGTAATTATTTCAAATTATAATTATTTGACAATTTGACATATTGAAACGATGATTACCGTCGAATGATCGATGAATGGCCAACATTGAATTTTTCTGATCAACTTTTTTTAAATAAACCTGTGGCTTTACTAGCTTTGGGCGAAGTCAGCAGAGCCATTTCTGCAATAACATTTTTCAAAGATTGTTAATAGTAATATTCAATATCCAGTTTTAGGCTAATCAATTACCTTAGTTTCATATTTTTTGCTCCTTGCGTTTTCAAAAAAAACTTGATTTACTTATTGATTCTCATTGGCGATGATGCAATTATTCCAATTTATAAATATTTGACATACAGAAACGGTGATTACTGTCGAAAGATCGATGAATGGCCAACATTGAATTTTTTCGATCAACGTTTTTTAAAACAAACATGTGGCTCTGCTAGCTTCGGGCGAAGTCAGCAGAGCCATTTCTGCAATAACATTTTTCAAAGATTGTAAATAGTAATATTCAACATCCAGTTTTAGGCTAATTAATTACTTTAGTTTCATATTTTTTGCTCCTCGCGTTTTCAAAATAAACTTGATTTACTTATTGATTCTCATTGGCGATGATGCAATTATCCCAAACTATAAATATCTGACATGTAGAAACGGTGATTACTGTCGAATGATCGATGAATGGCCAACATTGACTTTTTTCGATCAACGTTTTTTAAAACAAACATGTGGCTTTGCTAGCTTCGGGCGAAGTCAGCAGAGCCATTTCTGCAATAACATTTTTCAAAGATTGTAAATGGTAATATTCAACATCCAGTTTTAGGCTAATTAATTACTTTAGTTTCATATTTTTTGCTCCTCGCGTTTTCAAAAAAAACTTGATTTACTTATTGATTCTCATTGGCGATGATGCAATTATCCCAAACTATAAATATCTGACATGTAGAAACGGTGATTACTGTCGAATAATCGATGAATGGCCAACATTGAATTTTTTCGATCAACGTTTTTTAAAACAAACCTGTGGCTTTGCTAGCTTCGGGCGAAGTCAACAGAGCCATTTCTGCAATAACATCTGTCTAAGATTGTGAATAGTTATATACAAGATTCAGTTTTGGGCTAATTAATTACCTTAGTTTAAGTTTATATTTTTTGCTCCTCGCGTTTTCAAAAAAACTTGATTTACTTATTGATTCTCATTGGCGATGATGCAATTATTCTAAACTATAAATATTTGACAATTTGACATGTCCAAACGATGATAACCATCAAATGATCGATGAAAAATCAACATTCAATTTTTTGATCAACGTTCTTGATAAAACTTGTGGGGCTTTGCTGTCATCAGGCGAACTCGGTAGAGCCAATTTTGCAATAACAACATTTTTTAAAGATTCAAGGACTATTTTCAGGCTAATTAATTACTTACCCCACTCTCATATTATTTGCCCTTCGCAATTTCGAAACAAAAAATTATTGAAATTCGTAATTATTCCTCGGATTGATTCTTGGGTGTTTTCCGGGTTTGATGGCCGTGGTCCACAGGTTTTCATTCCTGACGTTTCGCCTACGACTATGGTAGGCATTATCAAAGTCTGTGAGGTAACGGACGCAATGATCTCGTTCTCACAGTAGATCCTGTGAGAACGAGATCATTGCGTCCGTTACCTCACAGACTTTGATAATGCCTACCATAGTCGTAGGCGAAACGTCAGGAATAAAAACCTGTGGACCACGGCCATCAAACCCGGAAAACACCCAAGAATCAGTTACCTCCGGCCGTGAAAGTTTACGTTCTTTGATTCCTCGGATTATCTCGAACTATAATAATTTGACGATTTGACATGTCGATATGATGGTAACCATCGAAGGGTCGATGAATGACCCATATTTATTTTTTTTCTGAATGAATAGACAACACAGTCGGCTCATCATCTATTATTCAAATTTCGAACTCGAAGGAAGGTAGAAGGTACTATACGAGGGTGGATGACTGTTATATTCTAACGTGTTTGGTTGGTGTTAAGTGAATAGTTTTCAACAAAATGGAAATTTCAAGACCAGGATGACCAGATAAAGTATCCAGGAATGATGTCATAGATTTATTCCTTAAGAATAAAGACATAATTTTCAATTATGTTATGTTTTATTTTTATTACCCTTATTTATTATATATCGATGTGTTTATTTCTATCTTTTTTATTCTGTTATATTCACCTTTATTTCATCCTCATTATGTTCATTCTGATGTTATTTTATTCATTTATTAAAATGTTTATTTTTATCATTTTTATTCTTGTTATATTTATTTTTATTTTGTTCATTCTTATTATGTACTTGCATTCTGATGGAATTTAGCATTAATATTATTTTTTCAGTAGGTAATGAAAAAAATAACTTTCTCTTTTGTGAACTCAAAATTGAATTATTTTAATTCCCAATGAATGAAATGACATCCGGTTCAACCATTTTATTTATCGATCATTCGATGGTAGATTATCGTTTCGACAAGTGAAGGTATCGAAAAATAATATAGGTAGTTTGGAATAATCACACCATAGATTGAAGACTTTCACGGCCGGCAACTAATGAATTGTTAGGTGCTTCCGGGCTTCTGAGCCGTGGGCAACAGGTTTTAAGACCTGACGTTTCGTCTGCATCTGCGGCAGACATTTTCAAAGGCGATGCGGCAATGGTCGAAGTATCCTTCTCTGCTGCGAGGCTTTGATCTGATGTGGTTCAGATGATGAGTCACTCTTTATCGAATCTGGGTTCGGACGGTCGATTGATCCTAATTGATTATTCGAAAGCGTTTTTTCTCTCATTGGGAGGGTTCGTGCATTTTGAACTGCTGGCATCCATGTTCTGTGAATGTTTAGGCTCTCTTCTTTGCGGTTGAAGTTGTTCTTATGTTTATGAATTTCTATGGCCTCCCTATAGATCCTGGGGTAATAGCTCCTACTTGTGTCCAGCACTTGCGTTCCGTCGAAGTCAATGTCATGACCTTCCAACAGAGCGTGTTCGGCTACCGCAGATTTTTGGGTTTGGCCATATCGACAACTTCTTTTGTGTTCGGTTAACCGCGTTTTTATGCTTCTTTTTGTGGTTCCGATATAGACTGAACCACAACTGCACGGTATTCGGTACACTCCTGAGGTAGATAATGGATCCCGTGGGTCTTTTGCGGATCTGAGGCTTTCTTGGATTTTCCTCGTGGGCTTGAAAATTGCCTGCACCCCATGTTTTTCTAACAGTCTTCCAATGCGGTCCGTCACACCGTTAATATAAGGCAGACACGCCCGTCCATTAACGGCTGGTTCGGGGCCATTCATTGAAACTCCTTGTCTGGGTCGCAAGGCTCGGACAAGGACAGACAAGGAGTTTCAATGAATGGCCCCGAACCAGCCGTTAATGGACGGGCGTGTCTGCCTTATATTAACGGTGTGACGGACCGCATTGGAAGACTGTTAGAAAAACATGGGGTGCAGGCAATTTTCAAGCCCACGAGGAAAATCCAAGAAAGCCTCAGATCCGCAAAAGACCCACGGGATCCATTATCTACCTCAGGAGTGTACCGAATACCGTGCAGTTGTGGTTCAGTCTATATCGGAACCACAAAAAGAAGCATAAAAACGCGGTTAACCGAACACAAAAGAAGTTGTCGATATGGCCAAACCCAAAAATCTGCGGTAGCCGAACACGCTCTGTTGGAAGGTCATGACATTGACTTCGACGGAACGCAAGTGCTGGACACAAGTAGGAGCTATTACCCCAGGATCTATAGGGAGGCCATAGAAATTCATAAACATAAGAACAACTTCAACCGCAAAGAAGAGAGCCTAAACATTCACAGAACATGGATGCCAGCAGTTCAAAATGCACGAACCCTCCCAATGAGAGAAAAAACGCTTTCGAATAATCAATTAGGATCAATCGACCGTCCGAACCCAGATTCGATAAAGAGTGACTCATCATCTGAACCACATCAGATCAAAGCCTCGCAGCAGAGAAGGATACTTCGACCATTGCCGCATCGCCTTTGAAAATGTCTGCCGCAGATGCAGACGAAACGTCAGGCCTTAAAACCTGTTGCCCACGGCTCAGAAGCCCGGAAGCACCTAACAATTCATTAATCACACCATAGTTTATCAATAAATCCCGTTTTTTTTTCGAAAACACGAGAAGCAAAAATTATGAAACTGATTCAATTATTTGGCCTTAAACTGAATTTTGAATATTACTATTATCAATCTGTGAAAAATGTTTTTATTGCAGAAATGGCTCTGCTGATTTCGCCCGAAGCTAGCAAAGCCACAGGTTTGTTTAAAAAAAAGTTGATCAAAAAAATTCAATGTTGGCCATTCATCGATCATTCGATGGTAATCATCGTTTTGACATGTCAAATTGTCAAATATTTATAGTTTGGATCATTACATCATCGCCTGGGCGAGAATCAATAAATCCTGTTTTTTTCTAAAACGCAAGGAGCAATGAAACATGAAACTAGGGTAATTAATTACCCCAAAAATATTCCTAAAAATCACTATTTCAAATGGCTGAATAATGTTTCATTTCAAAAATGGCTTTGCTGAGTTCGACCGAAGCCAGAAAGGCCACAGATTTTTCTATGATGGGATAGAGTGAAAAAATTTCAAATAGGGTAATAAATCAGCCCAAAATAGGCTCTACAATTTGGCCATATCAAATGAATTTCGAAATATGACTCTGCTGAATTCGGCCGAAGCTAGCAAAGCCACGAATCGGGAAAGCAAAAAATTCGGGAACATGGCAATAAATTAGCTTAAAATTAGGTAACCCACCCCGAGTCGAAATTCGTATGTGGCTTTGCTAGCTTCTTTAGTAGTACCTAAATTACAGATTAAGGTATCAGTTAAGTCTTCCACTGCTGGAGACTGTTCCAGGCTCTATGTGCGAATTATACCTGATAATTCTACTTATATTTGTGTTCATGACATTTAAACCTAAATTACAGATTGAGGTATCAGTTAAATCGTCCACTGCTGGAGACTGTTCCAGGCTCTATGTGCAAATTATCAGGTATATGATTCTCCTACTCCAACATTGAGTATTTACAAAGTATTAAAGTGTATTTTGTTCAATAACATCCGGTAAAAACACTTGGAAAGTAACAATAAATACTCATATCAGAGAAAAACTGTGTTGTGAATCATTTTTCTACATTTCAGGATCCCACAGTATGCACTTTCTAACAATTCAAATCTGATCTTATTAGTATGGAGACCTCGAGCTCCAATCTTTTATATTGAGAAATACTTTGAACATCCATTCAACATATCTTATTCTTTCCCTGACTTAGATAAAATACCGCTTTCACTATTTCTTGTAAAGTTAAGTGGCGCCCCAGGAAATTGTTTGCTTGCTATTATCTCCACTCAGATCGCACACAACATGGACTCATATACCACATGCTCTACCCACTATAACGACTATAACGCTAATGGCGCTGAACATTCTCTTATACTGAGGTAGAGGAATCCGTACTCGGTACACTCTACAAACAAGTTTTTGTAGAAATGATACAAGAACAAATTCATGTGTATCAACTGAACATTCCATTGAGAGTCATCATTCTGTTGATTATGATAATACAAAAATTCTCACACAAACATCTCTGTTTATTTAGAAATATAAAGAAATGACTAAAATTAAAACTATGACGAATATTATGAACAAGACATCAGATTATAAGAGACCCTGTGGTGTAGTCACTTGGTTGGTCGAGCGGGAGCAGGGTTTAGAGGTAGCTGGTCGGTGGAAATATACTCAAAACTTCAATAAGGGTGTTTATTGGATAACCCAGTTCACAGGATTGTCGTTTATATGACAGAGTTGGTACTAGACTAACTAATTATGGTTCACAAAGTCTATTTAAATGACCATCATCACGTGAAGAATGTCATGTGATCATCACGCCATTAGGCTGATTGTCATTGGCTAGCAAAAGCTCATAGAAACAGTCGAACACACTAGAACTACCTTCGTTAAAAAGTAGAGTCATCATTTCGATTCTTATGAAATGAAATACTTATTCAGCTTTGTCATCAACAATGGTGATATACTTAATGTTATAGAAGAACAAGAATAACTGTGAAATGTGTATACAGCAAATGAGAAAATATGCAATTGAATATAGGGTGTTCCACCACTATATCACAACCCAGTAAAATGTATTCAGGTTCGAAAATTATTTGTATGAAAAGCAACAATATGCAGCACTTGATGGTTACATATGTGATAGGAAAAAATATCCTATGGAGTGCCCCAAGGATCCATCCTTGGACCATCTTTATTTTTGATTCACATCAACTCAATTTGAAAATTGAACCTCATCGGTTCAATGAATTATTTGCAGATGATATTACACTATTTTATTATTGTGATGATTTAGAATCTATAAAAAAATATATGCACACTGATTTGAAATTATTACCTATTTGGTTGAATTATCATAAACTCAATTTGAATATTGACAAATCTTCGTTCATGTTCATTACCAAAACCCGAATAGAAAATATTTAAAATCACAGTATGAAATTCGATGATAAAAATTGAGTTTTTCAAGAACCACTAGATTTTTAGGGTTATTTATTGATGAAACTCTTACTTTCGAAAAACATATAGAAATCATGAGGCTTAGAATATCACCTTTGATTCGGGTTCTATTGGAAATAAGGGATTTCATTCCACTGAAAGTTTTGAAGAATATATCTTTCTGTCTAATATACTCTGAATTGCATTATCTCGTATCGGACTGGGACACAGCAAATCAGTCCATCTTGATACTTCAGCTAATCACTCGAATCTTGTATTCACTCAGTTTGACAGTGTACACAATCATAACACTCGAAATTGCAAAATGTTTGCAAACCATCAGCATGAGAACGAATTTTGGTCGAAAATCGATATTAATAAGGACTTGGAACTTAAAACTCTCTACCATTTTCTCACAAACGAGTACCACCCAATAATAGTTTTCAATTGCAGTTGAAATGATATTTGATAATTAAAATCTGAAACAAAGAAAGGATAGAGGAGAAAAACAAAAGAGGAGGGAGGAAGAGAAGAAATGCTGTTTTTTCTCTTTTTTACTCCTTTTTATTCGATTTGTGATAATTATGTGATAGTATATAAGTTCATTCAATGATAATGAATATGATTGAAAATAGTTATATTATAAAAATTTCTAATCTGCATCACGATGACATAAAGCGGGTTAGAAAATCAACACTCTATCTACAGCCGTGGAGATATTACCGCCTATTTTTAGAATTTTTGTGAGTCACAATGTGAGACTTTAGACAATGCTTCCTTTTGGTTTCGAATGAGCACATTGCACATTTAAACATTTCCACGTCGGATGAGCTTTTGTGCTTGACCAAATGTTGTGTCAAGTTTCCCTTACGTTTGGATTCATACGAACAATAGGGACATTTGAACATTTCCACACGGTTGGTATGAATGAGCACATGACGTATCATTGAAGGCTTCCTATGGGTTCGAAATCGACACTTGTCGCAGATGAATACTTCTTGTTCATTACCATGCACACTTCTTATATGTTTCCTCAAACCTCCCTTCTCCATAGAATAATAGGGGCATTTTGTACATTTCAAAATTTCGATCTGAGACGGGTCTTTATGTTTCAAGGAATGACGGTTCAAGGTTCTCCTGCATATAGCTTCATAAGAACACCCTGTAAAAGTGCACTTGAATACCTTCCGCTCTTCCGGTTTTTTGTGTACTTCTTGATGTTGGATCAGATTTGCTTTTATAGTAGCTTCATATGAGCAATCATGGCAACGCAATATTTCCATACCCAACGATTTTCCATGAACCCTTATCACATGACTACTCAAGTATGACTTTCTCTTCGTTTGAAAAGAACATTTGTCACACTTATGAAACACATTCGAATGCTTTTGTTCATGCTTTTTTAAATCATGTATAGTCTGGAAATTACACCCAGGAAAGGAGCATTTCTTCACTTTTTCTGTTACAATAGTAGCAGGCCTCATGTGTAGGAGCAGGATGTGGTTCTCAATAACACGTTTATAACTGGTGCTGAATGTACAGTTCGAACATTTGTAAACCATTTCCGTATCTGATTTTTCGTGACATGTGTAATACTCCTCATAAACATCATGTTCATGCTTTTTTAAATCATGTATAGTCTGGAAATTACACCCAGGAAAGGAGCATTTCTTCACTTTTTCTGTTACAATAGTAGCAGGCCTCATGTGTAGGAGCAGGATGTGGTTCTCAATAACACGTTTATAACTGGTGCTGAATGTACAGTTCGAACATTTGTAAACCATTTCCGTATCTGATTTTTCGTGACATGTGTAATACTCCTCATAAACATCATGTTCAGGAATATAACCACCATTTATTTCTTCTTTCAAGATAGTTAGATCAGGATGTAATCTGAAAGCAACAAGCATCGATTATACGAGTCCGTATAGATAGACCTAATGTGTTCAGATGAGACGAAAGAAAGACTGATCTGTAACTTTATAACATTTCCGAAAATATCGAGGGAATATTTGTGTTTGAATTATTTGAAACAAATAACACCAGTAATCCACTTGGACGTCCAATGGACATCCATATTACAACTGATGAATATTCCTCCACATTCGAACATTTCTGGACGTCCATAGGATATCTAGTGGATAACAAATGGATGTCTAGTGGATATCCGTTTGAACAATAATATATATATATATATATATATATATATATATATATATATATATATATATATATATATATATATATATATATATATATATTCAATCCATTGTACATCCAATGTACGTCCTTGAGCTACTGGGGAATGAACTAAGATTGAGTTGAGAATAGCACAGGCTTAAGCAGAGTTCATGTGGGTACGAAATTTGCAAATTTGCAATTTGATATTCCAGTGTTCGATCTTCATCTCATTTTAATCGTAATTTCTTTCCGAAACCCATAACTATATGAACTATGCTTTAGTCGACTCGATGGTAAGACTATTAAGTTCATGCTAAGAAACGAACGAAAACTTTGTTTTTAACATTCGCAAAATACTTGATTATTGTATCTATCTCGATGTTACTTTGTCTGTAGCTGAGTGGGAAAATTGGAGTTTCGTTTTTCTCGAAAATATTTCAAAAACCCTGTGGAGATTTATAAGACCTGAGGGATTATTCAGAAAGTGGAGTAAATATCCTGAAAAATCTCAACTGTATTATTTTCCAGGGGGTCGAAAATGCGGGGAAAAATAGGTACTGAGGCTTCCGTAATTGACAATTAGACAAAAAAATCTTCAAGATTTTGAATATTGAAATTGAGGAATAAAAAAAATTAGACAATTCTGGATTAATTGATGAACAATATGTTTTCAGTTAGATATGCAATCGTTAATTAGTTTCGACTTGGACATGAATGTTTGCTGGAATTTGGTTGACCTTGAATATCATCGACGTTGTATATTACCAAGAATGTTTTTTTTCTTGGAGCTATCCTTGTAAGGCTCGAAATAGATTTCAGTTGGAAAAATGAAAAATATGTGTTTTTCAAGTTTTCATTAGTGTTTTAATCGATTCCTTCTTGACAGAAACTGCATCGATTTTTTTTTATTTTTCATTTCATTCCATAACTTTTTTCTTGCTTGAGAACGAATCAGTTCAATATTTTTTTTTCTCCCACTTGAAGTTATAATCTGTCAACCTCAGCGGGTTTGGCAAGACAACAAGACAAGGAATATAATGACCAACAATATCTCCAGAGTTTACCCCATTAGATTATTCCAATGGGAGTAAAATGCATACTGAATTTCGAAAGATCAACCAGTATTGAAAAAATGCACGTCAGAATATGTGATTAAATTGAAAAAATTACAGGTGAAATATTCGCAAACGTCCTTAGAGAATTTTTGGGTATTGTTCAGCAGAGAATAAGGACAATATGAATATTTAACTCAATCATTTTCAACTCATACAAAGATTTACACAATGGATGCATTAATTTGTTTCAAATAATTGTTACATCACTGTATGATACGTATCAGTGATACATGGTCATACATACCAGAAATTATCTATCATGGAAGATTAGAAGAATTTGATAGTATACTGGGTTCGGCATTTATGAAAAATTGTCATTACTCTGACATGTATTATCCTAAATAGTAAAATAATACACCAATCCGAAGTTTTCCTTAAAAAATATTACAGTTCGGATTTATACAGTGCATTTCTCTAATGCCCCCCACTCCTCTTATTTCTCAAAACGTTGAAACTTGGGATAATGACATTGATGCATGAATACTATATTTCAGAGGGAAATTGGCACATGAAAATTGCAAGATGGCGAATAGGCGCCATCTGAAAAAAAAATTTAATGAAAAGGGGGGTTTTGTGGTACATCATTGAAAACTTCAAAACCTTAAATCCTACTACAAAATAGCAGAACATTCAATGATTGTCTGAAAACAAACACATTAATATCGATATTTCTGGAAATATTTGTTTTTCTCTGTCATATGGCAATCCCAACAACCCGATAAGGTTTGATAGGTTATTTTTTATTCATAAAAAAGACTACTACGAACATAATATTGTTCAGTTCAAAGATTCTCATTTAGTTTCAGATTTTATAAGTGGATAGGTACCATCTACACTATCTTCAAAATGGTCAATTGAACAAAATCCAACTACTGTTGATCCTTCAATCCCGAAATCGAAGTGAATCCTAATGAACTCGATATGGATAGTATTATTCCAATCAGATGGAGCACTCATACTACGGAATGGCCAGTTCGCTTGCCAGATATTACACCTTCAGACTTTTTTTATGGGGCTATTTGGAGCAAAAGGTGTACGAAACTCAACCAGCTTCAATATTGAATGTACGACAGAGGATAATAGATATTTTTAGAAATATCGATATTGCTGTGTTCGAAAACGTTCGACGTGAAATGTTATATAGGCTGTTCTTATCTCAAGACGTTAAAGGCAACCATTTCGAGCATCTTCTGAAATGAACTCAGCTTATTTCCTCAAATTATGAAGTCAAACGTCGATGTGTGCATGCAATTATTTAATTTTCCGCCATTTTGTGGTAGGTATTGACTTCATATTCTAGGGTTGTAAAGAATTCATTAGGAGTTTCAAAATGATGTATCACAAGACCCCCCTTCCCATTTATTTTTTTTCGAACGGCGCCCAATCGCCATTTTGAAATTTTCATCCGACAATTTTACTCCAACATATAGTATTCATACATCAATTTCATGATCCAAGTTTTGATTTGCGAGTTGTCCCCTTCAGAAAACGATAGGGGAAGGGGACATTTAAGAAATGCACTGCATGTCATGTATTAATCATTCACAACTTTATGACATAGAAAAAAATATATATAGACTTGAAAATAGTCGAATAATTTTTCAAAGTGAAATTCAAAACATTGAATGAATTTGAGCCATTCAAACGCGACCATTTAGCCCGAGCTAAAGATGATATCAAGTTACGTTTCCATGGTTTGTTCACTCGGAGCTTTTCAGTTTCAATTGCTAAACAGATCATGGAAGAGGCGAAAACAACTTCTTACTTTGTACTGTATGGTATTGAAGTGGGTAATACTTCGGTTGCTATGAGCAACTTTTTTTAGATTCTTTTTAAGGAACTCACGTATTTCGGTAAATAGAGCAATGGCACTTAGGATATTCAATGCATTACCCACTAATTTAAAAAAATGCCAAACAGTACCCAGTTTCAGAAAAGCCTTCAAAATGTTTTTATTAGAAATAAGTTTTTACTCTCTTGAGGAATATTTACAAAGTGAACGTATTTTAAAATGAATATAGTATTTCAAATATTATGTGAGGCATCTTACCTTTTACGAGATGTATATCTGTATATGTTTACTTATGCATATGGTATATCATGTGTATATATATGTATATATATATATATATATATATATATATATATATATAAGTTGTGTATGTATTTATGTATGTATGTGTATATATTTTTGTTTCGATGAATACCACACAATGTATTTTCTGATGGATAATAAAGATATTGTATTGTATTGGTATCCTCTACAAAAAATCCTTATAAAATATTTGTCGGTCTCGTTTGTTTTCCGAGATACAGGTCCATTTTTTTATAAACATCATAATTTTTCACATCAAATTTCTGTTGTTTGAACACACAAAATTCGTTCTTCTCCTGATCAAACACCACAGACGCCCGTATTTACTCGTTTTCAAAATTTTTAGTCAGAAAAAACTATTATATTTTCAAAAAATCCAACTTTCTTCAAAAGTCAACATTATTACATTCAGTTCTGAACAATAACAGTGAGAGCAGCAATAGTGCAAATACATCACTTTCCACTGTCATCGCACTATGACATCACAACAAATTGGGGATGGTTTGAAAAGAGATGCATTTTTTTTAAATGATGTTTTTTTTTGTGCTCGAAATAGTTGGAAACGAGTAAATAAGAGCGTGTGTGGTGTTTGATCAGAAGAAGGTCGCATTTTGTGTATTCAAACAACAGAAACTTGATGTGAAAAATTGTGGAGTTTTATAACAAAAAGGGCCTGTATCTTCGAACATACGAAATTGCCGAATATTTTATAAGAATTTTCTGTAGACGAGACCGAATTACGTAAGACCACAAGAAAATCCTGAAAAAGGTGCTTATAACGACCGAAAAATTACATTTGAAGTGATGCGGAAGTGGGAAAAGAATGGTGTTATATAATGAGATGGGATAGGTAATGTATCTTCAAAATAGTGTTCAAATTATCGTGAAGATGATTTTGACGTGAGTGTACCAGATTTATATACCAGCTCACTCAGCTCAGTGTGAATCAGTCAGAGGTAAGTTTTGCATTAGCTATTTAGCAGTAGAAAATTCTGTTTCAAACTATCCTGACCTAACATATCGGAATGTAGATTAATAATATACATCTCCGTTGTGGGCATTTCTGAATACCAATCTATCTTATGGACCCAGATGCATCACATAATGTTGATCGATACGTACGTAGAATCGAGATTTGATGAAAAATATGATGTCATCATAAATGTATCAATTTTCGGTGAACTATTTGACTGTGTTTGGAACCACTTTCAGTCATCGTCCTAGATACATTACAAATATAGATTCACTAGGAATCTGATGCCACATTTCGTTTCGACCGATGATTTCGGTTCGAATGATAACTGAATGAAAAAAAAAATATGACGATTGAAAAGATTCGACAAAAAAAATTTGGGAAAAATTAGGATTTTATGCATATTCCCTATTGTACACCATCATCCAGTGACAGACAGCCCGGTACAGATTTCCTTGAGAGCGCCATTTCTCCATACCTGAGCATACAAATTAGTATATTATGCAACAATCATGTAATGATGGTTATTAATACACGAGCATCAACCGGGATACGAAACGAGCCGAAGGTGAGTTTCGTATGGTTGATGCGAATGTATCAATAACCATTACATGAGAGTTGCATACGCTATTTTATCTACACCCAATAAATAATGAACTACAAATATTATATATATATATATATATATATATATATATATATATATATATATATATATATATATATATATATATGCATATATATATTTGTATTGCACATAATAATACTAATTAAACGCATTTCTTTGAAAAATTCTACAAAATTGTAATTAATGGCACTACTTCGATAAATGAAACGATGAGAAATGAAGAGATCAAAAATTAAAAAAAAAGGCTACTCGAGGCCTTAGACCGCTTGCATACGGAGAGCTCAGAAATTTTGATGGAAAAAATAAAAAAATAAATCATGCATTTGTCAAATGGAAAATTAATCATTCTAACTGTATTTCTGTCGTGAAGGTGATTCTCCCATATCGCTGGTATCAGACATTTTGTTAAATCATCAAAGTTTGGCCATATTCTTCAAAACTTCAATACCTATACCGATTTTGACTTGGCAATCGTCAAATGCAGAGCATGCACGTCATGCTTGATTGAAAAATAATGGGTTTCTATTGGTTGAAAATCTGTATCGTGATGGATTTCATTATAAAACGGGTTGCGGGCATATGAGTGTATTATTAGAGAACGGGTGTAGATAAAAGTAATTTTTAGCAAAGTTGCAAATGAAAATCATTCCGTTATAATCGTCCCTATGATAGGGATACACAATGTATTATCCCGATATATCGTTTTTCTGTATTTTATGAAAAACCTGAGATCGAATTCAGTTCCAAGCTAGCAGTATACAGAATTCAATCGAGAATAACTCATCAACTGTAGCCAAATAATACATGTAATGGAAACATTTTCGACATTAATTATTCAAAAACCTTGTAAAAATATAAGTATTCGGTATGTAATCCTCACTACATTAAAATAGTCATTTCTGACTTTTTATGTTAGTCATGAATTGTGGTTTATAAAAATTTCAGGTATAATGATTATTGTAGTTGAATTCAAAAATGTCAAACCAAAATCACAAAGCTACTTCGATCAAGATTTCATTTAATTTGCACCAATTCGACACTGTTCAATATATTAACTAGAAGACATATTGTCGGGAAGGAAGGTAGGAATTTAGTCTTTCCTTGGGGTTAAAGTAGCTCAGATGGTCTTTGTGATAACCAGGATGAAATCAGTTGGTAAAAACACAAATACAAACTTTATTGATTTACACATTCACTCAAAACGACAATCATTCATTATAAACCTATACTTACAAAATAAACACTCAACATCACTGAAAATTCATGCCCAAGGGCAGAATGGCTTTACTGACTACATTTTCTTTTTTTGGACTGAGGTGGCCTTTACTTGATGGAAATCCATAGTTATTACGCTATAAGGTAGACACGATTAAATTTCCACAAAATTTATTGTCTTCGCGACATGTTTCGGTACACTGTACCTTTATCAAGCGAATGTATTTAAACACAGTGTTTAAATACATTCGCTTGATAAAGGTACACCGTACCTTTATCTTCCTATCAAGAAGAAGGTTTTTCATTACGGCCTTTCATACGACCTAAAATTGAGATTACTAGAGCAGACCAGTTGAGACAAAGTTATTCTGTAACAAGCGGTCCACGTCTAGATAGACGCACAAAAATACAATTTCACTAACCAAAAAAGAGCCCCCGTTAGAAACCTTTGGAATCGATTCATCAAATGGTACTTGACTTGTTACTAACCAAAAAATTGAAGAACTAAAATGAGTCAAATCACATTGAAAGAATCATTTCTCCTCACCTCTTTTATGATACAGCCGATTGAAGGTCAAAAAATGAACAAAATTCGAAATTTAAAAAAAGTATTATTTCGACAAAATATTTTTTATCATCCTCAGTCACGAAATAATCTTTGAGAGTGGTACTTGAATATCATGTTTCGAGCTCGTTTTCATTTACCTTGTGACTTTCCCAGTGAGTTTATATAAATTATTGATGTCGAAAAATACTTTGATATTATAATTTTCGAAAATTCAATTATAAAATTCACTAGGTGGATGAAAAGGGGCTCGAACAAAAAAAAATCGTTCAAGTACATTCCTCAGATTGTTTTGAGCGTAAAAATGGTGAAAAATATTTAGTAGAAGTGGGAATATAATTTTTAGAAAATGGTAAATTTTGATAATTTTTTGACCTTCGATAATTACATTAAAAATAAGAAACGTATTTCGAACATTCGTACTACAAAATCAAAATGTGTACATTCAGTTCATTCAGTTTTTATTCAAACTCACGAAAATTATGTCTGTAATTACTGTTTAAAAGTCATTATTTTATAATGGATATATCTTTTCTTTGTATTTTTCTGGGTTTCTAACTCACCACAATCTGAAAAAAATAAGATTCAATATTGGAATCTATAGAAGAATTGGTTTTATCTACACCCGTACTCAAATAATACACTTATATGCCCTCAACCTCTTTTATAATGAAATCCATTACGATACAGATTTTTCATTACAGATTTTCAACCAATAGAAACCCATTATTTTTCAATCAAGCATGATGTGCATGCTCTGCATTTGACGTTTGTCAAGTCAAAATCGGCATAGGTATTGAATTTTTGAAGAATATAGCCAAACTTCGATAATCATAACAAAATGTCTGAAACCAACGATATGGAAGATTCACCTTCGACACCTTCACCGGCAGAAATAAATACAGTTACAATGATTAAATTTTTCATTTGACAAATACACGATTTCTCAATTTTTTCAACCGAATTTTCTGAGCTCTCCGCAGCCAAGCGGTCTAAGGCGCTGAAATAATAATAGCTAGTTAGTTGGAAGAGACATGGGTTCAATTCCGGCCTCGGGTAACCTTTTTTTTTAACTTTTCATGTTCTCTTCATTTCTCATTGTTTCATTTCTCGAAGTTTCACCATTAATTACAATTATGAAGAATTCGTCAAAGAAATTCGTTCAATTAGTATTATTGTGTGCAATTCAAATATAAATATAATATTTGTAAATCTTCACTATTTATCGGGTGTAGATAAAATAGCGTATACAACTCTCATGTGATGGTTATAAATAACCATCATGTTGTATTGCTATATATTTCATTGCCATAGAAACACTGTGATATTGACGCCATCGGTTCAATTTCAATAAACATTATGTCGTTACAAAAAGACAGTGCTTCAACGCGAATATAGAAAAGTAAACTGATGGCGTCGATATCACGGTGTCTACAAGGAAATAAAATATTCCGCAATAGAAACGTTCATTTTGCCGGCAGTTACTCTGGGCAACGGCCGTAAAACATTTGCCAGCCGTAAAATATTACATTGCGGCCTCTGTTGCAACTGCGTAATGATTGTTTCGCGTCTTGTTGCACGAAAATAACTAGTACTGCTATAGCTTTGAGCGATTCCATAAAAAATCACCAAAGATAATCAGAGTATACATAGTTCAATAGTTCTGGAACTAATTCAACAGGTCTATTAACAATCATTATATTCATTCAAATTCAAACAGGAGGAAATAAGGGAATTAGAAATGTGCTTGACCGTAACGTTCTCACCGATATTAATGATAACAATGAGAATATTGCGGTGTGTGTGGCTACTTATTGATAACGCTATCGGCACACGTCCGTTCAGATTAGAGGAGGAAGATGATAGGTACCTAACGTGGGTTCATATTCCAACCTAATCAAGGAAATTATTCAGTTTTCAAACATAAAAATTGGCAGAAAGGCGAAATGTCTCCAAGAATGAAATAATTCTTTGATTGAATTGAATGCAATATAGGTTGAAGTTTCGCTGGTATTTGCGAGAAATGCAAAGGTTCGCTTTTTGGGAAGCGGTTAGACTCGAAAAAAATGTTGGTATCAACCAACTTACGTATTATAAGCTGGCTGTTTCAAAATTATGGCCCTTCAAAATTCAAAAGAAGGCATATGTTCTTTTTTTTTTTCAAAATATTACGACATGAACCACACACGTTTTTATTCGTCAGGTGTCCAGTAAACATTTAAAAATATTCTACCAATCGTATATTGAGGAATAGTTATAATTCGGTGAAGTGATGGTGACGAAGGAAAATTGTAACCGGGCACCTGACAAATGAAAAGTGTCTGTTTACGATTTTTTTTTTGTAAAAAGGCAACACATGTTCTGCTCCCAGAATTTTGGGCGCCATAACTTCTGAAGAAAGGGAGAGCTTAGGGTCTCGACTTCGAATTCGTCATCAGCAGCTCAAAATCTGTAAGTTGGTGCCAACATTTTTTCGAAACTGGGTGATGGTTGATAATCAAAGTTTCAGATGAATAATAACGACACGAGCTATTCTGCTTGAATAATCACGAATTTGAAAATGTTTGAAAGTAATTATTTTGTGGTGGAATCCATTTTTCCTTCTAGTTTTTGGGTTTTTTACTTACCACAATCTGAAGAATAAAATTAAATTGATATTGGAATCTATACCAGTATAGATGGCAGCATTCGACAGGTAGGAAAAGCCTAACGTTCCCGGAAGACTGTGAAAATTGCTAAGTCGAAGCGCAATCTGAAAAGAGTCCAGGAATGTGGCTTTTCCTACAAGGTAAACATACAATTTTTCCGTAAGTTGTTTAGAATTCGACAAATTTTTATTAATTTTGAGAAAATCGCAAATAATTTCATTCACAAATAAATGGTACTTTGAAATTCGTAATAAAATTACTTGGTTTATTATGTGAACTGATATCAATCCTTCATGTAGAACACTAACAACTGCAAGGAAATATCATTTTTATACAGAAAGGAAATTTAGACTTTTTCCCAGCGATTGGCGGAAAAAAAAAATCCTCTTCCAATAACAACGTCATGTTAATCAGCAACTTTCCGTATTCAAATCCGAAAAACAAAAAATCCAAGAACTTATATTTACAAAAATATTAATCTTTGTTATAGTTTTGAAGAAAACCAAATCTGCATCCCTTCTCAGAACTAATTCACAATTTTTTTTGAGAACGGAAGCGGATTCCGTTTCCGAAACATTAACGAAAATAAGTACTTTGGTAAAAATTAGGTCTTGGAATTTTTTAAAGACCAATTTGAGTTATACATGAAGTTGCTGACTAATAGGACGCAGTTCATTCAAAAAGAACGATTTTCACTTAGGGAAAGTTTTCGGGGTAGATTAAAAATCTGCCCGTCTACAATGAGGCATCCTGGACGCACCCGATCAGTGGCGGCAATTGAACATCAGAATTTGGGGGTCAAGGAGAATCAGACGAACAAGTGTATTGTAGTTTTCACAATAAATGGTATTGACTGAAGGATTATAATAAAACCAATTAGACCCTTAAGTTGTAGAATCCGAGATGCACATCATAAATGTAAAAGGACCGGATTCAGGTAATTTTGTTTCTCAGAGAGGGATTGTAGAGGAATACAGCTTACACTTCTTGTTCATTTTAGTCTTTGTATTTCATTGGAAGTGTTCACTTGTGTTACGGCGTACAATAATTTTATAACATTTATTTGTTTATTACAGACATTAATAGCAAATATTTTATACCCCAACGTACAGAATAGGCAGTATGTGGCGTCCGTGGATAAAAAGTAATAGTGCTTCTTCCAGTGGTTCGTTAAAGAAGAATCACTTATCTTGTGACGCGAAAATCATTATAAAAAATGTGTATGGTTCCTTGCTTCAGCAAGGATATAACGCGGGTGCTGCAGCAAAAGTAACCAGTAATTTGACGAAGGTGCCTCTTACTTCAGTTAGACGAATTGTTGAAAATTCCATGGAATCAAGAAAAAAGCGTAAAGATTCCGGTGTCACAAAAAGTCTAGACGACTGGGAAAAAGATTTGATAAGGCGAAAAATCTACACTATGTACGATGAGCAGCGTGTCCCTACAATCAAAAGTATGAAACAGCGGCTCATCAATGACGAAACTCACATCAACTGTGGCCTCACTACTCTTTGGCGAGCTCTGTCTGCAATGGGCTTTAAATATCGCAAAATTGACAAGAGACAAGTAATAATGGAATCCACACGTTTAATAAACTGGCGTTCTGAATATATAACGTCAATAAGAAAATACCGGTCTGAAAATCGGCCAATACTCTACCTCGATGAGACGTGGTTTGACACGCATGACACCCCTTCCAAAGGATGGTCTGATTCCTTTGATAAGTGTAAAACAAAAGCACCATCAAATAAAGGGAAGAGAATCACAATATTACACGCAGGATCAGAAAATGGTTGGATCCCAAACGCTATGTGGCTTTCTGCCAAAAATATGAAGAACTCTTGTGATGATTATCACGAAGATACGACAGCAGAGCTTTTTGAAGATTGGTTTAAAAATTGTCTGTTACCCAACATTCCGCCAAACAGCGTTATAGTAATGGACAACGCAAGCTATCATAGTCGACAATTGCAAAAAATTCCTGGCTCAAAGAATACGAAATTGGAGATTCAAAACTTCATGGCTGCAAATGACATATAATTTGAGGAAAATTATACAAAAAAAGAACTTTTACAAGTGCTGCAGTCATTTTCTTAAAAAAAACGTATTCTTGTGATACAATTGCAGAAGAATTGGGACATACAGTGTTACGACTACCTCCCTACTACTGCGTGTTCAATCCCATAGGGCTTATTTGGCACCAACTTAAATCGAGCGTGCGCGGAAAAAATACTTCTCCGACTTTAAGTGGTAGTGTGGTAGAATTAATTAGGAACTGTATGAATGACATTCCTACCGAGAGTTGGGAAAGTTCTGTTAGTCATGTTATAAATTTTGAAAACTCGTACCTTTCTGTAAAATCAATTGCGCCAATTATAACTAATTTAGATGAGGATAGCGATAGCGACACTGAACTAATACACAATGGGATTAAATCGGGTAGTTTATTGCAGTTAATGAGCCAATACCATTCACTGTGAAAAATACTATATGCAAGTAAGCAATTCTGTTAATATTTTCCTAGAATGTGGGAAAAGGCAACCGCCCCTGTGTCGATGGCATATTGATATAACGTGAACGAAGGCTGTGTAACGCCAAAAGCATAAAAACAATTGCATCACATAACCACTGTCGCATACATTTTCTTTGGCATTGCGAATATATTATAACCACTTCAATTTGAAATGAAGATAAATATTGGTTCCTCCAGCAGCTACCTAGTTTGAGAAAATATTCATTTTTGAGCAGTTGAACACGAACTAAAAAATGTGGAAGTCGAACCGGCAAAGGTCAGAAAAAGCGCATACTCCACATTTTTTAAGGCGCCAGATCCTTTTAAATCATAATTTGACCTTTTTAGATGTTTTTTTTTTCGTAATTGTCCTCTATTTCTCTCAAGAAAGATCGATTTGAAATTTTGCGACGTTTACTGAAACTTCTTTTGTCGCGGAAATGCAAATCGACTTCCTTCTTGAAGAATGTAATTGCGTAAGAAGTATCGAACGCGGTAAAATGAAATGTACAATATATTTGGCGAATGAAAACGTGCAAAAAGGGAGAATCGTTATGTCTTTTCCTGATCTTTCGATGGTTCTTACTACCGAATGTAATAGCCCGGGAGCCAGCTGCCATTTTTTATGACCAAAATCAAGAAAGCTAATATTTTGCAACATGGTTCATTCAGTATTGCTAGTAAACGAAGTGACCCTCAGCTTGCGCATTTGCGGTGGGTGTAGCCGCGGCAGCCACTCACACACGTATGATTATAATAAAAAAAAAACAAATATCAAGAAAGCTGAGACTTTGCTTGTAGGTTTATGACGGTCTAAAAAAACGGAAAAGATTAGTCAGCTGATTTCAGTGGCGGATCCACGGGGGGGGGTTTCGGGTCCGGACCCCCCCCCCATTGGGAAAATAAGAGATTTTTTTTTCAATTTTATCGGCTCCTAATTTCCAAATTTTGTTAGGGAATGAAAATATGTCACAGGAGCAAGACAAAAAAATGAAATAGAATACATTTTTTTGCTTTAAAATTGAAGAACTTTAATAATTATTATTACATTCCATTGAAAACTGAAGACGTTGAAAGCGTTAATAAAAATCTCAAAAATCATCTTGAAAAATCAATAGTAGTTAAACCTTGAAAAATCAATACCACGAATGACATATTCATATGACTTTTATTGACAAATATATGGGAATAATGTGTAAGAAAATTGTTAACGGAATATATATTGAGCTAATCTGAACTTCATTTTTCAACAACCAATTTCATCAATTTATTCAATTCAATAATCCTCCAATTCCAAAATAAATAATTCTCAAGAATTAAAAATAGTACAAGATCTGGATTGAATGTTACCCAAACAAATAAACAAACAAATTTCGCTTGAAATTTTTGGACTCACCGATTGTTCTTCCTTTTTTTTTTTTCTGGTTCAGTCGGTTCAGACGCTGGATCAAGCCGAGTAAAATATGAAAATAAAGTCCTCTTCATGTTGTAGGTTCAAAAAAATGCTTTTTTTTTAAATATCAAATTGCAATTTTTCTCGATGACACTTCAAAGGAAATTGACACTTGTCAGGCTTATCGAGGAAAAGTTCGAGAAATTTCTGACAGTGCTGCCATTGGGTCCTTTTTGGTGCAGTATTTGAAAAATTAGACTTGTTACATTTGTGATGAGTATTGTGTATGCCGGTAACGATTTGAATATACTATGTATGAGTAGAATATGCTGTTGATTAGGTTAAATCAACTCGATTCGATTTAAAAAAAGTAAAGTTTCGAACCTACTTTACCTCCTGGTTACACCTTCAAATTTAGCTCATGTCAATCTCTTTCATCTTTTTTTTGGATCTTGACTAGTTGTTGCTATACGGTAGCTCATGATTTTTTGTTTTATATATATATATATATATATATATATATATATATATATATATATATATATATATATATATATACATACAGTGTGTCCCTAGACCAGTGGGACAGTTGAATATCTCTTGAACCAATAAGAATTTTCAAAATATTATAAGTTCACATTATATCGCATTGTGAGAGCTAACTTCAGGAATTACTATTTTTTATACGAGGGGTGCAAGGAAGGCTCACAAAATCGAACATCAATTTTTTCAAATGGAACACCCCATATATTTCAATATATCTGAACTCTCATTCCTTTGGGCAAATTATTGGTTTTTGAATTTTGAAAATCCGACAAGGCGTTGCCAAGTTATACCAGTGGTTCATGAAATGCAGACATTTTTTTAGACAAACCCATTATTCATCCTACGAAGAATTTCTGGAATCCTTCAAGACTGTTGGTAGTCGGTAGCATATTCTATAATATGGAATACTCATCTTCTTCGAGAGTTATACAGGGTGGTCATAAATATTATATGATTTTCACGAAATTTAAACTTTCTTCACATCAATTTTTCGAATAGTGCACCCTACAATATGGATCATTTCATAGCCCATTATGAATTTCATCATCAGAAGATGCAAAAAAATAATCAAACTACGTATTCTAGTGTAATTAACTACATAAGAGTGCCTACAAGAAACTACCTTCTTTACGAATATCTAGGCACGATAATCTCCAGTAGATGTCTAAAACCGCCCTTATAAGCAATCAAATCACCAATGAGCTATAAAATAATCCATATTGTAGGGTGCACTATTCGAAAAATTGATGTGAAGAAAGTTTAAATTTCGTGAAAATCATGTAATATTTCTGACCACCCTGTATAACTCTCGAAGAAGATGAGTATTCCGTATTATAGAATATGCTACCGACTACCAACAGTCTTGAACGATTCCAAATATTCTTCGTAGGATGAATAATGGGTTTGTCTAAAAAAATGTCTGCATTTCATGAACCACTGGTATAACTTGGCAACGCCTTGTCGGATTTTCAAAATTCAAAAACCAATAATTTGCCCAAAGGAATGAGATTTCAGATATATTGAAATATATGGGGTGTTCCATTTGAAAAAATTGATGTTCGATTTTGTGAGCCTTTTTTGCGCCCCTCGTATAAAAAATAGTAATTCCTGAAGTTAGCTCTCACAATGCGATATAATGTGAACTTATAATATTTTGAAAATTCCTATTGGTTCAAGAGATATTCAACTGTCCCACTGGTCTAGGGACACACTGTGTATATATATATATATATATATATATATATATATATATATATATATATATATAAATTTTGAGTTATAGACCCCCCTCATGACCTGATCCTGGATCCGCCACTGGCTGATTTTATGGTGGGGGGTTGTACGTCAGCTTCTCGCCGAAACATGCGAAAAATATGCGACGAGTAAAATAATACTAAGAAAGCTGTAATTTGGGGAAGTGATGGTCGACTTGAACAGTTTCACGAAAAAAATAGTTCGCTGAGTTTTTCGCGGTGGAAAAGTGGCCAGCTGACGACTGAAAGATACAGCGCACCGCTATGCGTGCGGGTGCGTGGCATCCTTCACTGTATCTGCTGAGCACTTTTCCAGTGCGAAAAGCTCAGCGGACAATTTTTTTCGTGTAACTCTTACATATAACTATTAGTTTACGAAGTTATAGCTTTCTTGATTTCCGATTACTATTGATTTTTATTAATAAAACAGTGCGTTTATGCGCGCGGGAGCGTTGCGACTAATATCTCGAAATCAGCTGCTTCTCTCTCACACTAAATTATGCTATTGAATATATTTAAATATGTTATTATATTTAACGTGTTCATTGACAAAAATATTTAAAAATTTATTGTGTGTTGTTTATTTAATTTTCTGATATGTATGAGGTGAGACATGTCATCATCAGTCTTCCTCGTCATCATCGACGTCATCCTCAAACTCTTGCTCGCTTTCGTGGTCGCTAAAATCCATATCGACCATCGGCATCCGATCGTCATCTATAATATAAGTATAAATAATTGCGTCAGTAGCAATTTCGGAGGACACGCTGCTCATCTGCAGGTAGTCGCCTCTGGACCCAGACCCAGGAACGTTGTGGGGGGAGAAAAAGGGAACCTCTCAAACTATAAACCGTTTACAGATAGCGACGGTTCTCTAAGTCAGCTGGGCTAGCTATACATCTCTGTATTCATAAATATTTACTTGTGGCATATGCATGTGCAAATGTTTATTATTTATATTTTGATGTGTACGTATTTCCTACTTATATTGTCATGTATACATATTCAAAGGTATAACTCATGAGAGAGAAGCAGCTGATTCCGTGATATTAGTCGCAACGCTCCCGCGCGCATATACGCACTGTTTTATTGATACAAATCAATAGTAATCGGAAAGCTATAACTTCGTAAACTAATAGTTATATGTAAGAGTTACACGAAAATAATTGTCCGCTGAGCTTTTCGCACTGGAAAAGTGCTCAGCTGATACAGTGAAGGATGCCACGCGCCCGCACGCATAGCGGTGCGCTGTATCTTTCAGTCGTCAGCTGACCACTTTTCCACCGCGAAAAACTCAGCGAACTATTTTTTTCGTGAAACTGTTCAAGTCGACCATCACTTCCCCAAATTACAGCTTTCTTAGTATTATTTTACTCGTCCCATATTTTTCGCATGTTTCGGCGAGAAGCTGACGTACAATCCCCCACCATAAAATCAGCTGACTAATTTTTTCCGTTTTTTCAGACCGTCATAAACCTACAAGTCTCAGCTTTCTTGATATTTGTTTTTTTTTATTATAATCATACGTGTGTGGGTGGCTGCCGCGGCTACACCCACCGCTACCATGGAAGCTGACGTTCACTTCGTTTATTAGCAATACGAAATGAACACTAGCCAAAAATTTCAGATTTCTTGAAATAATTCACTCAAAATGGCAGCTGGCTCCCGGGGTATAAGGAGAGCGTCGTGTTTTAACCTCAAATTTGTATTCAGCGGTTCATAATACGCGATCTAATATTCATCTCGAAACTAGGCGGTGAATAAACCAATATTTACAAAACTGAAATGTATACTAGTACATTACCTTAATTGTCCTGTATGCGGTGAGGCATTTTCTTTAATTTCAATGGATTGACCAGTGTCAACAACTCTTCCATTCAAATGATGGCAATTTCTCTCAACTCTCTTTTCTAAAATACCACTTGAGTTCGAGTGAGCCATCAGAGTATTATCTTCAGATTGTTCTCTAGTTTCTTCTCCAAAATATTCCACTGTCTTTTCAGATTCATCTTCGTTTTTAATCAAATCAACACTGTCGAGCACTTCTCCTTCCAAAGCTTGAGAGTTTTCATCCAATTCAGTTTCAGGGCCCCGCATCTCATTCATCTCAACAAGATCACCATTGCTATTATATTCGACAAATGGAAGATTATCTACGGGTTCTATAATACCTTCATTGAAATATTCAATATCTTCTTTCCCGGCTACAACTTCTTCTTTCACACCATTACTCACTTCTGAATTCCTTATTAATAATTCGTTCACCACAAGTCTTTGATTAAAACATCCGTTAATTGGTTCCATTTTCTTGTTGCTACTACAGAAGGTATACCTAGAGCAAAAGAGTCAAGTAATAGCGAACAAGCACATAATAATTATTTATGTAATAAGGATCATAAAGACGATCATTATGGTACAAGTCGTGAATGTTATCGGGCGAGGCGTAGCCGAGTCCGATAACACGGCGTGTGCCATAATGATTGTTTATGATTCGTATTACATACAAAATTTTGTCTGATGGCATTTATATAAATACATTTGAATAAACTTTTTAGATCAAACCATTACATGTTTTCCTTATAGAATTTCATTATGGTACTTAGTCCCATAATGAATTCATTATGGTACTTAGTCCCATAATGAGCTTCCTTATGTCATCAAAATTGAGTGACATAACGTTGTCATTATGACATGCCATCAGATAAAGAAACATTTAGTTGAAGTACTACCCAAGTTCAAATTTCAAATGATTCGAGGATTCTGGTAGAACTGATTTTTGACTCTAATCACTCCACAAAGTACCCCCACCACAGTATTCCAATATAGTCGGGACTCACTGAGATACGTAGGTTGTATTCGGGTTCACAACAAAAACAGTTCAGGAACGGTTCGAAACAGTTGGACTGTTGAGGCGTGAAGGGTTTGTCGCGAATATATCTACATTAATTGGGTGGGTGACTATTTTTGACTGTCCTAGAACAGTACTTGTTGCGAACCCGAATACGGCTATGTAGTGTGAGGAAATCAGTACTGTTAGCCACCCGTTAGCTTTAAAATAAGGAATATCCACAGAAATGCACTGAATATATTTATATAATATCTAGATCAAGAGAAGTGATACATCTGGTTGAAAGTGTCAATAACTGTCAATTCATATTCAGAGTTTGAATGTTTAAATATAATGCACAACTGATGATTAAAACCTACATGAATGGTCAAAAAACACAAAAACACCAACAAATAATAAAACTTTTTGGCTTACTATAGTTTGCAACCCGAACTTATACAAGTTTCAATGTGTCTAGAAGGTGGGAAGCAGATTTCAATATCAAAATAACAGTGATTCCTCTAGGGGAAACTGACTAACACGGAATTCGGTTTTGATTTGTTTTATTTTCATAGCTATTATTTTGAGTTTTTGTATCTATTCTCTATTCTATTCGCTCATACTTTATTCATTATATTCAGCAATACTAACCAGAATTTTCTCAAGCTCAAGTATACAGTATTGTTTTTCGAAAGCTGTCAACTGGGTCAATTACCCTGGGGATACTTGACCTGATTACTGAAAATTTCTAATATATGAATAAAATAAACAACTCTAGACTGTGCTTGTAATCGAAAGTGTAAGGTGCATATTTTCTGTACCGATTATTTTGACTGAGTGTTTTTTAAACTCCGTAAAGTATCACCCATAAGATGTAAAAACGAATAATTCGAAACTGATATATCCCAGACCTCTCCTCTGTTTGTGTTCCACATTAGATTTCCTTTTTACTCATTCGAATGTTTCCTTTACTCTATGTCAATCTACTACTATTTTATAGAGGTAAAGTTTCTAACTCTGTTCGTTTGTTTATAGGAGGTATAAATCTTCGGAAATACTGATCCGATCATGATAATTCCTTCATTGACAGAAACCTACACTATCCAGGAGTGACATAGCCTATTTTCGTCATGTTTGAACAAAAAATTCAAAAAAAAAATAATAGTATACTTCTACGAGGACGACAGGCAACAGCTAGTTTTCTATATTTTTTCATCAATTGAAATCACCGTTTTTTCATTTATCATTTTCGGTTCATACCTCGGTTCTTTAATATTCCTCTATGTCTCAAGTATCCCTTCTAAATCTGGGTCGAGTATTACAAGTAATGCTAAGAATTGTTTTCCCTCTAAATCATCGATCGATTGTTGATTACATATTGATATTACATCAATTATTTCAGACTTTACCTGAATTTAGGGAAATGTCTTAGGTCAAGTTTTCTAATATCACAATTTTTACAGGGAATATAACTCCATATTATGTTTCGCGTATAAATGTTTTCATGAATATACGTTCAAAAATATCTAAGTTTTGTAGATGCAGGGTGTCGAAAGTCAGGGTGAGAATGTATTTTGGTAGAAATGGAAACGATTAAATATGGTAAGTTAATATCTTGATGGAATTTTATGCAATTTGATGCCGCTATAGTCAAAAACATCAACCGTTGCCCGTCCGCAGAAGGAACTGCCTTTTGGGTACCATCCCAAGCATTTGAAAAGGGGCAATATATATGTTACCGGCAATGTGTATAATTCAGGCATTGTATAGAATACCTAGGCATTCTATACATTGCCGAGTGAATCCAGGCAAAGTATGAAATAAACTCATTTCTTAACAATTGTACAAACTTTGCCTAGGCATTGTGTATAATGCCTAGGCATTATATAGAATGTCGAAAGTTTTGCAGGCAAAGTATAAAATGTACAACATTGTTAAAAATTGTTTATTGCAAATAACAAACATGAAATTTTATTAAACATAGGATCTGAAAATCCTCATATTTTACTAGAGTAAAATTTAAAAGTGAAACATTAATTTAAGAAATTACTTGTTACAGCAGGAAAGAGAACTATGGTTAGGTTAGGTTAGGTTAGGTTAAAAATCTGTCTGTTCCATTGTTTTCAAGTTAAGGTTAACCTAACCTAACCTAACCATAGTTCTCTTTCCTGCTGTAACAAGTAATTTCTCAAATTAATGTTTCACTTTTAAATTTTACTCTAGTAAAATATGAGGATTTTCAGATCCTATGTTTAATACATTTCATGTTTGTTATTTGCAATAAACAATTTTTAACAATGTTGTTCATTTTATACTTTGCCTGCAAAACTTTCGACATTCTATATAAAGTTTGTACAATTGTTAAGAAATGAGTTTATTTCACAATGGAACAGACAGATTTTTAACTCTGCCTGAACTCCAGCAGGCATTCTATAGAATGCCTAGGCAAAGTATGAAATGTTTAAAATTTCACACTTTGCCTGCTTACTTTTGGCAATGTATAGAATGCCTAGGCATTCTATACAATGCCTGATTTTACACTTTGCCGGTAACATATATAAAAAATGGCATACAGGGTCGTCCATGAAGTGATCAAGAAATTGATTTTCTTATTGTACACCGAAATTTAGATACTCCCAAAAATTGGTGAAAGTGATTTGATTAGAGCGTCTTCTAGTACGAACTTATAATCTTGATTATTCATACGGATAATATTTTTTTTGAGTTTCAGGCTAAGACTTCATATTCGGGCAAAACTTCCATTTCTTAATAAGTTTTCACTATGAAATAATTCCATGTTTTTCAAAATGGGGGTAACTCATCCTTAAACAAATTCAATATTTTTTTGTCTTGCCCCGAATACTCTTTGACCAGAAGATCGAAATGCATATAAGTCGGTTATCAAACATGCTCCACCTTGCATACTTGTTGGACCTCACTGTATACATGTTGTCCATGCGAACTCAGTGATGAATAAATGGAGGTTGGGGTACATAAAATTACAAATAAATTAATGAGGAATCAAAAAATTTCTTCTCTCCTTCATTCGGATAAATAACTTGTGATAATGACAAAATGTTCTTGGTATTTTATACAATGTTGAGATTTCGAGATTTCTGAATAATGTACACTTTTCCCTACGACTCTAAAAATATTGTGGAGCGCTGAATACAATTTCACAGAAACGGTTATCCATGAAATATCATAAGAAAACAACCTCGGACATTGATAACAATACTTGAGAAATTCTCTTTACAAATAGAAGTCTCAGGTCGGATAAAATTCAACGCCCATCGTGGGCAAGGGGAGTTCCTGTTTTCTGACAGATCATCACTGGAGATCTCCAGTGATGATAGCCAGCCAGTAGGACGACTCAGACCTAGACGCAAGGTCACTCAGTCTTGAAAATGGCTCCGAAATGGGAGCCGAAACGTAGACAAGTAAATCTTTCCAGACGCGGATCAACCGGAAGTTTCAGCCAGCATATATATATATATATATATATATATATATATATATATATATATATATATATGATAATTGGAGGATTTTCTATTGAAATACCGTTTAGTTTATGAATTTTCGACCTAAAAAAGAAATAGAGATTTTAGTATAGTGTAGTGGTAAATCTTTTATATATATATATATATATATATATATATATATATATATATATATATGTTGTCGTTGAGTTCGGGTTATATATATATATAATGAAGTGGATAGCGGGGTCTCTCAGTCAGTCCAAATGAAAAATCTCTGTTTTACTTCGCCAAGCTTTCGCTTCTATTGTGAAGATTCTTCAGGGCAGTAAAAATGGTGTAAAAATATTGGATCAAACATAAATTAATAAAAACTATGTATACATGTTTGTAAATTTTTTTTTGACAAATATCAAAAAAAAATAAAAAAAATACAAACATGTATACATATTTTTCATCAATTTATGTTTAATTCAATATTTTTACACCATTTTTACTGCCCTGAAGAAGCTCCACAATAGAAGCGAAAGCTTGGCGAAGTAAAACAGAGATTTTTCATCCATATATATATATATATATATATATATATATATATATATATGTATAATACATTCGTTTAAATTCCAAATAGAATGCTCTGTATTCATTGACTCTATTGTTTTGTTCAATTAGCTGATTCGTTATGTATTTGAAAAAAAAGTAGTTAACTTTGATTGTCTGTCAAATAAAGAATACAAGTCAAAAGTTCAAAAATAAGAGATTCCGAAATTATTCCTATTTTGTATTGAATTTCACATTGGTCCTTCGAGTTTTACATTTCTGAACCTGCTATGGAAATAACGAATGTACGAAAAAGTAACAGACGAACAAAAGGTATTCCGCCAAGGAGGTATGCTGAGAGTCTAGATGAGGCTGTCCTTTCGAAGAATATTCCGTCAACTAGTGCTTGTGTCGTAGAGGAAGAGGTAATGAAGAAAGCTCCGAAATCAAGTATCGACACCAATCCTTCATTTTTGTCCGTTAAATCCAAGAATAGCAACAGGTCTGAGTCAGGATGTGGAAATTGTGAAGGTTCTGTTGGGGGTAAAGAATCGATGGTTTCAAGGCGCTCCAATTTATCAAGACTTAATCTGCAACTAAAAATTATCGAAGAGAAAGAAAAACTAGATGAAGAAGAAGAACGTGAAAGGTTGAGAGCAATACAGAGGAAACGAACGACGTTGATGGAAAAAATTGACATAGAAAGAAAAATAATAGAGGAAAATAGTGTGATCGAAGATAATCAGTCTCAGTATTCAGAAAATTTGGGTGGAGGAGAAGAATATATGAACAAATGGTTGGAAGATTCCAGAAAATATACTGTTCCTAGTAATTTGATGCCGACAAGAGAAAATAAACTCTCCATGGAAGAGAATAATTCGAAAATAACCCAATCCAAAGTTTTATGTGATGGCGGTAACGAATCGTTGTTGGATCTAACGAAAAAATGTGTTGAAAATACAAATGTAATGAATAAATTTCTTCTGCGACAAAAGGTGAGAGATCTAATGGTTTTTTCTGGTGAACTCACTGAATGGCCTCTGTTCATAAATGAATTCAATAGAACCATGATTTATCTGAAGAAGATAATTTGGTCAGATTGGATAGAGCTCTATGTGGAAAAGCTAGAGAAACGGTGAGAGCTCTGTTAATTTCATCACTAAATGTCAATAAGATAATTCAAATGTTATAAATGAATTTTGGTAGATCCGAATGGATCATTCTATCATTGATCGACAAGGTGAAAAAATTTCTCTTGAAGGATAACAAATTAGAGTCCTTTATCGGTTTTTCCAATGTACTCAATAATATGGTCGGTACTATGAAGAATATTGATACAAATTTATACTTGTATACCTGAAAAACTATCAAATTTAGTTCATCACTGGAAGATTTCGCAAAATGGTTCGAAAATGAGATCAACTTAATGGCAACGATAAGTAATCCTTTTCAGCGCAATAGTGTGAAGAATTTCGGTGGAAAGAATGAATCGGTTATGGTGTTTCAAAAAGAAGTGAGCAGGACTGAAAAAATGGAAATTTGTTTATTTTGCAAGAGTCCTGAGCACACACTCGCTCAATGTGGTGAATTTTTGGAAAGGTCTATCATAGAAAGACGAGAAGCCGTGTCCAACCTTCGTGTTTTCTCTGTTTGAAAGTTGGTCACTTAGCGAATAGATGCTATACTGCTATACAAAAAACAGATGTGGAGAGAATGGATGTAGGGGGAGGCATCACAACTTGCTCCATCTACCATATCCTAAATCAGAAGGGGAAAGAAACCAAGAAAAGAATTCCACTTATCCGGAAACTGAATCTAGTTCTTCCAAGGTTTTTTGTGGTAATTTGAGGGAAAATGAAAGGACTGTCCTATTGCGAATTGCACCTATCATCTTGAGAGGTCAAGGAACAGAGAAACACGTTTTCGCACTTTTTGATGAAGGTTCAACATGCTCTATGATCGACGAAAGCTTGGCTGTTGAACTGAAACTGCATGGCCCTGTTGTGCCTCTCTGTTTTCACTGGACGAATGAAATTACTCATCATGAAGATGATTCGAGAGTAGTTTCATTTGACATCTCAGCGGATAATGCTTCTTCGCCGATTTTTTCAAAATGTAACAAGTGAGGTCAGTAAGAAATCTCAATTTACCACAGCAACGAATCAATATACAGGATATTATCAATAAATTTCCATATTTAGATTATACTTTGTTAGAAAAGATTGAATTTGCTGAACCCAGACTACTGATAGGGCAGGACAACTGTGGTTTGATCATCCCAAGACGGATTATACAACCAAGGATTGACGAGCCAATTTATGTCAACTTCAAAATTGGGCTGGACTATTCATGGGGCTATAGGATCAGGAAAAGAACAGAAAGACCATGTCAGTCTCTGTCGTCGTAACTTCGACGAAGAACTTCACCAAATGGTAAAAGACAGCTTTCATCTGGACTGCTTTGAAATAAAGTCTTCGAGTAAAATTGGAAAGTCCGTTGAAGATAAGAAAGCAGTTCAGATAATGGAAAAAAATTAGTGAAAGTTGATGGTCATTATGAAATAGGGCATTTATGGCGAGATGAAGAAGCTACTTTACCAGACAGTCAACCAAACGCATTGAAGAGACTTTTTTGTATGGAACGCAAAATGGATAAAGATAAGGCTTTTGCAGCTGAATATTTAGCGAAAATCAATGAATACTTATCCACAGGCTATGCTAGAAAGTTGGAAATGTCTGAACTCTCCGATACACCAAAAACTTGGTATTTACCACACTTTGCGGTCTGGAATATAAACAAACTAGGAAAATTAAGAATGGTGTTTGATGCAGCAGCAAAATCTTCTGAAAAATTTCTTTTTTGCTACAGGGACCAGATTATGTTCCATCGCTTGTTTCAGTCTTATGGCAGTTTCGACAGCATAAAATCGCCTTCAGTGGAGACATACAAGACATGTTTCATCAAGTCATCATCAGACAAGAAGATAGATGTGCGCAAAGATTTTTCTGGTGAGGAACAGAGAGAAACAGAAAACCCGACGTTTATGAAATGAATGTTATGATATTTGGAGCTGTTTCATCTCCTTCTGTTGCCCAGTTTGTGAAAAATAAAAATGCTGAAATTTTTGAAGAGAAGTATCCTGGTATTGTGAGAGCTGTGAATAAGCAACATTATGTTGACGATTATTTAGATTCCTGTGCAACAGAGGAAGAAGCAATAGAAAGGGTGAGGAATATGATGTACATGGAAATGCAGGTTTCATTATGAAGAAATGGATAAGCAACTCAGAAAGATTATTGAAGTCTATCCCTGAAAATTTATTACCTGAGGTATCAAAAATTTTGAAAATAGATTCCGAGAAATATGAAAGAGTCTTGGGATTGACATGGCTCCCGAAAGAGGATAATTTTATGTTCACTTTCAATTTGAAGAAAATTCCAGTAGAAATTCTAGATGGTGTGAAGGTTCCAACAAAGAGAGAAGTTCTACGATTGATTATGTCAATTTTTGACCCACTTGGGTTCCTTGCTCCCTTGATGGTAAAAAGTAGAATTCTCATGCAAGAAATTTGGAAAAGAAGCGTTGATTGGGATGAAACTATATCCGAAGATCTTTTCGAAAAATGGAAAAATTGACTTTTCGAATTGAAAATGACCTCACCATTAAAAATTCCTAGGTATTATTTTTCAGATGCTCAGAAAGTTCAACAAGTTGATCTTCATATGTTCTGTGATGCAGGAGATAAGGCTTATGCTACGATTGCTTTCATAACTGCAAAATTACAAGACAGAGTTATAACATCTTTCGTTACATCGAAGTTTAAAGTTGCTCCATTAGCCCAACAAACAGTTCCTAAACTAGAGTTACAAAGTGCTGTACTGGCATGCAGAGTATCAAAGGTCATACTTGAAGAACTGGAATATCGAATAAATGAGGTACACTACTGGACAGATTCCATGGTGGTTCTGAAGCAAATTAAAACCGAATCCAGAAGACTACCAATATTTGTGGCTTGTAGAATAGGCGAAATTCGAGAAGAAACAGAAGTTTCACAATGGCACTGGGTTCCATCAAACTTGAACGTTGCCGATCAAGCAACCAAGGAAAAAAATAACATTAATCTGTCTCCGGACAGTGATTGGTTGAATGGACCAAGTTTTCTGCGACTTTCCAAGAATCTGTGGCCTATTGAACCGGTGAATAATGTCGATGAAAATGTATTAGTAATAACGGAGTATCCAGTGGCTTCTTTTGTATTACCAGATATAAACCGATTTTCGAACTGGAATAGATTAATAAGAGCCACTGCCTATTTACTGCATTTCAAAAATATAATTCGAGTTGAGAAAAAACTACGTCCCAGCAGTATTTGCCTCGATGTGACTGAGATTGAAGAAGCAGAAAACTTATGGACTAGAAAAAGTCAGCAAGATACATTTTGTGAAGAAATTAATTTATTGAAGAACAAAAAACTCATTCCAAAGTGTAGTCATATTTTCAAGTTATCAACATTTCTTGATGCTAATGGGATTTTACGCCTGAGTGGAAGGTTTCCCAATTCTGCAATTCTCGATTTGAATTTCAATAATAGAAACCCAATTATTCTGAGTCCGAAGCATCAGTTCACTATATTACTCATCGAACGATATCATAAGGACGCTGGACATTCTGGAATAGAGACAGTTGTCAATAACTTGAGACTGAAATTCTGGATCCTACAATCACGTGCAGCTGTGAAGAAATGTTTCATGAACTGTATGTTCTGTAAAAGAAGAAAATCTAAACCTCTTGCCCCTCTAATGGGTATGTTACCCCCGCAGAGAGTGACTCCATATATGTTTCCATTCACATTCGTTGGCATCGATTTTTTTGGGCCAATGACCGTTTCGATAGGACGCAGGATTGAAAAAAGATATGGTTTCCTCTTCACTTGTTTGACGGTGAGAGCGGTACATACTGAAATGGCTTCATCCTTGGATACTAGCTCTACTAACTTAGCAATACGACGTTTTATTTGCCGGAGAGGTCAACCTAGAGAAATTTTTACGGATAATGGAACCAACTTTGTTGGTGCTCAACGGGAATTACGAGAGGCCATTGAGAATTTGGATCATAACAAAATCTCGAATGAATGTTCTTTGAAGTATTTGAAATGGAGATTCAATCCACCGGGAGCCCCACATATGGGAGGCATTTGGGAGCGAATGGTACGCTCAATCAAAGCTGTCATACATATCACTTTGAAATGTAGGAATCCTAAAGAAGAAGTTTTGTTGACATTACTGCATGAAGCAGAGTATATTGTAAATTCTCGGCCACTAACCCATATCTCGGTGGACCCAACAGAACCTGAGGCAATCACTCCAAATCACTTCCTTTTACTACGACCAGGACAAGTTCAGAACTATGGAGAATTCAACGTCACCAGCAAGAAGCAGTGGAAAGTCGCACAAGCACTAGCCGATGCATATTGGAAGCGATGGATTCGAGAATACAGACCTACTCTTATTCAACGCTCGAAATGGCATACTTCAAACAAATCATTGAAAGTTGGTGACATAACGATTTTAGTCGATGGAAAGTCTCCAAGAAGCGAATGGCTTTTAGGAAAAGTTGAAGATGTTCATCCAGGAAAAGATGGAGTTATCAGAGTCGCCAGAGTCAAAACACAAAAAGGATATTACACCAGACCTGTTACTAAATTGTGTGTACTACCAGTTTCTCACAGTAGCGAATGAGGATATGAAAGTTTCAACTGCGTCTTCGAGGGTGGAGAATGTTAAATTCCAAATAAAATACTCTGTATTCATTAACTCTATTGTTCTGTTCAATTAGCTGATTCGTTATGTATTTAAAAAAAAAGTAGTTAACTTTGATTGTCTGTCAAATAAAGAATATAAGTCAAAAGTTCAAAAATAAGAGATTCCGAAATTATTCCTATTTTGTATTGAATTTCACACATTCGCTTGAAAAAGATACAGTGTATCGAAACATGTCGCGAGGACAATACATTTTGTGGAAATTTAATCGTGTTCTACCTTATAGCGTAATAACTATGGATTTCCATCAAGTAAAGGCCACCTCAATCCAAAAAAAAGTGCCTCTATATATTTCAACAAGTTTTGAAGAAACAAAATGCAGTTTGATTTGATCTTGAAACCAGTAAGTCCAAACGCTTCGAAACATAACAGTATGTCACTTTCCAGTTTCAATACGGTGTCTTGTATAATGTTTGACGAGATACGCTTCCGCCTGTTCATCAATGAAGTAACTCCAAATAACTCGTCTTCTCCCAATATGATGAAGAAATTTTTTAATAACTCGTACGATTTCACCAAACGCTCTATTGCCGGAAGAAGGGATAGCCAACGTGTTGTAACATGTCCAAAAACTGGTACGAATTCGGAATCGTAAAATTTGTAAAAATCTTTCAAAGCCTGTACTCTCAAATTTGCATTTTCGCGTAGCATGTTTTACGCCGTTATGTAATATATGTGAGCTGGACATCCCACTGCAATAATTTTGTCGTTGTTCTGTAACAGTTTGAAAAGAGAATGCTTGCCCCCAGAGTTAACATTAGTGTCGTCCGCAGAATAACTCCGCCCCACTATTATGTATGGCATTATTAGCATTAGCGGTTTCGTCCGCATCATCATAGAAGTCCAACACGCAAGTTTTGACGTCGGTTTCCGGTGTGTAAAACCTAACAACCAATGGAAACATTTTGATTGGCCCATGATTGGAGGCATCTGTAGAAACACTAAAATAGACTCCACTTTGTACATATTCAACTGTACCTTCAATCGACGCCGGTCCCAATACATTATGTGCAATTGTGCTCTGCGTAATAAACACGATCAAGCTTTGATTTGCAAACTAATGAATTGAACTTTCATAAAAAAGCGGGATTTTGGGCGTCCCTCTCAGGACGCGTTCGTCGGGTACCCGCCAAAAGCGGGACATCCGGCAACACTACTTGTGGCTATCGTCATCTCTATCAAATCGTCTGGCAATTGTTCCAAATGACATATGAGGGTGGATTTAAAAAAAATCAACATTTATCATTTAACATTTATCACCTTGAGACTTACAGTAGGATGGTGGATTATAAAAAAAACTAAGATTTAAGGGATAATTTGTCATCTGTCAATACTATCATTTGAACATTGACTGGAGCAATAAAAATGCTCATTTTGAATTCCAGATTTCGTCGGTGTTTCATAACAGAATAGATATATACTAAACGCAGAGATCATGAATATACCTAAATATAGGTAATGATACTGATTATTTCATTCATGCTGAAATACACGTTTTTGATTGGTTGAAATGATTGTGTTGATAAGCAATAACACCCCAATGAACACACATATGTCTGCCATATACCATTTGGAGTTCACCGAAACAAATTTGAGACATTTCAATGATCTCCGTTTGGTATATTTCTGACATATAATTCAAAACCTACCTGTACCTTCCAAATGGCATATCACTATATACATATCGGACATATAAGAGAGCTGAATTTGTTACTGTGCTAGATGGTTTCATTGCAACAACTTTGTTCGTTTTATGACATATGTATGGGTTCAATATTTGTACACATAGATGAACATTGCACGCCATTGATCACGATATGAACCAGATATGTACCGAATATATAAGTTACCCAAATAATGAAAGGTACTCGAACATTTTTGGGAAACAACTTTTTTCATGTCACGAAACATTCTTTTCCAGTTAACGACAGGTTAACGAAGACTGTGATCTGTCAGACTGACTCAAGCGCTCAGGCCAAGATTTTGTATTTGAGGTTATAGGTTATAGTATCATGTTTGTGTTTGTGAAATTTTGATAGAAGTTCAGGTACCACCAGAATTTGAGCACATTTTGAAACTGTATCATCTTGATATCAATGTTTGTGCTGAATTGTGAGATGTGTGTTCTGCATATGAGTTGAGTTTATTCAGTGCGAAAAATGTCTGGAAAAAATACTTCTATAAACTAAGCAGACTGCAGAAACGTCGTAAACTTGCGCAAAGTGATATGCTCTGAATTCCTCAAGTGATAAACCATAGTCTTCATCATCAGCGAATAGAGAGCTTTCTCAGAATACGTCTCAGGTTAGAGGTTAGAGTGGTTTTGTGGTAAGTGTCTTAAGTGTTGTTTCTTTCATTACATCTACACTAAGTCATGATTCATTACGGGTAACATTATCTGTACAGTTCTTTTTCAACTGCTGGCTCTCTAGAAATTTTTGTTCCAAGAGGGCATGCATTTCGTACTATTAGCTTTATGAAGTGTTTGAAATGCTGAATTACTCATTGAAAATCAGTAATCAAACATTTTCGAACCAACTTTTTATTTGTACCTGGTGAACACTAATCTGTAGTCAAACACAGTACTATCTTTTCGATTGGAAGCAGCTATGACCTTTTTAATATCAATTGAGGCTAATGTTCTGCCTCCTGTTTCGAATAAAATAATTGAGATACATGATAATATTCACTATGTCACCATTAACTTTGGACACATCTGTATTTGAGAAATAAAGGTGCATTTTATTGATAAAAGACATCTCGGGGATAGCAAAAAAATTTAAGGGGCCACTAATATGTTTTTGAATGCACAGGATGTTTTTCTCTTGATTTCCAGAATAACCTTTATAAATTTGACCTATTTTCTGAAAGAATAAACATTGGCTGAAGAGAATTGAACAACCTGTTCAAAATGCAGAAAAAAATTCAAGAGGTGCTGTGGTGAACAGGATTTTGTGTATCTTTATAGTTTTTTGGTACAAAATGGAAGATAATATATCTGTTTTCGAGTCTCTTTTATGACTTCACTGGGTCAGAACATTCGAACAAATAGAGAGTGCATCATTTTGTCTTCAGATTCAAGTTCAGCTTGTTGAAATATTTGAGCCAACTATATTGGTTTGATTTTTTGACAAATAATTCCTAGATCTAATTGATGTTGCTTGTTATTGGACTGTAGAAAATATTCCCAGTTTTCATATGTTTTGGTACTGTTCCCTTTCAGATTTTTTTTTTGTATATTGCCATTAATTCATAATAAATATAAAACAGAACATCATTCCAGAATCTTGGGGCACTGCGAGGAGCACTGCTAGGAAAAAGGCAGTGTGTATGTCAGAATATGATGAACAGTTTTTTCGAAGAGAAAGGGGGCACAGCTAAAAAACATACATTCAAGCACAAAGATGAAAATGATTCTGACGATTCAGAAGAAGGAATTATTGGTAATTAATTGTATTTATCAACACATCTCCTGAAAATATAAGAAGAATGTAGGTTGAATGAAACTGTTATGTTTTTATTGTCCATATTTTTTTTTTGGGAAGTAATATATTGAAATGCTATAAAATGAATGTATAAAACAGTACAACAGTGATTCAGTTGATTTTTGCTATCCAATCTTTTTACAGTTGATAGCAAATATACCATTTTGCCCTAAGAACATATATAATTTGAATTGAATCTGTTCAACTTTTGATTTTTAGTGGAGATACAACATATTTATGGACACAACAATATATTGCCCTCCCCAAAGAAAATATGGACAATGAAAACATACCAGATTCATCCAATTCCATTCTTCTTATATTTTCAGGAAATGTTGTCATTTTTATTATATCTGAAATCATCAAAAATTATCAAGATACATCAATTGAGTTTCAAAATATTATTACAACTGATTAACCATAATTTCCCCTTCTAAATTGTCTGAATCATTTGCATTCATTCTTGAATGTCTGTTTTTTTGCTCTGTGCCCCCTACCTTTTGGAAAATACTGTTCACTCATTTCTGACACACACACACCGCCATTTTCACCAATTGAATATCTGAAAGGGAGCAGTCCAACAAGCAGCCTCAAGTGGATCCATGAATTATTAGTCAAAAAATGCAAGTAGATCTATGAATTATTAGTCAAAAAATGAAACCAATATAGTTTGCTCAACTATTGAAAACAATGTTCACCTATATCCTGACCTATTCAATCTGAAATTAAATCTCAACACATTAAACATCAAATAGGCCTACTATCTTTCAATAATGAATATTAACACAATGAAATATAATTTCAGACAGTTCGTTCAACCTACAGCACCTTACATTTTTTTACAGAAAGTCAGATATTTTGACAATGGTATAGTGAAACACGTGCAGAATGAATTTATCCTGCTTAAGGAAGATTTCATATAACAAATTACATTTTGCCATTCTGTAAACCAATTGTCAGAATTTTGTATAGAAAACTGATATTCTTGGTTGACATGGATTTTTAGTAGCGCCCATTCAATTCAATTGGTGTAACATTGAATTAATAATTTCAGCTGCTGTAGCAGACAACTGCCCTCATTCGCTGGAAGAGTTCGAGAATATAGTGAGTGAATGGTTGCGGCAGTCAAAGCTGAGGTTTGCAAGGGAGAACCATGAAAGGCAATCAATGATGAAATGGAATGTGTTTTGGTTTTGAAATATGTTTGTTATTGACAGAAAATATATGATTTATTGCAATTCATTTCATTTTACCTGGGTATTGGAAAACCAATAGAGTTGATTCATGGAACAAAACCTATGTGACAAAAATGAATACAAATAAATGGCACGTTCGCTAACATTTTTATTCTTTTAATATATGAGATTTGATACTTACAACATATCTCATTTAATAAAGTATCATACCTCATAAATTAAATGAATGAAAATGTTAGCGTACATGCCATTCATTTGTTCGTTTCAGGAATCATTCTCGCTAAGATCAGTGAAACGAATCAAACAGATAACAGTGGAATGAAAAAATATATTACATGTTTCATGTCTGAAACATAGACAATCAATGCAATTGTTCTTTTCGTGCAAATAATTTGTTCCTTTCAAGAAATATGTCATAAATATTTCCAAGAGACATGTCTGACACATAACACTGAATGCTGAAATCATGTTTCATTTTTTATTCAGATACGTGTATGTTACATCAGTTGAGGCGGACATCGTGTGGTAAATGGGGAGTACCTGAACTATACAAATGACATGTCTGACACATCCTATGTTACCGGTGTTATATAATAGATACAAGACTGACACATATCTGTGTTCATTGGGACCATGTTTTTGATTTTGTATTTCGGCTCCTGATTGGCTATTGGATACCTACATGCTGTGTTTTCTTTTCTGTATTTCGCTTTCTGATTCGTAGTAAGAATTATTTTTTTGCGAGTAACCCGGTTACAAAAGTCAGTAACCGTCAAGTTATAACCCTCACTTCATGAAATTTCAAAAGTGGTAACACAAAATTGATTTCGCAAAAACGTGCGTGAAAGATCTGGTTATATTTTAATTTTGAATGAAAAACAGTGAGGTTATGTTGTTATTGTTTACTATTTATTTTGAAAGTTTTATAGATATGGAAATATTGAAATATCAAGTTGTTTTTGAAGATTTCTTCTAAAGTGACAATAATTTATATTTCCACATTTTGAACTTGAATAATGATTGAGATTCACGATTACCAATAGGAAAAACATGTGAAACTCATTTAAGGATGCTAATAGATCATAATATTAAGTTGAACCAGTATCATAAATATACGTTTTTCGTTTTTCCAACTACTTAGAATACAAAAAAATACACTTTCAGCCAGTTGAATGCTAAATACACTGTGAACTGTCTACAATTGTGTGTTTCTCTTCCTCTGTCTCTGTCGTTTTTATCATCTTCTCATATAACCGCCTAGAACCCTGCTGTCGAGCAAGGTTACGTTTTCAATAAGACGGTAATAAATACCCAGTAAACCAGCGAAGTCACAGAAGTCGCTAGGACGAACCATTTATATACTTATTGTTAATTCTTTTTTGGGACTTACCAACGACTGTCATAGGATTTCTTGTTGTAATTTCGAATGCTCAGTGAAGTCTCGATGGGAATTCTGTTTGTTACTTACCTGGGAGGTATATGACAAGTTTCTCTATAAACATTCAAATAAAATACACGTTAGTAAAACCATAGGTCTTGCCCGGATGGTAATATAAAGTTATCAACATTCTGATTGTTACTCAATTGGTCAGTTTTCAGGTATTCGTGAGAGAGTTCCCTGAGAATTATTGTTGTAATTGCCTCTCGATTTCCAACAATTGGTATCTACTTAGGCCAGAAGTAAATTTATGACAGAATTCTCTCATAATGCAAGCAAGCTGTTTTTGAAATATAATTGAGAATATTGAGATGAATCATTTATATTCGAGTGGGATCGTTCTCCAGGGCTGCTATTCTTGAAATGAATCCGTATACGACTTTGTGTTGTGTCGCAGTTTATTAACACATCTAGTCCATATATCTCTAAGTCACTCTATTCGTATGAAAACAAATCCGCATGACTCAAGAATTGCAGCACAATATATCAAGCCCATTTTAAATTTCGCGCTTTGGTATAGTTGGCAGTTTAATATGTTTTTGAAATCTTTGTTCAATATATCCCAGTAAACACGAATCATCGGCAAAACATCGATATTGGTACGGCATAATCGGCATAAGGTTGGCATCGGACACATATAATCGAGCCAACGCATAATAGTTAACGTTGTCAACACACAATTTGATCGGTGTATTCCAACGCAAAGTTTCGATAATGGCTCAACGCCTCCATAAGCTGTTGGCATACTGTCGGCACAATATCAAAACAGTGAAAATAATCCGTTGGCAAATCATCTGCTCCCGTTCGTATCAATAACTACTCATCAAATGAATTGCACAGAGTTTTCAAATTTCCCGGGAAGCAAGGCATCTGTCATTTGTCTTTATGGTCCCCGTGATGCCGTGATCAATGTATTTCATATTTCGTTTTCGTTGAAATGCGTGTGTGATTAGCTGTTTCGTGTTTTGTTTTGTGATTTGATGTGCTGTGAGCTGGTAATCGCTGGTACAAGATGTATCTTGCGCTGGTACCTATATAGGGAGTCAACCTTCTTCTTCAGGTGAGTTTAATTTTTCAATTCACTAATAAGGCGGGATTACTTATCGAATAGTGCATTTATTTTAGCATCATACTGTTGGGATGGGTATTGGGCATCACCTAGTTTAGAAAATATACTCGGCCTCGGCCCCCTTCCTTCGTTTCGAAGTTACGGCCCTAAGGAACAATTGCATATAGCCTGCACTTTTTTTGTTCAACATTGAGATCAGAACATACACGTTTTTCATTTCAGGTTCACGGTAGGTATATAATAAATCATTCCAACTTCCCCATAACGTTTTACCAAGTTATCAATATAAATCTCAAAAAATAATCCTGATTGGATTTGGAGGTTAGGTAGGTAAATGGTAACAATTTCAGTGAAAAGTGATGAAAAATGTGCCAGGTGGACACCTATCTGACGAATGGAAACGTGTGGGTTCTGATCGTAGGAAGGGCGTCCATACAAACATTTTCTCGGGGGGCGGAACGGAAGCATTTAGACTCTGGACCTACACCTTTTTAAGTTTGATACTGAGTTGTAGACAATTCTCATCTATGACTTCCTTGTAGACTGTAAACTTTATGAAGTTTTGTTTAAATGAATGCAGTTTGAAATACATAAAATGGTGCAAACATTTTTTCGACCCTAGGTGTTGCCTGATAAACTTGGAAAGTATTCATTGAAGGGATGGGTTATAGGTACTGTATTTCTCATAAATAAGGCAAACTGGGAAACAAAAAGTTTTTTCATGTATGCAGACAATTTAGTATGAACAGAAATCATTTAGACAATAACAATTGTTTCAGACATTTCGAACACATTAGTGAGAGATATAAAAGCTCTAAGAGAGGATATGAAACACCTTCTAAGACTGAATGGTGAAAAAAAAAACATCGAAATCGAAGAGGGGCACATTCAGTTTTCATCATATGAGGACTTAGAAGAATTAAACAAAAAATTGGACGATGATGAAATTTTCAAAAGAGCCGTGAGTAAAAATATTACTCTCAGAATATTTTTTCCTGATTTTTCAACATATTTGTCCTATTAATTTTTCTATCTATTCAGTTGTTCATTTGATTAAAAAATGATCATGCATTAATGTCTTTGTTTTTGACATTTTTTCTGTTTCTTATAGGAGGAAAAGATTGTGGAGATAATACTAGAAGGATACTATCATTGTTGATACACCACAAATTGGCCTGTCATATGAAATGGTCAGGAAGAAACGAGAAAAAATCGCTCGAATCTCTTCATAAAGTTATAGACATGATATGCGGTAAGAGTAACTTAGTATCTTGTTGATTTTTAATAATGTGTATAAATCATTCAGATGCAGTAAGGAGAAACCCACCGAAAAAAAATTCAAGCAGATCTGAAATTGCAACATGTATAAAAAACTGGCTCAGAAATTCTTCTGACAGGGTTGGTGGAAGAAGCAGAAGACAACACTCGAAAGATCCACACTGAAGTCACATGTCCGTTGAGTGCTAGTCAATTATTTTCTGAGAAAAGTATTTTTATTTTATTTTTGTTGTGATACGTTTTATAAAAGAAATATATATATTTTTAAATAATTGCACTAATTTTGAATTGTTTGCTGAATGGTCAATTCAATGAAGGTATTCTACATTTATTGATCCTAACCAACTTTGACATTGAATGTTAACTTTTGCGAGAAATACTGATCTTGAATAATATATATTGTCCATGGCTATTGTATGTATAACATTCATAATGCATGTTTCTATGATATCCATTAATCACTATGATTTCATTATTCACTAGTGATTGATGGATATCGTAATTCTTGCAGAAAATCATGCATTATGAAAATTTTTCAATATTTTTCTGATGTCAATGATATTTCTTAGGTATTCGAACAGGCTGTTATAAATTTTGATAAAGTATAACGATTTTCTTTCCAATATTGCTTTCAAAATGTGTGGTTTATATAACAGTCATGGACAAAGTATAGTATTCTACTCGCTTACAATGGCTATTATTCTCTCGGTGATTTAGGCCACTCGCCTGCGGCTCGTGACCGTAAACTTGTGAATAGTAGCCATCATTATATGCTCGTTGAATAATATAATAATACCCTTCAACAGAATAAGAATTGAAATTGATAAGATCAAAAATGTATGATACTGTTTTCTATTTTATTCTATTTTATTTTAAGGAGCTGTGAAAATATTTTTCTCTTAATTTTTGCTGGGTTGAATGAAATTGACACCTTTATGAGAATTTGGTGTTTTTTGTCCGTAATTATGTCAAAGTTGTATTTTTATTGTTCACTTGAAAGGATTTCAGAGAAAACATCCGAAATTCGGATACCTGAGGATCCTCTCAACATACTCCCTAAATTCAAATCAACATCTAATTAAGTTAGTTGGGTGATAATTGTGTGAGAATAATCACCTATGTCCACAACTTTCTTAGAAATGATGTTCATTTTGGCTGAATGTGAACGCTTCTCAATATACGTCTTGGCACTTTGAATATCGCGCCTACTGTAGCTCCGCCCATTCTCTATGTTTCTACCAATGGAATGCATCTCTATATCAAGTCGTGGAAACGATGCATTGCCGATGTAGGTATATGATTGTTGGCTGATACGCTAAAAATCGTCGAACCAGCTATTTTTATGCATCGCCGGCAGGCAGTCGGCCGGGCGGTCATGCCCAACATTCCTCAGTCAATAAATAATGCCAAATAGCTGCAGTTTGCCGACTTCGAGTATCGGCATGATAGCGCCTTTTCGACGTCGGCCAGCTCTTTTGTGTTTACTGGGATATATGCTTTGTTCTCGTTTTGTACGGAGGTCCAAGTTCCAGCTTCACTATTGGTGCAATTTGACAACTGTCATTTTTCAATAAGTTTGGTAGCATTGTTAGCACACTGAAAAGATTGCGGATTGACAGTTGACATATATTGGGTTTGCTGCTTGCTGGGAATTTCATCGTGATAGTGATATTATCATCTACAATCTTATGATTATAACGTTTTATAATTTGCTTTGTGTGTGTGAATGAAACTGGCAGTGCAATTAGTTTTAACATCAGCAGGTCGCAGAATTAAAAGATGAGACGTTTACTTATCATTAGAATGTAGGTTCATGTTTCATCTTGGATTATTCGTGATCTCAATTAACGAAAACCTCAAAAGATTATTTCAATAGTTGAGAATTGATGAATGAGGTTTCATGAAGTCTGATTTTTGTATCAAAGCGTTGACCTGGTTGAATGTATATAATCTACATTTTATATATGAATAAACATTGTTAATACAAGTATCAGTACTCACAATAATTATTTATTTCAACAAGGTAATGGAAGAAAGAACATGTCGTAAGACTTGGAGAGAGATGTCCAGTCGACAGAGAAGAAGACTGAAACACTCAGAGAAGAATATTTGTTTCATTTGTATTTTCAATTTTGTTTTTGTAAGTGTTGTTTTTATGCAAAATATATGTTTTTTATGTTTAGTATGTTTTTCATTTGATATCAACACACCTGTCTTATATCAAGACACTCACTTATAGGAGCATGTCTGATCAAACATATTCCTTCATGTGAACGTCTTCATATAAGCAGACACATGCATCAATGATCGAAGTTGGTACCCAAAAAGAATCACATGTGACTTTGCAAGAGTGAAAAGTATATCAATATGGGATTTCTATGGAATTCACAATGCAGAAATGAATTTAGAGTAATATATGTTATCACTGTAACTTCTCACAGCATTCCTCAAGTGAACTCGCATAAATGTCATACAATGAAATTCCGTTGAACATGGAAGTGCAATGCGAAATAATGTTATTTTCAGTAAGATATAGGGACTCACAAAGTGGATATTTTTAAACATTCCGTTGAACTTCGCAAAATGGGTTTGTTGCTAAGTTTCATGGATTTCCATGGGATCTTCGGTGTCGCGGACATTCGACAGTCGCCAGGAATTACTGGTTACAGTTTTTTGAACATCGCATTGGAAGTGGTTTTCCTGTTTTTAATTATTCGCGACTTACCAGGGATGAACTCTGGTTTGCTGGGTAGTGACATCATTAATGACGTCACATCAACTTTCCCTCTATTACCGCATATCGCTAAAATGCAACCGGTTACTGAAAATCGTTACCATTTGTAACCCGGCAAAAAAATCATTCAGTAGGGTAGTTTAATTAAACAACGACTTACCAGTTGCAATCTGTCATATTATTTTCCGATTCCCGGGTAAATAAATGAATGCCACTACACCAAATTTTCGTCTGAACCTAAACAAACACTATTAGTATGTACCTATCAACTTTATTTCCCACAAATTCTGGATAATTAATCTAATGTTACCTAACCACACAAATTGTGACAACAATCAAAATGAAGTAGTACCTAGCGCATAGGCAATCTTGCCTACATCATACAATGGCATTAAGTATTGTTGGTTGCATAACGAATCTTCCTGTATCGAACTACAATGCGGGATGCACGGTTTGCGGGATGTATGAAAATTTTAATTCAGTAGGCTGTATAGCATATTGTGCAGGAAAACAAATTGTCGATTAAAAATTAAACGTCAAAATGGACGAAAAGAACCGTTTCGGAGATTACAATCTCGAGGAAATAAAATATAAAGTCAAAGACCTAACGCCTCAAAATACCGTGCGGTCCAAGAAATATGTCTGGAAACAATTCACAGAATTTTGTGGACGACGCAATCACCAGCTAGACGAAAATACATCCGATGAAGAACTTGCGGATATCCTCACTGAATGGGCATTCAATATGCGAAAAACCGATGGAAGTGAGTATAAGGAAATGGTAGTGAAGACTATTTGGAATAATACTGCCAAACTACTCCAAGAAAAGTATTATAATGAATACAATCGAAGATTTGATCCATTCAAAGATTTGAGTTTCCAAACTGCTAGGAATGCGAAAAAAATGAAAAGGAAACAACTGCAAAGTATTCCAGAAAAAAGAAAAATGTCTTGTGTATCATTAACATCTGAAGAAACGACACGCATTATACAAAGTTGGGATGAAAACACTCCAAATGGACTGCAAAGAAAACTGTATCACATTATAGCAGTTGAATTAGCTTGGCGGGGAGGTGAGGCTTGTCGATGTTTGGTTCACTTTTTCAAGGAAGAAATAAATAATGATGGAACACCAACTGGAAGACTAGAATACAACCCAATATTTACGAAAACAGCACAAGGTGGTACAAGAAATACAGCAGAAAGTAAATGGCTTGTGCCAAATGAAGCCAACCCAGAAAATTGCCCTGTTCGTTTATCCAAGAAATTGATATCAAAACGAGGAGTGAACATCAAAACGGGTCGGCTATTCTTGACAGTTAACAATAATTGGTATAAAAGCCATGATAGCCCTTGGTTTAAAAATATGCCAATGGGGATAAACGAAATCAGTCAATAGACGAAATCAGCAGCTGAAAAGATTGGTTTATATACAAAAAATGTTAAAATAACCAACCATTCAAACAGATCCACTGCTGTTAGTCAGTTGGCTAGTTCCGGAATAGGAGAACAATCAATAATGAAAGTAAGTGGCCACAGCAGTTAACGTCACTAAAACCATATTTACAACTGAGCAAAGACCATCATGCTAAAATAATATCAAACCTGAGAAGTGAAGATGTGAACATATCCACGACCGTTGTATCTACTAGCACCCATAAGGATGAACTAGATCTACATAATATCAAAATAACTAATTCCACAAATTGTACGTTTAATATTAATATTAACAATAAATAGGAAATCATCAAAATGGCTTTGATTATATTCATGAAATAATCTGAACAAAAACAACTCGTGTTATTGATGATTATCGAAAATTCCTTCTCTTTTTCGAAACAAATCATGTTGCTTTGGGGAAACCACTCGCGCTGTGCGCTCGTGTAGTTTCCAAGCAACATGATTCGTTTCTCAAAATCGATGGAAGTGTTTCGATAATCATCAATACACTTGTTGTATTACATGCGAAAATTATTCTTACATTACAGCCTTTTCATGAAAATTGCTGGCAATTCAATTGCTGGCCTTTGGGCTTATTTTCACTGCCATTTTTAGGCTTGAAATTCATGTATGAGAGTTCACCCGATTTGAAAATCAGGCACCAGAGAGCACTTCGTGATAGTGTTGTCAAATCTACTGACATTTTCGTTCTCTACTTATTTTTGAATTATTCGCAATTCTGCGTATACGCTGTTGCTAAGCTGCGAGATATCTGATTGGTCTCTGTTTAGCAACAACGTATAAGTGCAGCCAACGAGTAATTCAAAAATAGGTCCCCGCAGCCCCATTTTTGAATCACTCGCAGTTCTGCGTATACGCTGTCGCTAAGCTACGACATTTCTGATTGGTCCAGGGCCCTGAAACGCGAAAGTACGCGTTACGAAGTTAGAACATAAGAATCACATGTATATGAACTGGCAACAGTGGAAAAGAAAAAGGTATCCGTATTCAATTTCGACTGCAGTGAGTGAGTGCAGTGTAAGTGTAGCTAGCAGTGTATGCGATGCGAAGTTAACAGGCGATTGTGGGTGGTGTGGTCTCAGCGATCATATGTTAACGACCAACTACAGAATGCCTATTGTGGATACAGTAATATCACAGTAAAGTTAACTGTGGTAATATGACTTGGTTCCTTTTTGAAAACCGAGTTCACTCTTCTGATTGTTATGAACCAAATGTCTTGGTTCCATTTCAGATAACGATAATCAAAAATAATATAGTAAATTTCATGAATAAACTGAATAGTTTTTTTCTAAACCATATATGAGTTTCTTATACCCCTATTTACTCGACAAAATAGATATAAACAATTCATTCATTGCACTTACTAGACAAGAACACAAATATCCCAACTTCATGATTTAGCAATTGGTTTTTGTTCATGACGTTATTCAATTATAACTACAAAAAAACTCACCTTGGTAGTTCTCTATTCATTTATCTATGATCCATCTGTCCACTGGCTCTGGGATTTAATTTGAAACAAAATGCTAGTTTTCTTTACGATTCTCACTAATAAGACTATAGACCATATTAGCTAGGTTAGGATCACTCGATCAAAATTTTCAATATTAGGTTATGTTATTGGACTTGAACGTCTCGAACTTTGCACAGAACTACGCAATTTAGAAATTATTCTTGACATAGAAACCCAAGAGAGCTGCTGTCATCAGTCATCATTCGCTTTTTCAGAACCATATCACCATTATTCGTCCAGATGATTAATATTTTTGACAAATTATATTGATAACCTTTTTAAGTTGTCATAAAAGATAATCAATGTTTGAACACTTGGAGATTATGAACCAAAGTGAAGAGAATCTTATTAAAAGTGGAAACTTTTTTCGGAGAGTATACATATACAGAAGAAATACACTTTTGCTTGCATTATGGAACAGCACAAATACCATTCTTAATTCCTGTAGAATTAATGTAAATGAGTGAAAGTAGGGACAAGATAGTGGCAGTAGCAAATAATAAAGAGACCAAGTTATGATAGAATTCTTTGCGAAGAATTTCCCTAAGAATGAGCCTGACCTTCTAGATAAGATTCATTTAGCTCCGCCAGATTATAGAGTACCTAAATTAGGGCTGGATCAAGATAATGCAACTATTTATATAATCACTAGACATGCAAAATTTCCCCATTGCTAAAATAATTGATTAAATAATTAGTTGGTCCAAGATCGGTACTTCAAGAAAAACTGGGGGATCCAATCTAAACTGTCAAATGCACTTAAAAATTATCAAATCTCTATCTATCTCCCCGCTGTTAGCGAAATAACAACTTGGGCAAAAATAATATACAAAAGAACCAAGTTTCTTGACTATAATAGCAACTTTTTCTATACTCATAGCAAGCAAAAGTTACAAAGCACAATCTACAAATAGAGTAGCAGAGGCAAAATAATTCTAACGTGGATGGAAAAGAGACTCCCTCTTCTTTCAATTAAACTAGGTTTTCCTCAAAATATAAAAATTAAGAAGGGGTTTGAATTTTATTTTTGGCATCGATCTCAATTTTGGACAGATAAGATAGAATTCAAAAGGATCTTCTTAGCACCATTCCTTACAAAAAAGGCCCAGATAATGCTAGTGACATTTTTAAATCAATAAGATCTTATTCTCTGTCTGGACAGGGATGAACAGTTGCTTGATGGGGATCCGAGATAATCAGTTTCAAGGAATCTTAGCAGATGCCAAACGAGTTGTTCCATTAATTTGACGGAATAGGCTCCCAAGAATTGAACTGTGGAATGATTATAGCCCATGATGAAAGATCCAAGTGTAGAGACGGATATTTTTTTTAAGGTATTATGAATCCATTAATCAGAACATAGATAGTTCTCCCATTTTTTTGAGGTAGTTCGGAGCAAAACAGTTAAAGTTCATCTTTATTCAAAAGATACCCAATAATGTTGATGATTTATTAATCTGTATTTTCAAGGAGCTGTGAGTTGCTAAGTATAACATGAACAAAAAAAATCAATGACAAAAAAAAGTTGGTGAAAACAATATAAAGTCAATGAATGACAGTAGTTGCAAAAGTTAACCAGAAACGAATAAGATATGCTCTCCCAGATAAACAGATTGTGATTGTTACGAAACTAAACAAGTAAAGCGTCCATATATTTTAGGACACTCACATTTAGCAAGAATCTGAATGAAAACAAAGTATTTTCAATACATCAAAGAATAATGAATCGAATGTGAGATGTGAAATGCATGAGTTTGTAATATTCAATTGTTTGTGGAAAGTTTGAAGCATGTTGATTGAACTACATTATAAAAAAATGGAAAACTTCCAGTTGCGAAAACAATTTAAAAAAAAAGTAATCAACATGTATGTGAGAATAAAGTGAAACCAGAAGTTGAGGAATCAAATGATATCACTAGAATGTCAGAACACTGACTGAAAAATGAGTGATAAGTTTTTTTTGAAGTTATATTTCTAATTCTAGTTCCGATTCCCTAATCATTTAATTTGCTTGTCAAAAGCAGAATAAAAAGTAAAATGCGAACATTATTTCACTGGTTCAGCTTTCCCCAATTGGTGCTTTTTGATTTGTATTTCCTTTGGACTTTCAATATCATCAATTAGTATCTTGAAAGCAAAATAGACAAATATGTTGGGAAAGAATACTTGCATTTCAGTTTTTCAGGGAAATTAGGTCATCAGAATGAGGAAAGTGGAAAATTATTGTATGTCAATTGATTCCACTTTTTCACAAGCCAATCTTCAGATAGCAACTACATACTCGACTTATGTTTCCCATTGGATAGACAGAAAAGTAACAATATATAATGTAGGTGAGTCGACCACGTCCATTTTTACCATTTTCAAAAACCCTACTACAAGCCATAAAAAATACTGATACACAATCTTCTACCCCCAATTCTTATATTTGTACTGAAAAAAAACTTTGTGTTTGAATGTTTCTATTATTTGGGAGTTGATTGTACTGGGAACAGTTCAAAATAACATCATCTAACGAGATACAGGAAACTGTAATAATTTGTATTAAAAATGAACTTCCATCATGTATCAATCTGTTCAATTAGATGATTCAATTTGAAACAATGAGTGTATGTTGGAAAGGATTGTACATTGAATTCAATTTACTTGGGGGAAAAAGGATGTAACCTCCAAAACCCCTCTGTATTCACAAAGAAGGAAAATTGAAACAACACAAACTTGATAAGTGCATGAATGGAAAAATTTTGTGCTAAAACTAACCACTAAATATTACTCTTCCCATCTGATTTTTCACATTCCATTTCACTTTGATGATTGTGAACTCGTTTAACATGTGCCTCAACCTTATTCCTACGCTTTGTGACATAATCACAATACTCGCATTTGAATCGGACTACCTCTGACAAACTTTTATGAACGACGATATGCTTTTTGAGGTATGCTTTGAATTTGGTAGTATAGGAACATTCTTCACATTTGTAAATTTCTATTTCTGAGGAATCCTTGTGCAGTATCTCATGTTTCCTAAGATCTTTATCACGTTTGAATTGAATTCCACAAGTGTTGCAAGGAAACATTTGCAATTCAGAAGGGCTCTTGTGAATGAGCATGTGGTTTTTCAAATAATACCTGCGCCTAGTTTGGAAATCACATAATTCACATTTATGAGTCTGGTGTTTCGCCATGTGCCTTTTTAAAAATGATGCGTGTTCAGTTTGATAAGAACACTGCTCACAATGCAGTAAAGCTTCCAAAGATACTGGTTTTGGTTCATGAGTCGACAAGTGGTTGTGAAGGAGATGCTTTCTTTTTGTTTCATAGTTACAAAGTTCACATTTGTACATCTGGGTCTCTGAAGGATGTTTGTGTATCAATGAATGTTTCCGAAGGTAGCTTTTATGCTTGGTACGATAGCTACAATATTGGCAAGAGAGCATTTCAATCTCTATTGGATCTTTATGATTCAGCATATGCTTTTTGAGATCGCTTTTGTGTTTTGATTTATACTGGCATATATCGCAGGTCACCATTTCTATGTCTGATGGATCTTTATGATTGAGCATGTGCCTTTTCAAATTATGATCTCGATTTGATTCATAACTGCAGAGATCACACCTATACATTTTCTGGGCAGGTTTCATTTCCTTGTCACTAAAAAAAAAATTTATAAAACCATTCAGATAAGAACATTCAGTAGATCTTTGGAAAATTGTGTTGGCATGGCCATAAATATTGTACCTTGACAGGCCTACTACTAATAATGATAATGCATATTGAGGAAAAAGCTCTTGAGATGTTTGTTAACCTTCAAAGGTGGATTGATTTCATATAAACTTTCATCTTCACTTTCTCTCGGAAGAATTCAAGTAGAGCATTTCATACAACACTACACTGTGAGCTTATCAATGTTTATGTTGTTAATTGCTCCACTGAAAATCAATTGTTCATCTTTTAATGTGGAAGTAAAGTTGAAAATTTATGTTCCACAAATCCACTTTAGTTCAAGCTGTATATTTTTGCCCTCGCAAGACGTTTAACTGCAGAAATCAATTATTTTACTTGAAAAGGCACACCATCTCACCTTCCTCTGTCACTCACAGATTTGAAGAGGAACTCATCTTCATCTTCAATTCCCAGTGTCACACCAGTATCACTTTCGGAATTTGCTGAAATATTTTTGAAAGATTTAGAGTCTTGAATTTCTTCATGCCATTCATCACTCGAAATTGAATTGGAAGCATTTTCCTCTATTTTATGTATAACTGGATTTTCCTCCACATCTATTCGTTCTTCTTTGAGAAAATCTGTAACTGGAATCGTTGGTGTTTCCATTAATATAACAAATAACAAAATCGATAGAGCACCACAACTTCAAATAATAATAAACAAATAATCAATTTACATAAAATCTTAAAATGCATATAACATAACCACAAATGCAATGTCAGGTGTCAGTAAGGAAGTGACTTTGACGTTTCGTGGATGCCAATAAACCTTGAAATCATCTGATTCTGTAACTTTTTTCATTCATTATAATTATAATTCAATATAAAACTTGGAAGGTTGATGGCCTCCCGGTATAAATCTCTCTCGCGTGACCTATTTTCAACATAACACACTAGTTCCATAGTTAACTATTATGATAGTTATATTTTCATTGAGACGAATGAGACGGTATACCAAATGAGCCGGTAGCCGGTTGGTTTGATATGATTTATACGAGTATATTAATGACCATTACATGAGAGTTGCATTCGCTATTTTATCTACACCTATTAATAATGAAGAACTATGAATTTATATTTATATTGTGGGTCCCACTGAGCTGGAAGTGGAAGGAATATTAACATTTATTTAATTATTGATTATTGCTAGTCTCAATAGATTTTAATATTGCATTGGAAATGCTGATTTCATTATAAAGCGAATTTTCGATATAGCCTTCCGCCACTGAATTGGATTTCCTATTGAATAAAAATCACCCCATCTTTCATTACGATACAAATTTTCAATCCGTTTCATAACGGGCCTCATTACGTATTTTTTTACAGTACGGATGTAGAACAATAATAATTTCAACCTTAATTTAGATCAAGACTCATATAAAATACAATTTTTATTTTTATTTATTTTGAGCAATACCTATCAACTCACAGAAGTCGATAATCAATAGTTACTATAATGTATCGGGCCTGATAAATTCACTAGTTGATACTTAAAAGACGGTGTATTAGGGTAACTGTAATGTGTGACAGATTTTAATCTGGCATTGGGGATATTTTTTATTTTTGCAGTGACCCTAATACGCGTCGTAAGTCGTAAGATTGCATTTGTGCCAAGTAGGTATAAACCTATATGTCGTATGAAATATATCATCTTTTTCATTTTTTTTCCTAATTTAAATACAGTAGAAATTATAGAATGAATGGATTCAGGTATAATACGTTCATACCTCTACGTATATACTAGGCTGCGCCGCTGAACCAAGATGTGAAGGCGGTTTGAGCTCTCAGGGTTGCGCAGGTGGCTGATTTTTGGGAAGAAAAAGAATCGAAAGAACTTCGTTGCTGTGTCTTTATTCAATTAGATTTTGTGGCTGGAGAAAAAAATTACAATTTAAAGTAAAATTCAAATATCTATATCGAACTGGTTTTATATTTAACAGAATATTTAAAATAGACCCTACCTAAGGATAAATGACCGGCATCAAGGATAGATCGACTAGAAGTAAATTTAACTATATTCCCATCAGGGCTCACAAACCCTTGCAACAAATCTATTTTATTTTATAACTCTCTCAGCGAACCAGTCGGCGATCGCGGAGATAGCGCAGCAAAAAGTTCAGCAGTTTTTGTATACTCGAACTTTTAGCTGCTTCCTTCGGAACGGGCCAAAAACAACTATTAGGCAGCACACAATACATCACGGCTCATCACCAGTCCAGTGAAATATTCTAGTTAAAATTTAGGATGGCACGCCATCTCTTTTCCGAACGACGTATCAGACCACAAGCAACGGAAATGGCGAAATATGACAATGTATTTCTTCTTCATGTATTGGCCTCAGCTACTGAGACTGTAAGGCCAGTGGGTAACGGACAATGTAACTATTCGTCGTTTATTTCGTTAATGGACAACAAATGTTGAAAACAAACGAGAACTCTAACAAAGAAATCAAGATGACATGGGCAAAAATACGAGGGGATATAAGGCTAATGGGATTCCGAGAAAAGTGATATGCCCTCTGCCTAAAAGTTTCAAGCAACTGTCAAAGTGATGCTTGTAGTCTGGGTCAAACTAGCGCTGCGAGTTTTCTTGAATTTGGCACCGCGATCCCCTTTCGATATTTCAATAATTTAGGAAAAGGCTTTGTCATCATGAGATAGTTTCAAAAGGTTTGAAATGTTTTTTCAGCTAAGCATCCTGAACTCAGGAACATATTTCGATGCAATCTGTGGTTATAACATCGAACTGTAATAAATGCTTATTATTATTTTGGAGTCATGCTGATCTATTATTATACTTGAGTTCATTTTTGCAACTTATATATTCGGACCAGCCGCTTTCATATAATTACGATTGAGCTTCACAGGTAAATTTGTTTAATCGTTTAATTATATTTTAGCGACTCGTCCTCTTCATTACTAGATATAGACATTCGAAGAAGATGTCACAATTAGCTTCCGTCCAGAGAGTATAACTCATATGTAGGAAATAGTTCACAAGAAATTATCATACTCTTTCCAATTTTCGGGTTGGACCTCCGACACAGGAAAATTTAGGAAAATCCAACATTTCTAGGAATGTTGAAACACAGTACGGTTTTTTTATGGTTTCTGGTATAGGTAAATACCTTATTTCTATTTTCAATTGCTGCATGTGTTTGGGCTCGATGCCTTGTGGAACATCCTGAAAACATCAATTCCTGCCTCTGCTTGGGTACTTATTCAATCGGATCTACGACTTATTGCGTCGATGATGTTCTTACGAGTTTAATCCCACTCAACAAGTGAACTCCATGCCCCATTATTGCTGTACTCCGTTCAATATATAGCTTAGTATATAAATATGCCTGCAATGTTGCTACATGGCTTCACAAAGCGGAGATAGGATATCCTCATTGAAAAGTGAATACACATACGGAGGACCGACTAAGCTATAAAATAGGTTTTTCAATAAACTCCTTCAAAGTTAGGTGATATTCCATAACCAGGACAACTGTTCCGATTGTCTGTAATTATAATGCTGTGGGCCCCCGGAAAAATTAAAATTTTGCTGGGGACTCACAGCATTATAATTACATAACAAAATTTTAATTTTTCCATAGAGATATCAAGTAATCAAATTTCCTTCGTAAAATCCATGAATTTGTTGCTATAACTATGTCTCCCGGTAACATTGTTGCAATTGCAGATCTGAACTGAAACAGGTCTTACACAACTTATGTGTGATGGATTTTGGACCAGCATTGCTCATGTAGGAAAAGCATAACCTTGGCTCTAGAATCGAGAAACCGTTTCTCCGAGATACGGTTCATTCACAGCAACTAGGGAAATCTTGTCTACTAAACAATGATATGTGCCTAGTGAAACCAATAAAGTCAGTAATTTCGGCTCAAAAACTAACGATACTTAGGGAAGTGGGTACCTACCAAGTTTGTTTAAATTATCATTTCATCTGTTATATATATATATATATATATATATATATATAATAAACGAAGCGTGCTCCGGTCAGACTTCGGAAACGTCGGTCGTCCCGGTTTTGAGCTCACCAACGTTTCCCACTGTATATAGGTTTGTAAGGACATATAATCATGTGAAATGACGTTTGGCAATTTTTGGGTTGGGCCGACAATTACATATAGACATAGCTGATACACCACCTACTTTCACAAAACATCGTCAGAGGGAGGAGCTGTGTAATTCTAACGCTTGATACGAATAGTGAATTGGTGAGCCCAGGCATACAAACGCTTTCAATGGATAGCATGTTTCTTAGCCCACAATCCGGCAACGCTGGACTTGCATTTCGTGATGAATAATATCATACCTAAATTCTCGTGGTGCAGAAATCCGAGAATGGAGATGGATAATATAATATTTCGAAAAAGTTTCTGTTTCGTATGTTTTTTTTTGTCTACCCTATATCTGCAAGCAATTCAGATCAGGAAGTGTCCCACATGGAGAAGTTTTCACTTGTAAAACATTCTTGATCCGAATTCATACTTTCCCGCTTCCGACTACTTGGGCTGGATTCAGACAGATCCGAAATCCGATCGTACGACGATCCGATAGCTTTCTGATTGGTCTAAATTTAAAAGTACTGTTTCCATACTACTTAGGTAATAACTAATAGTACGTTATTTCATTTAGTTTGTCGAAGCGTTTTCATTTCTGCACTATCTTAGATGCACAAATTTCGGTATGTTATATGTTGTGTAAGTATCAATATAGTTTTGCTGGAGTGCGTATCACTACGTCGAATTCCCATTACGCCGAATTCCCACTACGTCGAATTCCCATTACGCCGAATTCCCACTACGTCGAAAAGCATCCCCACCACTTACGTCACCAAAACACGATCGTTATCGAAGCTGGATCCCATTCGACGTAATGGGAATTCGACGTAATGGGAATTCGGCGTAATGGGAATTCGACGTAATGATACGCACTCGCAAAATTTACCGGATATTCTGCAATTTCCTGTTAACCCAATCTGACTTAACCTAACTAACCTAACCTAAAAGAAGGATGAATTTCGCTGTGCTGTTGATATTGAAAGTGCATGGTGTGGCACTACGCCGAATTCCCATTACGCCGAATTCCCATTACGTCGAATTCCCATTACGTCGAATGGGATCCAGCTTCGATAACGATCGTGTTTTGGTGACGTAAGTGGTGGGGATGCTTTTCGACGTAGTGGGAATTCGGCGTAATGGAAATTCGACATAGAGGGAATTCGACGTAATGGGAATTCGACGTAGTGACACGTCCCGTTTTGCTGTTTGTCACTGACACACGTCAGTAGTGAGCAATGCAAAAAAATTAAAATATTTGAGTTTCACACTCGAAAAAAAAAAGATTCATTTTAAAATGTGGATTCGATTCGTTTTGCCATTCAAACAAATTTTGATTCGGTTTTTTCCTGTTCAATAACGGTCCGGACACAGTATGGAATATTGTCGTACGGATCCCTGGTGAATCCCTGCTGTTCTCACGCATCTGTCTTTCGCATTTTTTTTTAAATTCTGTAGAGGTAGTAACAATGGACATTCAACATCATTGACGTAATTTCAAATGAAAATTACAAAATTCGGATGCATGAGGATCCGCCCTAACGCATGTATACTCAACAAACACAGGACATAATTACTATATTACTATATAATATAATTTTTTTATGTCACTACGTTAATTTCGTACACCGTAAATACCATGAATTTTGATACTCACCCCTTGTTGATTGATAATCGTTGAACATAACCCGACAAAGCGTACCTAAAAACATAAGTGAGTGTGTGAGAGAGGAAAGGGGTTGGCATTGGAATGTGTTCCTTCTGCCACAGAATTTTGAAACGAGCATATAGCCCTATATTTTTAATTTGCACGATGTAATGTATTTGATGATGGCGTCGTGTACTTCTCGATTGTCAAGAGCAAGAAGATGCGCGATATTAGTTGGTAATTGCACATTTAATGATATTAGATCAGCTAATAAGACAGAAATATACCTAGAGTTATTTGCACATTCAAAAAAAATGTGATTCAAGTTTCCAACTGATAAATTGTTACATGAACATTTATCAGAATTCATTATACCTATTTTGGCGAGGTGAGCAGGAAATCAACCATGATTAAGTTTCATTCTACTAATTGAAGATGAATAGAATATTTTGGTACTAAGTATTGTGTAATATGCGGAATCTCTCTTGGTAGTGTGGGGTGTATGAGTGTGTACTGATTATTGCTTGTTCGAACGAAAGACAGCCATCTCTCTTCCCATTGTTTTCGTTGTAAAGTTTTCAAGTAACTTATTTGATCTTCATTTGCAAAAACGAATTCAATGTCCTTAAGTGCAGTTGCTTCTTTGGCTGTCTTTGTCGGCTAATTCATTGCCCTTTATGCCTACATGTCTTTTGCTCCAAATGAAGGTAACTCTGATATTGTGCTGGGACAGTTTACTTAAGGTATCACGTATGTTGCATATCAATTCCTGTTTGAAATTATTTGAAAGTTGCTTTTTCAACGAGTGTAAAACAGATTGTGAGTCTTTTATCATTACAATATTTTCCAATCTCTTAGTTGTAACCCACAGCAAGGCTCTTTCTATGGCTACCGCTTCTGCGGTATAGACGGAGCATTCGTTCTGTATTCGAATTTTGTAGGTTTCATTGGTGTTTGAAATGTAAAATGCACAGCCTGTACCTCCATTGCATGTTTTTGAACCATCTGTATAGATAACGGTATCATGTGTTTAATCAGTCAGTATGGCATTCAGAACAGCATTATTGAATGTAGGGTTATCTTTATAGTTAGGGAATATGATTGTGGGTCGGAATATTATAGTATTAAAATCACATGAGTAAATTGGCCATTTTTGGAACTGGTGAATATAAAGTGAGTTCGTTTCAATGAAGGCATCTGCCAAAGGGGGTTCCTTACTATTACGGTATTTATTGGTGAGGTTTGCAGTATTGAGTTCGGCTATTCGTGCTAAGACTGGAGTATTACGTGACCTGATCTCAATCATCATTTTGTTGGCCAAAAATTGTCTTCGAAGTTCTAGAGGGGTTCGGAGGCCTCTGCCAGTATAGCAAGACATGGAGAGGAATTCATCAATCCAAGACAAATGCGGATTGATTTATACTGAATGCGATTTAGTTTAAGTAGGTTAGTTTTACTTGTTGAACCATAGAAAATACTCCCATAATCCAAGATCGAGCGAATATAGGTAGGTACGGTAGAACATGAGTGATATTTTAGGGTCTGTTCCCCACCTCTTTTACGATGCACACCTGAGCATATTGATACCTTTTTCGCATTTACTTTTGATGCATTCTATATGCTTTGTCCACAGAAGCTTGGTATCAAGTATCAAGCCCAGATATTTGAAATGGTTTACAACTGGAATATTATAACTGGCGAGTGTCAATTGCTCCACTGCAGGTTGTCTCTGTCTCGAGAAAAATACCACTGCTGATTTATCCGCTGATAAATCAAAGCCATTTTCTACCAACCAATTTTTGAGAATATACATGATATACCTCAGTTCTCTGACACACTCATTATATGAATCATGGGCAGTATATAAGCAAACATCATCTGCGTATTGGGTACACTTGACTGAACTTCCAAACATGTCGTGAATACTAGCAGTGTATACATTGAAAAGTAGTTGACTCAATACTGAACCTTGTGGAAGTCCATTTCTACATAATCTGGGACCGTGTAGAACATTATTATGATCTTTGAGATAAATAGTTCTATTCCTATATAATTCTACCAAATTATATAGCAGATGCCCTCATTGAAATACCAAAATTATTCAATTTTTTTATTAGTATATCCAGATCCACGACATCATATGCACCTTTGAGGTCGAAGAAAAGACACGCGAGATATTTGTTTTTTTGATAGTGAACACTGAATGTCAGTAACTACTTGGATAAGTGCATCAATGGTGCCCAAACCCCTACGAAAACCATACTGAGTGTTTGGCAATAAACCTCTGTATTCAAGGAACCATTCCAATCTTACCCTTATCATTGTTTCGAAAGTTTAAGTAATTGTTGATAACAACGAAATGGGCCGATATGATGAGGGTTCTTCTTTTTTTTGTGAGGTTTAAGGATCACACAAATGATGATTTCTCTCAGCTTCTTTACATGGTTACCTTTCAACCACCAGTCATTAAATATTGTAACAATCTCAGGGTTTATTGAAAAGATAATAAAAATACAAAATTACCAAAACATTTACAATCTTATTCAACACTCTGTATACAAATGAAAACAACAACTGAAATGTCAATAGTGTCAATGTGACTTATTCAATGTTTGTTAATGACTCGACGCTGGGTTTTGGTTATTTGACGGAACCCTTACACCAAATAAGAAGAAGAATTTTTCATTTGAATCATACGTGAATATCCAACAATAATAATACGGTACCGAATTCTGGCCAGAATCCTTCACATTAGAAAAGACAATTATTGGAAATATAAATAAAGTCGACTGGACCCAAATTGCTCATTTACTGAAGTCGCCTTCGTCCGGCACTGATGTGAAGAATTCCAATCTACTGTAATTTCCTCCTACCTTGTCAGAATGACAACCATACTTTCTACCATAGAAGAATATGAAAGGACCAAACCAATTCCGGGTCGTATGATAAATGAAGACAACTCCCTTCTGCGTTATAAATGGTTTCAAGTTAGCATACAAAGTCAGGATCGTAATTTTCTGCTTCTACTGGCAGCTTTCCAATATTTACTCCAAATTAATATTCCAATCTCCTTTTGGTGATATATTTTGAACGAAGCGGGTACTTTTATTCAAAAGTGGATTACGTAGTATTTATTCAATTGATTATACTCTTTCATTATTCTTTAATCCAATTTTCAAAAAAAATCTATCTATTATTTTTTTTTGTTTTTCTTTTCCCTAGCAACCGGCTTTGTACCTCCATTTCGTTACAGAGTGTTGCAATTTTAACATAAATAGACCAACTGGTCGTTGCAATATATTCAAAATGTATTTCTGAACCTCCTCCGTTGTATTACTGAGTATTTGATAGGTTATATAAAAACATAAGATATTCTTGAATTTTAATTTTTCTTCATATCTCAATTGCTCAAATGCTAACATAGGAATTTTTGAATTCGGTGAGAAACTCCAATACATTTTGAAATACAGAACATGAATTGTGTTGGAGTTCATATGAAACTTCAAAAAATCCTATGTCAGCATTCAAGAAGAAATAGGCTTTATGTTGAAATATGATAAAAAAATTAAAAATAGGTAATCTGCATAAAAAATATTGTGTAAGAAATTTGGACATGAATTGTTGTTAGTCACATGATATTGTTTAATATTCCATAGCATACTTTCATGAAAATGTTCCGTAACGAGGGGAATAGAAAAAGATTTTTTTATAAAATCTCAATTATTTCAGCAGATTGTGATTTGGAAGTATGATTATGACATATTATTGAAAAAGTAATTCTACACCGAATCATAATTTCCGAAAAAAAACAGAAATCATTGATTCCATTCGAAATATGAAAATTGGATGAGGTTCCTATCAAACCGGAAGTGTCATATATATGGTTTGATACTTGCTGAATTGTACACTCATAGCTTTGAATGGAAGTACCGAATAGAGAGGGATAAGTTCACCCGGTATAGCAATCTCCGTGTCCAATTACTTTTAATTCCCTCAGTCAGTGGCTTGAATCAAATTCGAGGGAAATTACGGAGTTGTTCATATCAGAGTTCCACTCACCCAGGTTCCATCCGTTCACTTCCTATCCCTCACCAAACTTCTTTCTGCTTGGAGACTATTCAGTCAATTGCAAGAACACATCTTTCAATATCAAATCTAACAAGAAACATGGTTATTTTGTGGATGTTTCAATATCATCGAAATGTTAATTGATAATTCTTTTTGAAAACGTTTTGTATAACCCTTATATGATACGTGTAGGTAGAAAGTCAGAGTAACAGAAGTTCTAATCATCATTGATTTTTCATGACTGAAACTGTTTGAAAAATATCCTTCATAAGAATAGAAAACTATTGGAATTCAACATCTTCTTGTTTCAGGTTTCCTATGTAAAATCAAAAATCTCAAATCTGAGAACTGCTTGAGAGAGAGAAAATCTGAATATAATAACTAAATTAGAGGTTGAAAAAATTCTAACAAATTTGAAAAATATGACATATTGTTCTCTTCACTGAATTCCTTCATCTGCTTGAGGAACCAGATGCAAGTAGAGAGTGTTTCGGCAGGAAATGAAGAATGAGGTTGGTTTGGTGGAAATGAATGCTAGTAAACTATAATAGTATATTACTTTATGAGGCGGAGAAGCATGACTTTTCTTCAAGAAAAGTCGCCTCTTTGCCGAATAAAGTATACTATTTTTTCTTCAAACGTAGCAATTTTCAACCATAAATAGTACAATTCATACGCTATTTTTGCTCGAAATTAACTGTGACAACTATCAAAGTCGTCTAGATGTTAGAAATTAAAATAATTATGTCGTCGGTGGGATTTGCGTCTCCCTGGTTACAGTTGTTTACAGTTATGTTATTAAAGACAGCTTATTGTTGTTGCAACCGCAAGCGCAAATTTAGTGCGAAAATGGAAAACCTAAACGAAATTGAGTCCGCGGCTAATGATGCAGTAGCAAGTTTGGGGCCCTCCAAGTCCGGAATAAAGTATCGGTGAGCGTACAAGCACTTCCAAGAGTGGTGCGATACAAGAGGAGTACGGCAAGTTACCGAAGACGTTTTACTGGCATATTTTAATATAATGGAAAATGAAAATAAATGGAAATCTTCTACAATGTGGTCACGATACTCTATGATAAAATCCGAGTTAGTTATTAGAAAAAATGTGGATATAAGCAAATTTTTGAAGTTACGTGCCTTTCTGGAAAAGACAAGCGAAGGATATACTGCAAAGAAGTTTAAAGTTTTCACTAAAGACGAGTTTGATACATTTTTGTTTGAAGCGCCAGATAAGTTGTATTTAGGATTAAAGGTAAAAAAAATTATATTGCAAAGCATGTAGTATACTCTACTAAATTATAAAAATATTTCTGATTGTTTTGTTAATTGGGGTTACCGGCGCCTGTCGATGCGACGAATTGGTGAAAATGAACTGTGTGAATGACTGTGGACATTGAGGATAAAGAAAATGTAATAATTATCAAAATCCCAGACAGTAAAACACGATAAATTAGATCTTTTACGATAATTGGTCAAAACTACATTAAACTATAAAAAGTATGCATCACTGCGGCCTGAAAATTTCACAGAAAACCGATTTTTTATAAAGTACCAAAATGGAAAGTGTTACCGAAGCGTCATGGGAATACATTCGATCAGCGCAGTAGCCCAAAAAGTAGCTAGTTACTTGAATTTAAATGATGCAAGCGCATACAAGGGTCAATGTTTACGAAGAACTTCAGCAACACTTTTAATTGATGGAGGCGGAAATCTAGAATGCCTCAAACGACATGGGGGCTGGAAATCAAGCAGGGTTGCCGAAGGATATATATAGAGGATTCAATAAGAAATGAGAACGATAATGCTCAAAAAATTTTAAACCCTCATGATCCGCCAACATCGGGAATGATTGCTGAAAGTTGTGCTCGACCGTCAGTATCATCAACAATTACCAATGCGTATCAAGAGTCGGGAACATTTTTGCACGGTTTCAATTTTGAAAATGCTTCATTAACTAATTGGACTTTTAATATTACTATAAATAAAAATGATGTTCAATTGTTGTTAATGACATTTGTATTGTTGCTTTGTGACATGTTTCATATTGTTGCCATGACAACATTTTTCCCTCGCGCCGGCCGTAAAGAAATGGGAAAAAAAACTGCTGCCGGCGGAGACATCAAACTTTGACAGGATCAAGTTAGATAAGTAATGTCATCATTATTTGACGTTTGAAGAAAGAATGCTTTTTCCGCCTCCCTCTATTAAAAGCATACGTTTCCTGGCCTCATTGTGGGAAGCAAAGTAGTACTTTTTCTTTCTAGGGAGGAAAAGTAAAAGGTGACATTTGATCGTCATCAATGAAATCACTTATCGAACATTCGATAACATACATCATATAAATCTGTATCCACAAAGTCATATACCGCCCGTGGAGAAACGTCTTTTCTTATGTAACCGTTGATGAATGCGTTATGAATAATATAATAGTTATAATATTAAAAAAAATATTAGAGGTATGAGAGCGACAAATTGCATCGTGGGAATAGGGTAAACGGTATTTACCTGTCGATCTTTGGAAACTTTTCAGTTACCGAATTCGGTGCGAAGTCTATGAATCGACCTCGACATTCATAAACATTTGGTAACAGTTTGTAATCCTTCAATGTGAAGAGAAGAGAGAGAAGGTGAAATAAATAATCAGTTCGGATAATCTAATGATATGCTTCACTGGCGTAGTGCAGGGGTCAGGCGCGTATATTGCGGGTAATCACTGGGAAAATTATGCGTTTCCACAATTTTATCAAAACACAAATGCATATTGGCCTTTTTACAAACGCACCTTTCACAATGACTCAAATCATTAGGACACTGTGGAATAAAAGCGTCAGATTTGTTTAATCTCCATTTTTTTTATAAATAAAATTGGAAAGTAGAGAAAACAGTAATTTTCCATGGAGATAAACTTCATACTTTAGAGAGAACTTGCATTTGCCTTGTCAAAGGAAGTAGAAATAAACCGTAACAATGATATTCGTTCATGTATTTATCATACTACATATCAATATGAGTAGAATAAAAAGTATGTATTACGCTATAAGGTAGACACGATTTAAATTTCCACAAAATTTATTGTCTTCGCGACATGTTTCGATACACTGTATCTTTATCAAGCGAATGTATTTAAACACAGTGTTATTCTTTGTTCTTAAAAGATATATATATATATATATATATACTAGCTGACCCGGCCACGCGTTGCTGTGGCTAAAGTTTTTGTTATATTACATTATAGTAAACAATCTAAGAGGAACAATAAGAGAACATCAGTCACGGAGTCCACTATGCTTTTTCACACAGATGGTATTTGTAAAAAAATATGGTGATCTCCTTATTTGACTTTCTACTACTATAACCCTTTAGTACAATGAAATTATTTACGACCAAAGACGAAAATGTTGATGTTGGTATACAAATTCACTGGATTGAGATTTGAAGGGGAAGTACGTTGAACACAATTAATTAAAATGTTCTTACACTTGATATTAAGCAGAAATCAATAGGTACAAAATAAAAATTTATCAGATTTATTATTTCCATTTAATTTTATAACAAATATAAGTATATTACAGTATAATACAGTAAATAACATGTGACGCTTAAACTCATGAATGAGGTAGGCAAGGCAGACAGTCTTAAACTTTTAAACATTAATATCTATTTTTTTGAATTATAAATACTATCAATTTCAATTTAATTTAACACCAATCGGTGCACAATGTTTTTGGTTAACCTGTCTTTAGCTAACACAAATAGATTCGACGGTTTCCCAACACGTGAACACGCAACATATAGTTGCCCATGAGAAAAACATGGATTTTCCAAATCTAAACCATTTGTGGTTGTGCATGACCTTCTGCTGTCCTGATTCTTTGAGCTGGATTTCTTGATTCAATAGGTTTGTTCTAGCAACACATTTGACCGTTTGGAAATTGGTCTGAAGCAGTCAGAGGCATGCGCAAGATGAATATTGGAGAGCGAAATTCATTTTGCGCATGCCTCTGACTGCTTCAGACCGTTTGGAAATTGGTGCTAGAACAAACCTAATTTGTTCTGCCAACTGATGGGCTCAGCAGCGCCATCTATTGATTACTTACTCAACCCAGTCGAAAGGTATCGACATCTTGATTCAATTTGTTCTGCCAACTGATGGGCTCAGCAGCGCCATCTATTGATTACTTACTCAACCCAGTCGAAAGGTATCGACATCTTGATTCAATTTGTTCTGCCAACTGATGGGCTCAGCAGCGCCATCTATTGATTACTTACTCAACCCAGTCGAAAGGTATCGACATCTGTTAGAATCATTTGGAGTTAACAGATAATTGTGACTGTCAAATAATAACAGACAAATAATTAGCAATAAATTAAAATTGCGACTATAATTTGAGATTTAAACTATCCTATCTCTCAAGTTGGATCGAACTGCACATGGTGTGCGAATTTTATTATAATCGGTTAAGTGGTTTAGGAGTCCATTGAGGACAAACATTGTGACACGAGATTTACACACACAACACACACACACACACACACACACACACACATACGGGAATTATATTTGGGACAGCAGCAAAAGCGAAAGTGTACTCTTATAACAATATATTTCCAATATTTCGACAATCGATTGTTGTCATCATCAGGGAGCTACAAAATAATGTTAATGAATGAAAATATGACACAGAATTTTTATCCTTACTTACATTGTTAGTGAGGATGGTCGCATGAGATGGTTAAAAAAGTCAGATGACACATAGTAAAATTGTTTTAAAACATTGATACGTATCAGTACAACACATAAACACGTTAAAAACTATTATCTTCCTTTTTAATGAAAAGGTGTAGTGACTAACACCATGTGGAAATGATGAAAAGGCATGAAATTTTGTGGTTATAAAGGCGCCAAAATTCATTTTTCGAAAATGTCAAATGTCACTGAACAATTACTGTTGAGACACAATTTGGCCTTAGCCAATGGTAATGAGGTCTCAGCGGCTAAGGCCAAATTGTGTCTCAACAGTAATTGTTCAGTGACATTTGACATTTTCGACAAATGACTTTTGGCGCCTTTATAACCACAAAATTTCATGCCTTTTCATCATTTCCACATGGTGTTAGTCACTACACCTTTTCATTAAAAAGGAAGATAATAGTTTTTAACGTGTTTATGTGTTGTACTGATACGTATCAATGTTTTAAAACAATTTTACTATGTGTCATCTGACTTTTTTAACCATCTCATGCGACCATCCTCACTAACAATGTAAGTAAGGATAAAAATTCTGTGTCATATTTTCATTCATTAACATTATTTTGTAGCTCCCTGATGATGACAACAATCGATTGTCGAAATATTGGAAATATATTGTTATAAGGGTACACTTTCGCTTTGCTGCTTTCCCAAATATAATTCCCGAGTTTTGTTTTCTAACTTGTCAGCAAAGACTTCCTCTCCTATATACTATATATATATATATATATATATATATATATATATATATATATATATATATATATATATATATGCTGGCTGGAACTTCCGGTTGATCTGCGTCTGGAATGATTTACTTGTCTACGTTTCGACTCCCATTTCGGAGCCAATTCCAATTCCTTGTTGACTGCACACCCGAATATTTAAAGGATTCTATATATATATATATATATATATATTTATATATATCGAGCTTTCGAAAATCTTTATTTTCTTTTTCAAGACATTAATGTGAGATTAGATGTAAAACAGCAGAAAAAAAATCCTTGTCCATCACAAACAGAAAAAACATTTCTTATCAGAAACATTCATAAAAACTAAACTGGAAACCATGTCTCCGAAAATATCACTGGGAAGAAATGGAATCATCCATCCACATCACATTGAAGTGCACGAATTAATACATGTGCATAAGACTAACAGAACAATTTGGGAAAAAAATTTTTTCATTTTACATTTTTAAAAATAACGACTTGTTGAGTGAACAGAGCACATGGCCCAGTGTGAGCACAGAGCATGGAACTTCAGAAGCTCGACAATTTAATAAAGAGTTTTACTATATCAGGCCGAACTCAATTTATGACTGCAACCCCAAGGTTAATTTGCATTTCATGAGGATTTTCCAAATTTAGACGGTTTTTTCAACTAGTCCAGTCAAGAGACTACCCTTCTCTCTCTCTCTCTCTCTCTCTCTCTATATATATATATATATATATATATATATATATATATTCATTTCCACAATTATTTCAAACCATGATGGAAATGTTTTTGAATTCGATTTTGAAATTTGTTCCTCTTTGAAGAGTTGAAGGTTTGCATTTCGATTTTAGGTGGAGTTTCGTAAAGTCTAATGAATTCATCATTCAAGACTCGAGCAAAAGTTTGAAAATATTATATACCTATTTTAATGGTTGTATACCGATTTTCATAATTTCCCATTGATTTTTATCATAAAAAACCTGTTATTTCACTTTAGCCCCGAAGAAATTTAAAATAAAACGTGAGCTTGGCAATATTGTAAAAAAGATCTTTCATTTCATCAAGGGATGGTTTGAAAACGCCGAAGCATTTTTTTTTTGTCTGGAGGATCTCTCATATTCCGCATGTCTGCCACACTGTCCCACAAAAACGCTATTGCACTCCGTACACTCAAGCCTATGAACTCTAGATTTCCCCATCTTGTCCAGTTTATCTTCGTCATTGGGTGGTCATCACATAAACTGGCATGTGACGTGAATGCCATTTCCACACGGTTTTCTTCTGAAAAATCCTGCATTTTTCTCTGTTCTCTCACCAAAATATGGAAGGGTTACGAATTGTTTGATCTGGGGGTATGTTAGTCTGTAAGTGAACTTGAGGATCTGTTTTTTACTAACTTTCGGATTCTGTAATGAACAGTGAAAACTCGGTTCCAGCAGTAACTTCTTCATCCCCATCGTTGAATTCGTCATCTTCAATTGTAACCTTCTTGCCACATTATCGAATTCAAGTGATTGATTATCAATGCAGTCATTAATAATAATTACTCGTAGGTATGCGGGTTAATCACAGACTAATGACATCTGAATGATAATGTGGGTGTCAGTGTGTAAAATGGTCAGTTCATTGATGAATTTTTATTATACCAAAGAATCCATTACTTTTCCGAAAAGCCCATCGGGTCATCAAAAATTTATTATAAAAATGATCGAGACAAATACAGAAAATTTGAACTACAAAATGATTCGCACATAATAATTAATTGTTCAGAGAATAATGATGTACCAAAATTGATGATCTGAAATTATTGATGGATAAACTTTGGATAAAAAGTTATATGAGTGATATAGTATATTATTTATAGTTTATAACACATTTGAGTAAAAAAAATGATTGTTTTTGTAAACAAATGCTTCAAATGTAATGAATAATTGGGTAATAGTTTGAATTTTGGCATAAATTTGTTCTTCAATCAAAAGAGGATGAGAACGTTTTCTCATTGTATCTCAATTGGTTATAGTAAGTTCTAACAAAAAATCAGGTGAGGATGGTGAAGTTGAGGAGAACGGAGTGTTTGAAATTCGATATGGAATATAATTTTTTTTTCTCAAGAAATAATACACGGTTGTTTTTGTTACATTGTGTAGATAGAGAGAAAATATATACAAAGGATATTCGATTGTTTCAAACAAACTGTTTGTTAAATGATTAATAATGGTATTTTGAATCAAAATAGATTTTAATTAGTTTTCAAAGAGCAAAATGAATCATGATTTGATTAATCCTCGATACTAATTACAATTAGTAGTAAAATTGTTGGTTGTTTTTATCTTATAAACAACGCAATTTGTTGATTTCATTTTCTTTAAATAGCAGGAAAATATTCCTTCGAATCATTTTCATGTAGCTTCTAATCATCAAAAATGGATCGATATCAATAAGAAAAAATATAACCAATGCGAAGCATTTTAATTTTCGGGTAGATAGGAACTACCCAAATTTAGGAAAAAAAGTACAGGTCCGTATTTGAAAAAATGAAATTGAGGGTGGCCCGAAGGAAGAAACGTCGGATCGAAAATTGAAGCACAGTATATCGAAACAAATTCAAAACCGACAAGAAAGTTTCCTGAACACATTTCCATATTCCTAAAAATAGAGCCGCCAGCATAAAAAAAAGAAAACGAGCCATTTCGATTTTCTCCGTATATCTCAGAAACGGTCCGTGATATTTTTGATTTGGAAACATCATTCCATTGTTCACTAAAATAGATAACTTTTGTCTGATTCAACGTTCGTATCATTTACCGTTTTTGAGATGCCAATAGTGGTACGACATAAAAAAAAGGACTGTATATGTTTAATGCCATTTTTGTGTGAGTTTTAGAGATGGGAGAGAGGTACAGTAAAAAATATGAAAGAACTTTCATCACGTCCATTCATTATCATCATACACTTTCACAGTTTCTTCAATTGTCGATACAAATATTTTCCTTGATGAAAATATAGTGACTCTATAGCCGATTGCCCCGACTTGTTCTTATGTGAGCATTAAGCCAATGGAACATTAAATGTCATTAAACGCACTGTAGCGATTGCACTATAGTTTAAGAGATCATTAAACACCCATTAATAAACCCTTGAAGAGTGCCTTTGTTAATGGTCTCATACGAAAGAGTCGGTGTAATGGGCTGTTAGTTAGTTTTTCATGCACGTTGAGTTCATAACCAGGGTATGTTTAAAATTCAGATCGTTCACCAATGATCATTTTCAAAATGCGAGAATTATACTTTCAACAGAATCGAATACTTGGAAGAATTATCACTTGTTACAGGACATACTGCTGCCACCATTACAAATGGAAAAAAATCTTTCGACGTTTAAAATAACTTGAAATTTGAGAAAGTTAGTGGATAATTTAGACTCTTGTGTTGAAAATAAACTTTCACTCAATTTCGTCACTTCTATATTATATACTTCTGCCTTTTTATGGAAAGAAGGAAGGATCACTATGCATTTTTGATGATTGTTAGTTTGAGGGGAAATCCACAGCACACTACCAACAAGTCAGACATATAATAATGCTACTGCTAAAGCCAAGTGAACCGGTATCTATCAAGATTATGGCTTTCATTTCTAGAGATTGAACTAGGCTTCCAACTTCAAAAACAATCGAAGTAGATCTGCGCATCAATTCTATTTCACGAATAGAATATAAACTAGATGAAAGTATTAGTCCATACTCAAAGTGGAAGACCAAGTTTCTTGAAAAAGGAACACGATGTCATCTCCACATGGAATAAAATTTATGTGGAGATGACTTCGTTTTCCTTTCTCAATGGGATATGAACTGTTGAGTCAGCCATCTTTATTCCATAGGACTTTTCTCGACAGTTCTCATTCGTTCGATTCAACTCTTGCTGAGGGACCTATGCTTTCGGCAGTGTTTTTTCTCTGATGAACGATTGTCGTCTTTGAATTTTGTTGTGGAAATTTCCCATAAGGATATGGAAATGAGTTGAAAATAATCAACTATTCAAAGAAATCTACAGCACTTCAATTATCTCCCAGCCATAGGCGCCAGAACTTCAAAATTACTATGGGGGCTCGGTCTCCAAAAATGAACATATAAGAATAATATATTTATATATTCCACAATAAACTAGGTGAAATGAAGCCAGTGTATCATAACATCATATATTGAGGTGATGTCCACATACATAGAAAAAACACAAAGTGAATGCTAATCCAAAACGACCCAAGCACAACATGTTCAAAATAATGAAAATAATTCCCAAACTCTTCGGTAGAGTATAGAAAAAACAAAGAAAACTAATGATCACAGCAAGTTTCAAACCTTGAATGCCAAATGACGAGTTTGAGTACTACTATTGGGCGATAGTATCATTATAAAATGCATAACTTTAACTTCCTTCACAATTATCGCCCAATTTAATTCAACTGCCCATAAACAAAAAAATTTTCAACAGAGTCCTAACGAACCTTAATAATTATTCTTACATTCCAACAGTGGCACCAACACTCAGTTGGCACCATTGAATTTTTGACACATGACAATATGACATTGTCATCTGTCCATTCACTTTTGACGTTAACCTATCAATTTAAGTCCGACCACATGTTCGACGTGATTTTAATTATATATTTTAACGAAGATTTTAATGTGTACGTTGTATAATCACGATTATTTTACTCATCTACATTCTCATTGCTTATCATCATTACCATGAATGTCATCATGCTGAATTGTACCAACAAGTCATACATCCTCACATAAGTGTAAGTAATCATGCACCTAACTAGTATAGAGTTCACATGTAATGTTCATTGTAGTTTCCCTGATGATGGAATAAAATATATTTCCGAAAGCTTGGACATACTCAAAAGAGTTTTTTTTTGACGTGCTGCACTCCCCAATATTCACTAGTTTGTATATATATATATATATATATATATATATAAATGAGTGAGACAATATTTGAGTATGCAGCAGGCCAAAACAGTGTACTCTTATAACACAGATTCCAAGCTTTCTATAATCTTTATTATCATCATCAGGGATGCTACAATATGGTAAAACAAGCAGTTAGATCCATGAAGAGAGATCAGTCGAACAACTCACAGTGTAAGTGAGGCTAAACGGCACGATGAATAAAATTTTTTTGACACAACATATCTGCGCGTAGACAATAAAAAAAGCTGGTCAGGACGTTAACGAACAACAATGTTTCACATATTAAAACGCTTTTTTTAAAAAGCTGGCTCCGCAAACCAGAACTTCACTATGGGGCTCCGCCCCCGTAGCCAATTCTCTATGGGGGTCTGAGCCCCCATTGCCCCCATGGTTTCGGCGCCCCTGCTCCCAGCTATATATTATAGCAATACTTACTATAATTAGGAACCCAAATACGATAGTAATATAATTATGAAAATTATCATAGATTCTATGAACTGATTGGTTAATTGGATAGCTAGCTGAAGAGTACGCCTATGTTCGGTTCATGATCTTGGAAATGGAAATTCTTGCGTTTTCGAACTATTTCACTAACCATTTAGTTGTCAAATCAAAAGTTGATAATAGTCGAGTGAAATGAGATCGGTGAGTGCATACTTATTTTTTTCCATTAGTAATTTGTTGCTATTGTATTCTCATTCGAAGTAAAAACCATTTTTTCACCGAATATACTTGTTCAATCCTCATTACTACAAAAAAATTGTCCGGTCGATGTAATGATGATCATGATAATGACCTAGTCCATTATAATCAACAAAGTACTCCGTTATGTTGACAGGAACAGAAAACTATGAATATATATATATCTTGTCTGATAGGTCTCTATACGTGGTTGTTGATGGTGTATCGTTTGATATTCTTTCAAAAAATGCCGGTGTTCCACAGGGTTCAGTTCTGGCGCTCACTTTGTTTTTGGTTCATATCAATGATTTGCTCGGTGCATAGGTTTTTTGCCTTCATACTAGTTTCTCTTCCAGCGTTACTATATCAGCACGACAAACAAGAATACTGAGAGGCATTAGCGTAAGTAGTAAGTATTGAGGGTGATTCGGCGAAAATATTAAAATAGGGTCACATCAACTTGGTGGAATTCAATGATGGGAAAACCCAGGCATGTCAGGAGTAATATTTCCTGAAAAGTCAAGCAACTCGATGCTAGGAATTACGATCAGTAATGATATCTCATAGGAAAACCACGTGAGATTGATCGAGAAGGTGCTTATCAGAAGATTGGATTTCTATTTCGAGCGAAGAAATCCTCCCTTCACTTCTCGTCAGCTTCAGATACGGCCTCGTCTTGGATCATAGTTCTCATGCGTGAGGCTCGCCACCAAAACAATCATTAAAACTTCTCGAGTCTATTCAGCCGAAAGCAATTCGTCTTCTTGGTGATTCTTCGCTCACGGACTCGCTCACTTCGTTGGAACATCGTACAAGGGTCGGAGATTTGTCTATCTACTAGAGATATTTTCACGGCCGCTGCTCCTCTTAATTGTTGTCAATCGTTCCACCATTCTAGTATCAACAAGGATGACCCGACGAGTGCAGAATCCCCACCCCTTTGTTGTGGGCTTGAAGACCTGTCGAATCTCTCTCTCTCAGGGAATTTTTTCAATAGAACAGCTGAACTCTAGAGCATACTAAAGAAGCTAGCAAAGCCACATACGAATTACGACTCGGGGTGGGTTACCAAATTTCAGGCTCATTTTAGGCTAATTTATTGCCATGTTCCCAAATTTTATGCACTCCCCTTTCATAGAAAAATTCGTGGTTTTGCTAGCTTCGGCCGAATTCAGCAGAGTATTATTTCAAAATTTAAATAAAAAGTGATTTGATATGGCCAAATTGTGGAGTCTATTTTAGGCAGATTTATTACCCTATTTGGAATTTGTTTACTCTAATCCATCATAGAAAAATCTGTGGCCTTTCTAGCTTCGGTCGAACTCAGCAAAGCCATTTTTGAAATAAAACATTTTTCAGCCATTTGGAATAGTGATTTTTTTGGAATACTTTTCGGCTGATTAATTACCCCAGTTTCATATTTCATTGCTCCTTGCGTTTTAGAAAAAATAAACAGGATTCATTGATTCTCGCCCAGGCGATGATGTAATGATCCAAACTATAAATATTTGACAATTTGACATGTCGAAACGATGATTACCATCGAATGATCGATGAATGGTCAACATTGAATTTTTTCATCAACTTTTTTTCTTACAAACCTGTGGCTTTGCTAGTTTCGGGCGAAATCAACAGAGCCATTTCTGCAATAACAACATTTTTCATAGACTTTAAACAGTAATTTTCAAGATCCAGTTTTAGGCTAATTAATTACCTTAGTTTCATATTTTTTGCTTCTGGCATTTTCGAAAAAACTTGAGATACTTATTGATTCTCATTGGCGATGATGTGATTATTCCAAATTATAGATATTTGACAAATCGAAACGATGATTTCCGTCGAATGATCGATGAAAGGCCAACATTGAATTTTTTTATCAACTTTTTTAAAACAAACCTGTGGCTTTGCTAGCTTCGGGCGAAGTCAGCAGAGCCATTTCTGCAATCACACAATTTTTCAAAGATTCTGAATAGTAATATGCAAGATCCAGTTTTAGGCTAATTGATTACCTTAGTTTCATATTTTTTGCTCCTCGCGTTTTCAAAAAAAACTTGATTTACATATTGATTCCAATCGGCGATGATGAAATAATTCCAAACTATAACTATTTGACAATTTGACATGTAGAAACGATGATTACTGTCGAATGATCGATGAATGGCCAACATCGATTTTTTTTATCAACTTTTTTAAAAATTCAACTGTGGCTTTGCTAGCTTCGGGCGAAGTCAGCAGAGCCATTTCTGGAATCACAAAATTTTTCAGAGATTCTAAATAGTAATATTCAAGATTCAGTTCAAGGCCAATTAACTACCTCAGTTTCATAATTTTTGCTTCTCGTGTTTTCGAAAAAAACCGAATTTATTGATAGGCTATGGTGTGATTATTCCAAACTACCCATATTATTTTTCGATAACTTCACTTGTCGAAACGATAATCTAGCATCGAATGTACGATAAATAAAATGGTTGAACCGGATATCATTTCATCCATGCAAATGTGTTGAAAAGTAATTCATTGGAAATTGAAATAATTAAATTTTGAGTTCACAAAAGAGAGAGATATTTTTTTCGTTTACTTGACATGCTGTGTAATGATGATAATATTCATAACTTCATTACTGGAAAAATTATATTTATGATAAATTCCATCAGAATGCAAGTACATAATAAGAATGAACAAAATAAAAATGAATAAAACAAGAATGAAAACGACAAAAATAAACATTTTAATAGTTAAATAAAAAAACAGAGTGAACATAATAAGGATGAACAAAATAAAAATAAACATAACAAGAAAAAAATATATAAATAAACACATCAATATATAATAAATAAGAGTAATGAAAATAAAACATAACATAATTGAAAATAGGGTCTTTATTCTTGAGGAATATATCTATGACATATTCCTGGATACTTTAGCTGGTCCTCCTGGTCTTCGAATTTCCATTTTGTTGAAAAATATTCACTTAACACCAACCAAACATGTAAGAATATAACAGTCATCTAACAGTCATCCACCCTCGTCTCGTACCTTCTATCTTCCTTCGAGTTCGAAATTCGAATATTAGATGATAGATAGAAAAAAGTTAAATATGGGTCATTCATCGATCTTTCGATGGTTACCATCATATCGACAGGTCAAATTATAACAGTTTGGAATAATCCGAGGAATAATTACGAATTTCAATAATTTTTTGTTTCGAAATTGCAAATAATATGAGAGTGGGGTGAGTAATTATCATCGATCATTTAATGGTGACCATCGTTTCGACATGTCAAATTGTCCAATGTTTATAGTTAGGAATAATTGCATCATCGCCAATGAGAATCAATAAGTAAATCAAGTTTTTTTGGAAAACGCGAGGACCAAAAAATATGAAACTAAGGTAATTAATAATCTTTGAAAAATGTTGTTATTGCAGAAATGGGTCTGCTGACTTCGCCCGAAGCTAGCAAAGCCACAGTTTTGTTTTAAAAAAAATTGATAAAAAAAATTCAATGTTGGCCATTCATCGATCATTCGTCAGTTATCATCGTTTCTACATGTCAAATTGTCAAATATTCTTAATTTGAAATAATTACATCATCGCCAATGAGAATCAATAGGTAAGTAAATCAAGTTTTATCGAAAACGCGAGGAGCAAAAAATATGAAGCTAAGGTAATTAATTAGCTTGAAACCGAATCTTGAATATTACTATTTACTTTGAAAAATGTTGTTATTGCAGAAATGGCTTTGCTGACTTCGCCCGAAGCTAGCAAAGCCACAGGTTTGTTTTAAAAAAAGTTGATCAAAAAAATTCAATGTTAGCCATTCATCGATCATTCGATGGTAATCATTGTTTTGACATTTCAAATTGTCAAATATTTATAGTTTGAATCATTACATCATCGCCTGGGCGAGAGTCAATGAATCCTGTTTATTATAACGCAAGGAGCAATGAAATATGAAACTAGGGTAATCAATTAGCCAAAAAATATTCCTAAAAAATCACCATTTCAAATGGCTGAGAAATGTTCAAATTCAAAAATGGCTTTGCTGAGTTCGACCGAAGCTAGAAAGGCCACAGATTTTCCTATGATGGAATAGAGTAAAAATATTCCAAATAGGGTAATAAATTATCTTGAAATAGGCTCTACAATTTGGCCATATCAAATCACTTTTTATTTAAATTTTGGAATATGACTCTGCTGAATTCGGCCGAAGCTAGCAAAGCCACGAATTTTTCTATGAATGAATTAGCCCAAAATGAGCCTAAAATTAGGTAACCTACCCCGAGTCGAAATTCGTTTGTGGCTTTGCTAGCTTCTTTAGTATAAAACATACTATCGGCAAGTTGCTCCAAAGTTGAGCTGTTCCATTGGAAAAAGATCCCTGGACAAGAGAGATCCTACAGGTAGCCAAGGTCACAACAATTGGTTGGGATTCCTGTACTCGTCGGGTCATCCGTGTTGAAACTACCAAGAGTAGAGCGATTCATAACAATTCAGGAGAGCACCGACCGTGAAAATATCGATAGTAGAGAGACAAGTTTCCGACCCTTCTACGATGCTCCAATGAAGTGAGCGAGTCTGTGAGCGAAGACACGACCAATCACTCAAGACCATACCGGCATGTCAAAATTTAACGGATATCCCAGGTAACCGCATGCAGAGGACCTTTATCCTCGGTTGGTTACGTACGGCTGAGGATTCATGATAACAGGTGCCAGTTATCACTCAGCCAGCGGTGCGATCATAGTCTCTGGTTGAAACTCATAAACAGTAGTAAGAGAATTGTTATGAATGAATCAATAAATTCAACCTGATCCATATCACGCAGGAAGTGAATATGGTGAGTTTTTGGGGTGAAAAATAGTTTCGACGGAAAAGTTGAATTTTGTATGGACACTTTTTTCACAATACTCACGTGTTTTCTGATATATAAACTGAAAAATCAAAAGCAATCATGAACAACCATTGGATGAAATGTTTCTAGAACTGAAACTTTTCGATCCTCGCCAACTGTTTTTTTATTTTCAAACATCGAGCAATATAAATATAGAAGTGACCTAAAAAGAATATCATTATCATACGAGATGAAAACGAAACACATACCTCTTCAAACTTTCAAATGTATTCGGCAAAGCATTTCAAATATTTACTTTCACTTTACAACCTTCTTCAACAGCTAACAGATATTAAAAATCACTCCCGTTTCAAGCATGAAGTAAAACATCATATGGCATCCATTCCTAGAGAAGATTTACAGAATTACATCCTTTCATGAAATACCTATTGCTTCCCTACCTCCCGTATTTTTGCCTGTACTTTGATCGATATATCAACAATGCAGTAGCATATGCCATAACCGTATTAAATATGGACAAATTTTGTCACCCAATTTTTATAATTTGAGATTGATTGCCATTTTCGAGAAAGAACTGAAAATTTTAACACTGATTTTCAATTACAAAGAAAATACGACTTATACAATTCAAATAATGCGTTTTCTTTCTTCCCCGTTTCTTTTCTCGTTTTACCATATTATTATTTATCCCGCACAAGAATCCATATTCTCAAGGAATCTTGTTCATTTATTCATTATACCATTATTATTATAAAATTGGAAAAATCCGGTGTTTCAGTTTTTGATACTCTCCGTTTTTCACAAAATTTTGTAAAAACTTTTTGTCAGAATTACATGCTGTAATTGTTCGAATCAAAAAATTCAGTACATTTTACTTCATTTGTATAAAAGACATCATCGACCGAAAATGCCTATGTTCTGGAAACAGCTTTTTCCGCTATCAGCAGGGAATCTTGCTTTTGTTCGAATGTCTATTTCAAGAAGATGGGTGAGAAGATTTACATAACTGAAGAAATTTCAAAATCTACAATTTTTTACCGAAACTCACAGTTTGAATTCTTGTTGATTTTCGTCACATTTTGATTCATATTTGTTGAAGTACAGGTGTTCCAAAAACTTATGAATACAACTATTTCTTGAACGGTGAATACTATATATTTCGAATGCTCTTAATCACAAAAAAAATACTGTAATATTATTCGATATTAAAAAAGTTGTTTCGTTGACATTGAACGATATCTATGCAATAAAAAAAAATTAATAGAAAAAAGCATTATACATATTCGAGTTGAAAATAATTTTCAAAAATGTTAGCTCTGCACGGATTTCATTCCACACAAAAATACAATGGGTTCGAATGATTATCAAATTTCTGTTCACATTCATGGGAATTCACTCATGGAAAATACAAGATCAGTAATTTATCACGTACTTTGGTGAGTTCCGATGCATTTTGTTGGGTTTGGGACTGAAATGGGTCACCATGTTCGAATTGAAATATCTAACAACGAAAACGCCTGCTATATCTATGAAACAAATGTTGGAGGTTCCAGTCCAAGAATTGAAAGTAATATTATATTTTTTATATACGACTACTACATAATGTAAAAGTATTATACTTATGGTTTCTGCAGTATATTGTCATATATTATTCCCTAATGAAATAATGGCGAGGGATTAATAGTTATAGTCTTTATTCCCCATGATCGAATTGAATATTACCTACCATGAAAACGATATAACCAAACTCCAAAGTGTCAGTGTCAAACGCGTAGGTAGTGTTTGAGTAATTGTATTGAGATGAATGGAACTGAAGAATCATTTATTTATGAAAAATGAATTAATCCTAAATGAAATAATAAATAAAATTACTCCCTCGCTGCTGACGCGGCTCGGTTCGTAAAAATTCCCCGAGATTAATAGCTATTATTATTGACTCGTGATGTAATCTACTATTATATCCTGACATTCCATCAGTTTCCTGAACCATACACTCTTCCACAGCTCTCATAGACTAGTCAAGATAGCAAAAATCAGTATATAATTAAAAAATTATTGCTTTTTTATCAAAATACTGCAACGTTCTTCTCCATAAGACAGAAGACAGAACAGAACAGAGGAAAATGTGTTTTATGATGAGATATATTTTCATTATTCACGTCTAAGCATTTTCCTTCGGAGACATGAATAAGGGACATGTCCTTCGTTTTCACCAGGATTCGATATTTTTCGAAGATAAACGTAAATTTTTGAAACAAATATAATATGTTGACAGACCACTTCTGGTCCATTCACAGAAAAAAAGGAATTATTTCGAAAAATGTCCTACAAGTAACGTCAAAGAATAAAACTTTTATTTTTTCATATCAAATATCATTACCTTAAAATTATAATTATTGAAATTGTGGTCTCGGTAATGTAGACGTAAGCACGTCCAAAGATCGGGGTTCAATTCCTCGGCGGACCACCGTGCTGGGATTCACACGTTGAAAGAAGGTCCCGTAATCCATTGCTCGCACAAGTTCAGACTTCTGAGGGTTGACGTTCGTCAGCTGGATAACAGAAAAAAACATTTTAAACATTTTGTCTCGGAAATATTTCCTTTTACTCCGATTTAACCGAATTATATGAATGTGCCAAACAAAAATAAGTTGAACATTTTTTTCAGGGTATCAATGCTATTCTGCTTGTGATCCTCGTATCAGCATGGAATCAGAACTTTGTTGTTGGTTTTGACATACGAGATACACTATATTCACTAATCGAGGGTGTAGAGTATGTGTTCAAGCTGAAATCCTCCCTTTTTCCGATATATGCAAGTCCTTCCGAAAGTGAGTATAGTTTCATAAATTTTACAATTGTCGCAATGGGAAAGATGACCCAAAGCTTTCAGTAGGTGGCAGCACGACTGCATGTGCCTAACGAGTGATATTGCAGGTTATGTTTAATTTTTATTTTAATGAATATTTTCAAAAGATACTTAAGAATCATAAGGATGTTTTCTCCAACCTATAGATTTGGATGTTTGTCTGTACCAGAACTGAAAAGTTTGTTGAGTGAACGTGGTGGATCCCTCAAAGGAAAGAAAAAGATCTGAGTGAAAGGTAAAAAATTCAAACTGATTACAGAGGTGTTTCGTTAAAAATCATCATAATAACCATCTACTTGCCCTGCTACGTTCTTTTGTGAGTGACTGGAGCATAATCTAGAATGTTCAGAAGCCTGAAAGCTCTTTCTTTTCAGGGCTACTTCCCACTGCTTTTTCAGTTTTGTTTCCTTTGGAAATAAATGCGTACCTACACTTTTACATCCGAATGCACTACATAAGACCATTTTATGTCGATTTCAAATCTTTATATCCTTAATCATTGCAAAGAAGGGAAGTTTAATGTGTTGAATTGTTGTCATTTGACTTGGGAGGCTGTCAAAGGTACATGCAGTGGTGGCGCTCCTAGTGGTAGAGTTTTGCAGCCGTCATCCCCATTGATTTGAAGACACCCCTTTTGTAACTTCTCCGAGTAGAATTTTCAGATTTGGTGCTATAAAAACTGAAAGAAACAGAATTGAATTTACCAATACCAATTGGCCATTTGGTCAATTCAAGTTTTGTTTGTTTCTCTGAGAGGTGATAACTTCTGAACCAGAGGAAAGCAGCCTTACATCGGAATACAAGTTTTTGTGAAAATATTTTGAAAACATGACGATACACGAATATAAAACTTCACCTCGAATCGAAATGCAAAGCGTCAACTCTTAAAAAAAAATTCGAAATCGACTTCATACATAAATTCATTATGCTATGAAATAATTGTGTGAATGATGAATTTACGTCTTAAACACCCTCCTCCGATACTGCACAGTAATGGAAAGTGAAATCGGCGGCTTCAAACTATTTACTCACAATAGAAAGGACAGAAATGTGGCAAATATTGCTAGCTCACAAGATTCAAATCAACATCTCATCAGTAAATGTAAAAACTAAGTAAACTTTGAGTAACAAAATGACCCAAAACTATGATGAAAAATAGGAGAATCCAAATTCAGGAAGAAATGGACCCCATATCTTTCAGAAAAAAATAAACTGTTATCTAATTATATGATGTTGTTTGTAATGTCAGACAACTGGCGTCATCTAGCAATGCAATTGAGAAAACAACATGATTCGTAAAAGTGTCGCAATAAAATTCAAATTGCAACACCAGCACAGAATAATCAAACCACTATACAGAAGCGACATAATTGTCCCAAAAATATTTAACCTTGATCGAACTTTGGCACTTACATGGACACTGAGAAATCTGACAATATATACCAACAATAGGGAAATACACTGAGAAATTTCAAGCGACATGCGTCAAATGAATTAGCTGTCTTCATCTGGCCCACTGAAGCAAAAGCAATAGAATATTTCAGTATGCTCTCATTGGTGCACTTTAGGAAGGCGTGGCTCTTATCGAATATGTCATTGGATTCCCTTCTGTATAGTGGTAAAATTCTTCTGTGTCACCAGAGTTTTGAGACATCCTAGATGCCCAAAAGCACTGGTGTATGGACTTGTAGTTGTAAAATTTTGGGACAAACTTGCCAAAAAACTGATTGCATGTTTTCTGAGATCATTAATTCTTCAGAATTCAGATGTAGATAACGCTCCTTCATATATAATTTGAAGCTTGATTTTCACTAGACAGAAATGTGCGAGCAAACATGCTGCTACTGCTTATCATTCTGCTAGCTGTAGGGAATTGAATTTGTGAATGCCATAATTTCAAAATCGAAATCATGATTTCTGTGGAGGGTTGCTGCTTCCTCTGCAAGTAGACTGGAGACGATTCTAGTTTGCGGCAAGTCATTTGTTAGGACTTCGTTGTATGATGTGCCCCCTGTAAAAGGGGTTGCCACTGTTTGTGATTCTAAAGTAGTTAGCTGAGTTTTCTTGATTGTGGACTGTATATTTATGATGTGCTCTCTGTAAAAGGGGTTGCCACTGTTTGTGATTCTAAAGTAGTTAGCTGAGTTTTCTTGATTGTGGACTGTATATTTATGATGTGCTCTCTGTAAAAGGGGTTGCCACTGTTTGTGATTCGAATGTAGTTAGCTAAATTTTCTTGATTGTGGACTGTATATTTGAACTTAAAAAACCTTAGAATGATTGAGAGATGAAAAAACCTTTCGTAGAACGATTACAATTGAACACAAGAGTTGCAGAACACTGATGAAATGGGCGAGAGAGCTCTATAGTTCAATATAGAGTAGACAGAGTATTTACTTCTTCAAATTTCATGACATTATTTCCCACGACTCGTTTGCGATGGAATTTTGTAGATTTGTTGCCTGCTTCCCACAATCCACCCCCACCCCAGTGTGAAGAATTTGGCGGTTTGAATTTCCATTTTATTTTTTCAGTAGATAAAAATTCTGTTACAGAGTCACCTTTTTGTCTAAAAAATTCATAGACTTCTTCAAGTGAGTTATTTGTACCCTGAAAATTGGTGCCGTTATCACTAAATATTATTTGAGGGCAACCACGACGAGCAATAAACCTCTTGAATGAATTTTTCTGTCGATGAACTAGAAACTATTTCGATGTGAATTGCTTTCGAAACCATGCAAACAAATAATGCAATATATGCTTTGAAAATGACTGATTTTTTTAAAGAAGACTTCTTAATTTCAATAGGACCTCCATAGTCAACGCCTACTTTGAGAAAAGGACGTACAATCAAAAGTCTATCAGAGGGTAAGGAACCCATCATTCGTTGAGCCGAGCATGCTTTGAACCTGAAACAAGTAACGCAATCTTTTACCTCTCTTTCAATTGGTCTCAATCCATTATTCGACCAGTATTTCAGCCTGAGATGAGAGAGAATCGTTTGTGGTCCTGCATGGAATGAATCTAAACGCTCCTGTCTATAAAGTAGTTCTACGACGTGACTTTAGGGTGGTAAAATCATAGGATTTTTTTGAGAAAACGGCAAATCACATTGTGGTAACATTCCTCCCACCCGAAGTCTTTTTGATTTAATATTTTCTATTTCCCTAGCGAAAATATGACCTTGAATACACCTAACTATAACTTTCACAGATTTATTTAATTCTTCTATTTGCAGTGATCCATTCAATTTCACCTTATCTTTTGAAGCACTATTTGCAAAGCGCAAACAGTGTGCTATTGTGCGTTGGAGTCTGCGAAATTTAGGGAATTTTGAGAATAATTCGATTGCTTCTGGAAGATCATTCAACGAAACCAGTGTTACTGACCTCAGTTCGGGAAGACAGTCTACTTCTACTGATGAAATTCTATTGAGTTCTAAGCTGTAAGCACTGAGACAATCTGGTCCGTGCCACCACTGTGAACAAGAAATCAGAGAAACTGGACTCAAACCACGAGAAATGTGGTCAGCTGGATTTTTCTCAGAAGATATATGTTGCCAATTAATATTAGGAGTTAATCCCTGTATTTCTGATACCCGATTGCTCACAAATGTAGTCCATTTTGTGGGTTCAGCTTGTATCCAACATAAAACAATCTGTTAATCACACCACAAAACGATTTTTGAAAATTGGATTTGTAGAATGAAAATCAGTTTATGATATAACCTAGCCATAAGTAATGCACCACATATTTCCAGTTTTGGAAGAGTGATTGTTTTCTGAGGAGTAATTCTTGATTTTGGACAAATGAACCTACAAGACACTTTCTTGTTGATGTGAATAGTTCTCAAATGAAAACAAGTTCCATATGCCTTGAGAGACGCGTCTGAGAAACCGTGCAACTCATAATATTTCACTTCATTTGGAAAAAATAATAGTCGAGGAATTTTAAGTCTATCAAGACAAGGAATATCTTTCGAGAACGTCTTCCATTCATCATATAAATCCAAAGGTTAAATATCATCCCAGTCAAGTTTACGATTCCAGATATTTTTCATCAACATTTTTCCCATCACTTTTACTAGACCAGCAAAACCTAATGGGTCAAAAAGACTTGCAAAATGTGAAAGTTCATTCCTTTTTGTTGGAGGTTCACTTATTTCATATGAGAAACAACACATCTTAATGTATCAGATGAAGAATGCCAGGATATGCCTAAAACCTTATTGAGATTTTCAATTGCATGACTTTCAACTTCTCCAGAACCAATAGAAATATTTTTGAAAATGATTCGGTTGTAACCTGACCAACAAAACTAGTAGTGCAAGCGCTGCGAAACATTCCGTTTGCAAAAAACGAGGTCCTCACTCTGATTGATGATTTGAGTTGAGAAAGACTCAATAAGTGACATTGTGGAGGTTGCCGGACGGAATTATGGTCCAGTTTTTTTTTGGCCTTATGATAAAAGTTTTCGAATGGATTTTGCATTCTATACAACTTTTTTTCCCTCAGTTACATCAGTGAAATCGAAAACTCTTATTGAAGGGGCAAAAAAAATTGGACCATAATCCTGTCCGGCAACCTCCACAATATTATTTATTAGGTCTTCCTAAACTGAAATCTTCAATCAGAATGAGGTCATCGGTTTTTTCAAATGGAATGTTTCGCAGCGCCCGCTCTATAGGAATATTGACACCCATTTGTGGAGACTGAACCCTGCTGATGCCAATAATTCTATCAATTCATTTCGAAAATGTTTGAGTTCTTCGACAGAATCAGCACCTGCGAGAATGTCGTCCACATAGCACTGATTTTGTATGCTCTGTGATGCACGTGGGTGAGAAATCGTTTCCCCATTCGCCAGTTGAACTTAACACCTTGTCGAGAGGAATGGAGCACAGTTTGTACCATAGGTAACTGTTAGCTTCTCGCGAACTTCTAACCTTTTAACTTTTTTTGATAATAGAATCACCTTTGCTGTAGCCAATAATACCACCATTTAGACAATGGTGTCAAGCAATGTGGATCATTATTTTCTTTTTGAGTGCAGGTCAATGTAAGAGATGACTGAGCAGAACCTTGAGAGTGATTTTGCGATTGGGAGTTAGACTTTTGAGATTTATACCAAAATGAATGTGATTGGGGAGAAACTTGGAAATGAATGTCAGACTGAGATGGTGACTCGTGAGAATGAGTACTTTCTCCTTCATCAAGTGTTTTATTTTGAGTTTCTGAAACATTTGTTGTCGTGTAAAAGAATGTGGTGTTTACCTGAACAATTTCTATACCTATCCTTTGATATGCATTGATAAACCGAGTGTTTTCGAAAACATTTGGAACATAATCTTTCCTTGGAAATGAATTCTTTTTTGTAGAAATTGGTGAGGAAGAAAATTTGCTACACTTATAAATCGTATGTCCTGAAACTTTGCAATATGTACATCTTGTCTCTTTACCTCCTTGAGCTCCAGTAACCAAATGAGAATGAGAAACTGATGCTTATTCATTGAAATATTTTGATTTCTGTCCCACCCCTTTTTTAACTTCCAAACATTGAGCAGATGATTCCCAAGCTGTTATTCTTTTGTTCAAAAAGTTCAACAAATCGTCCAAAGTTGGCAAATCTTTTTGATCTCTTTCAAGTTCAAAATCATTTCCTTAATTCCACAGAAAATATGTATATTAGTAAATCCCATAAACCCATTACATTCACACCTAGTGCTTCTAAAGCATTATTATGTTGTTTGATTATTCTACTCAAATCACGAAGTCCATTCGAACCTCTAATTGTTATGATAATTTATTGCTGGCATTTTCTTGTCATACTGGGCTTTCAAGAGATTTGTAGCCTAATCATAATTGCTGTCAGAAATGTTCAATTCACAAATGAAAGAAAGCGGTTCCCCTTTCAAAAATGATTTTAAGTATACGAATATTTGAGATTTTGCTAACGAATTATCGTTGTGAACAGAAGTTGTGAATAAATCTATGAATGTGCGCCATTTTCCATAACTTCCATCAACAATAGGGATATCCATTTTAGGAAGATTAAGTCTGACAGAAGGTTGAATGTGTGATGCGCCATTAGCAGAATTTATCATTCGTTGTTAAATGAGAGATTTTAATCTACTGTGGAGAGAAATGTATCGATCCTCTACTTCCTTTCTATCCTCGAGTTGTATAGCAATTTCATCAACGTCATTGTCATCAATTGAATCCTCTATTTCCTTTTGAACATTATCGTAATCATCGAACGCCTTCTCCAGAAGAGATTCACGAATAACTAATTCATTTACATCTATATTTGAGTCTGTGGTGAGAGAATTAATTAAATTTTCAATACGTGTTATCATTTTAACGACCCCTTGCCCTATTCTTTTGAGAGCTCATACCTTTTTTGTTCTGTAACTCCGTTCCTCTTATAACAGTAAAGATATAAAAATGATTAATCACAATTGAAAACGTAACACTATAAAACTCTCAACCCTGTACAAGAATTTATCAACTGACAGAAACTTTGACAGATGTCAGAATTATTCGATTTGAAAAGAATATTTCAGAAATAAACTACTTCTTCCGATCCTGTATATGAAACCTTCTGACTTTTATCTTGTGGTTTTTTTCTATGAAGAGAGTCTTCTCAACCGTACGGTGCCTTGTGAAGATTGGGTTCCTTTTCCTTCGAGAAGATGAGTGAATGAGCCTTGCCTTTGGATATCTTCGAAGAGTTATTGGATTTTTCCTTCCTAGTATGAATCCCGTCCTTAGCTTTCGATCCTGACTATAACGCTTGAACTAACTGCTGCCCTGTTCTATTAAATCCGGCTCGAAGGACCAATCTGTTTGTGATTATGATGTAGTTAGCTGAGTTTCCTTGATTGTGGACTGTATATTTGAACTTAGAAATCCTTTGAACGGTTCAGAGAAAAAAACCTTTCGTAGAACGATTATAATGCCTTTTTATCGTAGAAAATTACATTTGTACATTCAGTGTCAATCTGACAATTCTCTTTCATCAACGAAAATAACAATTGAACACAAGAGTTGCAGAACACTCAAGGAAATGGCAATACAGATTCTTCGACACCGAATGAACAGTGTTGAATGAGAATCTTGGGGGAACTGACAAGAGTCGATAGATATGCCAAAAACAGAGATATATTTAGCTGTGAACGTAAACAGAACAGTTATTGGTATACTGAGGCCGCAAAATGCTTTTAAGCATTCCGAGAGAGATTATACACACTATTTTTCGTGCAAAATGCTTGCTTTGCGTTCGGTTGCACGGAAAATAATTTTCCATTTGGTCTCGAATCATTAGAAGATAAGTATGTTTCAAGCAGTTAACATAATCTCCAATCAGTCGTCTATATTCTGAAGTGCCGGAGCTGTCATTTCTCTTCTCGTCGTGTTTTTTTGCTAACAATTCTGGAAAATATGGTACTCTCCGGTTGGTAATGAACAATATACCACTACACCTTTTCCAATTGTAGTTCAAAAAGCGTCAAGTTGATTTCAAAAAATATCAAGTGTATTTCAAATTAGTCAATTTAATTTCAAAAAGCATCAGATGTTTTTCAAAATTATCAATTCAATTTTAAAATGCGTCAATTGTATTTCAAATTAGTCAATTTAATTTCAAAAAGCATCAAATGTATTTCAAAATTATCAATTGAATTTCAAAATGCGTCAATTGTATTTCAAATTAATCAATTTAATTTCAAAAAATTCCATTTCAATTTCAAAATCCATCATTTCAATTTCAAATGTAATCATTTTTATTTCAAAATCAGTCATCAACAATGTAATATGTGATATATGCTTATATAAGTTATCGTCCAACAGGCATATCTTCCAACGCTGAAGCCGGTCCGTGAAACGTCGACGAGGGTTGTACCGCACGAGCGCAATCACCTCCTGCAATCGTATTTTTGGCTTCGTCTACAATATTTTCCAAGTAAACCAATCTTTGTTCCATTACTCCAGGAGCAGCTACATCTGGAATTCTCATGGTATTCTTCACAAAGGTTTTTATCTTGGACCAAATTGTCTCTATCGGGTTTAACATTGGAGAGTAAGGTGCTAATTTCAAGAGAGTAACTGCAGTGCCATTTAAGGCCGTTGCCAACCTAGTATGACATGGAGCATTATCGCAAACTATCACTAAATCAACAAGTTGATTTCCCCCGTTCTCCCATTGTTGCATGAGTTGTAGAATCCACTCATTAGCAGCACCTGCATTAAAAGAGCCACGACGGCGGTCCATTGCAACGATGCCTGCTGCCAACATGCCTCCAATTAAATGAATATTTGGCCCCCTTGCGGCTGGAAGCAATTGTACTGCTCTATTACCAACCCGAGAGCGACCTCTACAACGACGACAAAATAAATTGAAGTTTGTTTCATCAATCCATACTATTTGTTTGCCCTGTTGGATGTAGTCATTGAGAGTACGAACATAATGTGCCCTCAACATTTTATTCTCATTGCTATTCATTGTAACAGGCTGCTTATGTACTTGTTTCAAAGTGAAAAGTCTACCCTCTAAGTAGTTACCCAAAGTGGAAAGGCAGATTCTCACATCGAACTCTCCTGACACTTTTTCTCTCAAACTTTTTAATGTCTGCGAACAATCTTCTTCGACCCATTCAATGATTCTGTCTACCTGCTGTTCCGAAAGAATCCTTGGTTTCTTTCCTCCTTTTTGGAACATGTGGTCCCGACCTGATTTTATCCATTCGTAGGCCGTGTGGAAATTAATATTTAATGTTGATGCCAATCTGACCCAATCCTCACCTTTATTTGCACAAGCAACAATTCTCTTCCTATCTGGATCTAAGTGCTTCTTGTAAATCTTTCTAACATATGGTTCGTTACCCTCCAGGACGACCCTACATAAAGGGCATCTTGCATCCGCTGTGTTGATAATTACTTCTGAACAAGTTACGTGAAAAAAGTGATTGCAAGGAAGAACTTTCAGCACGTTACCTCTCAACATTGAGAATCGGCAGATAGCTCAATTGTCTTTCAAATTCATTCTCTCGAAGTCTCGAATTAAATAACTACAGGTATCAATAAATTATGTCACAATGACAGGAACCATAAGCGTTTCAATAACACAGGGAGAATGAAAATATCAACTAACACCCATCTAACATCTGCCCGTGCTTTTTCAGTTTTGTAATTCAAATGATGCATTATGAAATACATTTGATATTTTTTGAAATACAAATGACTATTTTGGAATTCGAAGTGTTACTTTTTGAAATTGAATTGATAATTTTCAAATACAATTGATGCTTTTTGAAATCCAAATAACTAATTTGAAATACAATTGACGCATTTTGAAATTGAATTGATAATTTTGAAATACATCTGATGCTTTTTGAAATTAAATTGACTAATTTGAAATACAATTGATACTTTTTGAAATTCAAATGACTATTTGGAAATACAATTGACCGTTTTCGAACTAAAATTGGAAAAGGTGTAGAAGCAGGAAATGAAGTTCATTCTCAGATATCTGTAAGGTCTCCAACCGATTTCCGTTCGAGTTTCAATTTCGTTTTTGTATCAACATATCATGAATAATACGCAGTTTGAATTAATTTCTCAAGTCACTTCATCTCATCTCCATACATAATTAGGATAATAGTGATTCAGTTTAGCAATTGAAAAGGTTTACGAAACACAGAATTTAAAATAATGTTCATTGTCATATTCCATTGGAGATAAGAGTTGAACCTGCATTTTGGCGATGTAAAGTCACGTATAAACCCATTTCAAACATTCGAAGGTGAAAAATACCTGACTGGCAGTGCATGACTTGGAACTATCTGATATTATTCAACTACACCATGAAATACTTTGCAACCTTCTCCGACACGAGTTCATTGAAAACGAGAAAACAAAACATCGTTAATATGTGAAATAGTTTGCAAGGACTGTACCGGAAACTATATGGGTCAAAGTTAGCGAGCTATAGAAACCCGTTTCAAAGAACACTATATGGTCATCCTGAGCTGACAAAATCTAGGATTGCCTAACATGCCCTGGATGAATATCACAGAATATATTTTGGGAGAAGACGCAACTTGAAAGTAATGTGTTTATCGTTCACGTCTTGCTAGCTGAGCTCACTCTACGACTGACGAACCAAGAAAATTTGAGGATACGTTCGGAACAATCGCGTATATTGATGAAATGCATCATACGAGCAAACTAGAATCTGGAATAGTTGTTTGTTCAACAAGAGTGGATATGGTCAATATCCATTCGAGATGTACAGTTGATTTTTTCTTCGACTAGGTGAATATATCAAAACTCTCTTCCATGTATCATATTAATGATCAATTCTAGATATTGAGTATTCTTTCGATATCTATAAAAACTCAGAAGAACGAAAATTCATTAGAATCAATATTGAACGATTCGAATTAATCTAGTAATATCAAATTGAAAAAAGTCAAAAAAGGAGTCGGTTTTTGGTGAGACTCAAACCCACGACTATAAAGTGGATCGTCGCAGAAGGCTAACACGTCAACCACTAGGCCTCATGAACTGTATGATTTCAGTTGATTATACATCGATTGAGTATTAATCGATGTATATCAGCGGCCACTTTTTTTTACCGGGCAGCGGGCCCAACTTTTTTATTCGACGAGATATCGAAAAATTTCATTTGGAAAAAATGATCAGCGTCAAAAACTAGTCCGATTTGTGTGTGTGTGTTTCTGTCCGGGAAACTCGGACCGTAATTAGAACCCGTAGGAATACAGTAACCTATTGTGTTCTGAAAGGATCGGAAAACTGGAAAGTAGTTTTTCCGGTCGAAATAGAAATTTTTATGTAACACGATAGCGGTCGAACGAAAAGAGATGCCGGTTCGGAACTCGGGTCGTTTTTAACCTTCGTTTGGGTGCACAGCCCCAATCTTTTCCCGAGGGCTCGAGAAACTAGAAAAGTGTTTTCCGGGAAAAAAATCTATGTAACACGATGGCGGTCGAACGGAAAGAGATGCCGGTTTCAAACTCGGACCGTAATTAGACCCCGTAGGAATACAGAAACCAATTGTAGTTTTTCTGGCATTTTCCGACATTTTTTAAATTTTTGTCATTAGAGTTTCGATGGCAGATTTTTTTTTCGCTATCAATGAAATTTTCGAACCTTCCGATACAACTTTTATCGGAAAAAAAAAAAACAAAAAAATCTTTTCAAATTTTATGAGTTTTTTCTGTGTCACGCGTCAGTATTTTTTGAAACACTCTCTAGATTCTAGACCATACCGTGTTTCGTAATCGAAAAACAAAAAAAACGTCGTCTAGTTATCATGATACTCTACAGCTTTTGGTTGAATATTTGTTTCTAAAAAAAATTGGAAAATATGGAAAATTGGAAAAATACCGAAACAATTTTTTATTTTTGTTAGATGTTGAAATATCTCGAGAACGAATGGGAGAATAAAAAATCATCAATAGTAGAATAATGTTCATCAAGGTGAAAACTATCAAAAACCTTGATACATTTTTCCTCTAATATCAATGGTACGGGAAATATTGACCAAAATTTCAAATCGGATTTTTGAAAAATGAAAAAAAAAAAAAGATATATCTCCGAAACCACTGGGTAAGTCAAAATTTGTTAAGGGAATTAACTGTAGATCTCGTCAAATGCGTAAAATACAATCATTTCGAAAACGACTATCAAAAACGAAACTTATGACGGAGGTAATCCTGCGAGCGTGCTGTTAGATAAGAACATGAAAATAACTACTCCAATTACCTTCAATCAGAAAATGAATTGAATTTCGTCAACGGAAAATGCATGTAATGCTCAGCGAGCATAGTTGATAGTGATGAAATATGCAAAAGTCGTGTAATGTAGGAATTAGAGATTTCGAACAAATAATGGCATAGAATCGCTGCATTCACACCATCGGTATCCAATGATAGTTTTAAGATGATTTTCAGATCAGCTGAGTTGAATTTGTATTGATTGGTAATAAATCGAAATACTCAGGGTAACTACTGAAAGAAATAATAAGAATAATTGAAATTTCAAACAAGTCACTGTATATAATCGATTCATTCATAACATTATGTCCCAATGATAGTTTAAAAAAAAAGTTGAGTTGATTTCTCAATAGTACGAGAAAAATTTAAAAGTGACGGCATAGTATCGATGTATTCATAACATTGGTTTCCAATGGAAGTTTAAAAAAAAATTTAATAGATTTCTCAGTAGTAAGAAAAAAAATTGAGAAAAAACTGAGAAGTGACAGCATACAATCGATGTATTCATAACATTGGTTTCCAATGATAATTTTAAAAAAAGTTGGGTTGATTTCTCAACAGTACGAAAAAAAAAAATTTAAAATCGCTGTATTGATAACATTGGTTTCCAATAATAGTTTGAAAAAAAATTTGAGTAGATTTCTCAATAGTACGGGAAAAATTGGAAAAAAATTGAGAAGTGACGGCATACATTCGATGTATTCATAACATTGGTATCCAAGGATAGTTTGAAAAAAAGTTGAGTTGATTTCTCAATAGTACGAGAAAAATTAAGAAAAAATTGAGAAGTGACGGCATACAATCGATGTATTCATAACGGGAATTATTGAGAGAAAATTGAAACTTGACGGCAAATAATCGCTGTATTCACACAGGAAAAAACGAGTGAACCATATAAGACGAATTCTAGGACTAGGTTAGTTGTTCGGTTCGGTTTTGTTATTGATGTGAAGTAGATATGATTCCTTTAATTGCACAAAAATAAAACAATTGTGACAATTCAAACCCAACTCAATAAACTAGAGAATATTTCAGATATAAGTACATTTATTTATGCTTGAATGAAACAACTTAGATTTCTTGTTTGTAGGTAGACAGATCAGAATTGTTACATTTCTACAAGGTTGTACCTGGTAACCAAGTATTCTGTTCTCTGTGATTGGTGGATTTCATATCCTACCTGTCTGGAAATGAAATCATATCCATTCAGCTGGCTGGAATCGCCTACTTATTCGTTTATTGAACTATAAAGAAATGATCATATTTACGAGTGATAGTAGAAAAAAATGAAGTTTTATATCTCTCCAATTCTGACAGATATACTTTTTGTTGTAGTCTCGACAAGTGATTTCGTATATCCCCAACATTTATTTTCTTCTGATCTATATTCTGGAATAGGAGAGATTTGATGAAATTCAGAAGTTCGCAATGAAAATTTGCTATTCCCTTTTTCAAAATTCTGTTTGAGTCTTCTAGTGTACTGAAAATCGTATCGAATTACTACAATCCTTCTAGAAACATTTTTTGAAAGAGTCGGAGATCCACTCAGAATTTTCCTGAATTTACATTTCTTTCCAGCTTCCACTACGTCTTCTATTCTTTTGTCGTTTATAAGCCCATGAATGAGAAACCGTAAAACTGTTATACCTCTTCACCTGAATGTTCGAAGATGAATGAAGACGATTCATTATTATTATTATAAGAATCGCGCATAGAGTGCGAGTAGTATAAGTTTGGTGTTAGGTCTCAATTTCACCAATTATTTGTCTCCATTTGTTTCAGATGTTCTGAAGGAGAACTATACCGCAGATTTTATCATAATTGGAGCAGGAGCTGCCGGATCTGTTCTGGCGAACAGACTTTCTGAAGTACCGGAGTGGAACATTCTTCTCCTTGAGGCTGGCGACGAACCTGATATTCTGACCGATGTCCCGTTTTTGTGTGGTGCTTTCTCACTCAGTTCTTATAACTGGGGTTACCAATCGGAGGCTCAAGAGAACTTTTGCCGAGGTGAGGCTTGTATGAAGCTTTTCAGATATTCTGTTCGAAAATAATTCATTGAGGCGGAAGAAATAATCTCTTTGTGGATATATTGGGTTCAATTTTTCGTGTGCAATTTATAAAAAAAAATTACGTTGCATAACAAATATATGTGAGAAAACCATTCGAAACGACAAAAACATAACGTTCGAAATTGAGAAATGCAAAACCGATCGCCACAATTAGAAACAAAAAAAATTATTCATTTATGAAATACCTCGTTTTGTTGTCGAACATGTATCGGAGAAACATTAAGGGCCTCAGAAGGTCGTTAGATGAACATGAAGTACACATTGAGAATGATACCCCAATGGTAAATATAGTCAGTAGATAATGGGAATAAAATTAACTAGAGAAATCTACTCCTATCCTGGTTTCTGGAATATCCTGTATATCGACAAGTACATTCATATTCAGCTAGCTTTTTCTTACAAAGTAACAGTTGTCACTCACTCAAATCTCCAAAATAATTAAGGACATTTCATCATCAAAACACAAGAAAATCTTGGAATATTGCTTATATTGGAATTTCCGTACGGTTTCGGAGGAAAATCTTTTTTTTTATACGTCAAAGAGATATTTCTTTATCAACGAATTTATTGACCATAAACCACTATTAAATTGGCGAATATTAGATTTCGTGTCATGGTTTATGATCTCCTCAAAAATTATTCTGAAAATCAAACCCAATATGTTGAAATTGATAGAGCTAGAAGTGAACAGAAAATCTTTCAATTCGGTGTGCCACAGGGAACCGTTTTGGGGTCATCTCTATTCAATATTTATCTCAACGACTTTTTTAATATTGACACTGTAGGTGAAATTCCTAGTTTTGCAGATGAAACTATAATATTATATGGGAAAAATCTGGAAATAATTTCAACCGAAATCATTTCAAACCAATTATATCCCATTTTTATTTCATAATATTTTCCTACCAGAGTTAGGACCACTAATACTCCATCATAACACTATCATTGACAAAACTGATAATATTAAGCACTTATGTGTTATGATTGACAAACACCTGAGATGGGACAAACACATAGCGTTCCTTTTGAAGAAATTACGAAATATATTATCAAAATTCAAGTATCTCAAAAAATTCATGAGCGTAAATACCCTCCATATTATTTTCCATTAATACAGTCCCAATTGAATTATGGGATCCTGATTTGGGAAGGAGCCATAAAATCCCACCAAGAAATCTTGGAGTTTTCAGAAACGGTTTTTGAATATAATAAGTGTTATTTGTATCCAAGTGAAAATCCGTACTTGGAAACAGATAAAATGAACATAAGACAATTATTCACGTAATATAAGATCATGATTTATATCCATTAACACGAATCGATTATAAATTTCAATAATCATATTCAAATTATAATACAAGGAATAAAAACAATACCATATTTAGAAATAGAATTAAAACAACAATGTCTCAGAAAGAATTAAAATATTCATTGCCATTCTAATATGATTCGATTCCAAATCCTATAAAAAGATGAAATGATCATTATTGAACCGTTCATTCACCTTTTTTACAAATTGATTTATATGCTTTTTATATGAATTTTGAATAAACTTTATAATTTTTTTTAAATTTTTCTGGTAGACAAAATTTTAAAAGTAAAGTTGCGAACTAATGTTTTCCGTAAACATGTGTATGAATTTCATGTTATTATTTTTACCTGATAGTCATGGGTTAGAAACCGAAACTAACTACGAAAACACTCAACTGGCTACGAAGTGGAAACATTTTCAGATATAATAAGTTCTGATTGAGGTATTGAACATTTTCTGTTGTAAGTCAAATATTCAAAGCTGAAAGGAATCTTTATCTACAAAAACTGAACGAATGGAATGGAATAGAATAGGATAGGATAGGATAGGATAGGATAGGATAGGATAGGATAGGATAGGATAGGATAGGATAGGATAGGATAGGATAGCATAGAATAGAATGGAATGGAATGGAATGGAATGGAATGGAATGGAATAGAATGGAATGGAATGGAGTGGAGTGGAGTGGAGTGGAGTGGAGTGGAATGGAATGGAATGGAATGGAATGGAATAGAATAGAATAGAATAGAATAGAATAGAATAGAATAGAATAGAAAAGAATAGAATAGAATAGAATAGACTGGAATGGAATAGAATAGAATAGAACAACTTTATTTAGCTCAATAGCTATTCAACGATCTTCCATGATAACTGAACATAAATAATATTTTTTAGAGATATTCAACAATATTATCTGAATGATTCAAGTAACAAAAAAATCCATATAAATTAATTACCATGTAGATAATTCGATATGATTTCAATTCATGTTCAAATATTCCTTCAACAGCAAACTTGAAACTGTATAAATTTTTCCTTTCGAAATCGTTTAACAATTCATTATATTCAATGACTCCTTTGAAAAAAATTGAATTTTGCGTTGATTTAAGGTTATTTTGATTCAATATATAATTATTTTGTCCCCTAGTAGTATGAGTGTGTGTTTCATTGAATTTTTTCAATATGTCGTTGAAATAAGGGGCAGATAAATTTTTATTTTTTTCATGAATGAAAACTAGTGTTTGGTATATCAAAATTTTTTCGATATTCAACCATTCCAGTTTATCAAGCATACTCTTTACTCGCTTATACCTATCACATCTCAAAATCACCCTCATAGCCCGATTTTGTAATACTTGGAGTCTATTACTGTCGGTTCGTGATGAAATATATAAAATTGTACTACAGAATGTGAAATGGGGCAATATTATGGTATTGTACACTAATTTTCTCGAAGATTCACTCAAATTTACTCTACTGAGTACACCAATTTTCCTATGAATTTTTACAAATATAATCTATGTGATGACTGAAGTTTTATCCACAGTCAACTATAATCCCAAGATTTCAAATTCTAAATGTGAATTCATTTTGATTTATTTTTCGTCTATTTGATCATTATATCATACCTTTTGTTTTATACTTCATGTCATCTCCAGAATTGCGTAACAGTATGTCCCTTGACTGTTTCACGCTTCAATGAGTACGTAACACATTCAAGCTGGAGGTCACCTTGCATCTATATGTATCAATCGGTACCATGAATCAGTATGACCTATAATTTTTGTAATTTTAGCGATATTTTAAAGTGTAACAGATGCATAGCAGTTCTATCATACGAAAGTATTGTTTTAGTTCATTATTTTGTGGTGGATGAATTTTTTCTTTGTAGTTTGTTTGAATTCTTAAAACCACAATCGCTGACGTTTCGGAAACCAAATACGCTTTCGTTTTCGAAACTCCTCCACAAATATAGCTTCGTTTATTGTAAATATCGATCTCAAGTTCTGAAAACGGAAGAGGATTTGGTTTTCGAAACGTCAACAATTGTGGTAAGTTAACGTATTCATTTCACAAATAATTATATTCCTCCAATCAACTTGATTTGTTTTCAATTTCAGGTTGCCTCGATAAAAGAGCCCTACTGCCCCAGGGACGATGCCTTGGGGGAGGCACTATCCTGAATTTCATGATTTACAGTCGGGGCAACTCCTACGATTACGACAAATGGGCCAGTTCGGGAAACGAGGGCTGGTCCTATCAAGACGTGTTACCGTATTTCATCAAATCAGAAGATGCCCATATTGCGGGGGCTGACATGGATTACCATGGAGAAGGAGGCTACTTATCCACCAGCGATGTACCATTCCGATCAAAATCCGTGGAGTCACTCATCGAAGCTGCACAGGAAGCAGGATACCCTTATGTGGATTACAATGCCGAAAGCGAGTTTGGGGTAATATTAAAAAAAAAAATTGCTGATAGATCTCTATCTACTATAGTTCGGTGAAATATTACCAAACCGACTGTGAACACGTTTCTTTCCTATACTTCCTAGTAACCTCTACATTTTCAATGGCTGTACTTGTATGTGTCGAATGATTGATGATGATATATCTATTTCCAAGAAAATACTTCAAAAACAAAATCTAAATCCATTCGGATTTATAGGCGACAAATACTCGAAAAGATCAAAGTTCAAAAACCAAATATACAATATTCACCGGGAATCAGAGTGACTCTACAACTAACAAAGTCAATGTTTTATGCTTGAAATTATCCATTTGTTTACCAGATTGATGGCTGGCATCACAGCTGATCCAATTCAACTTGACAAGGGTCAAACGGCTGCTGTCTCGTAGGGCCTCATTATCTCCGTGCCAAGATTCAATAAGCTGTAATAATGTTCGTTTCTTTGTAGAAAGATGAATTTCTTTGTAGAGGAAAACTGTCAATAATTTTTTCCTGAACCTTTCTAATATAGAAAAGACTGATATGGATCGACAGTGATCCTATGCACTTCCTTTTATTCAGATAGTTCACATTATTATATAATCGTAGATAGATTGATCGTTCACCCCAGTGGCGGATCCACGGGGGGGGGGGGTTTCGGGTCCGGACCCCCCCCCCCATTGTAAAATAAGAGATTTTTTTTTCAATTTTTATCGGATATATTGAGCCAATCTGAACTTCATTCTTTAACAACCAATTTCATAGATTTATTCAATTCAATAATCCTCCAATTCCTAAAAAAATAAGTCCCAAGAATTGAAAATAGTACAAGCAAGATCTGGATTGAATGTTACGCAAACAAACAAACAAATTTCGCTTGAAATTTTTGGACTCACCGATTGTTCTTCCCTTTTTTTCTGGTTCAGTCGGTTCAGACGCTGGATCAAGCCGAGTAAAATATGAAAATAGAGTCCTCTTTATGTTTTAGGTTCAAACTAAAATGCTTTATTTTCAACTATCAAATTGCAATTTTTCTCGATGACACTTTAAATAAAATTGACACTTGTCAGGCTTATCGAGGAAAAGTTCGAGAAATTTCTGACAGTGCTGCCATTGAATCCTTTTTGGCGTAGTATTTGAAAAATAAGACTTGTTACATTTGTGATGAGTATTGTGTATGCCGGTAACGATTTGAATATACTATGTATGAGTAGAATATGCTGTTGATTCGGTTAAATCAACTTGATTCGATTTTAAAAAAAGTAAAGTTTCGAACTTGAACCTACTTTACCTCCTGGCTGCACTTTCAAATTTTGCTCATGTCAATCTCTTTCACCTTTTTTTGGATCTTGACTAGTTGTTGCTATATGGTAGCTCATGATTTTCTGTTTTTTATACATACATATATATATATATATATATATATATATATATATATATATATATATATATATATATATATATATATATATATATAAATTTTGAGTTATAGACCCCCCCTTGACCTGATTCTGGATCCGCCACTGGTTCACCCATTCGACATTGGATTGATAAGTCAAGAAAAATTAACCATTTGAAACAATGATTACCATGTTAGATTCAAAATCGGAAACAAACACATATGTAGTGGAAACTTATGAATACAGTGGTTGCAGTATGATACACTAGAGTAAGTTGAAAAATGAGGGTCATCGGCATTCTGAGATGTATTCTGATAGATACTTCGGATATCAAATAATGTTTCAGCTGTGACTTGAATCTGAGCAGGTTTGGTAAGAAGCCAAAAAAACTGCGAAGAAAGAATCCACCCAGTATGAAATAATGAGTTTCAAACAGTTAACGTATCTAGATTTGCTTTGTTGAAAAAATCCATAATAATAATACGGATCTCTTCATATCAATACTTTCGTATTTCAGGTTTCCTATTTACAAGCAAACCTTAGAAATGGACGGCGATGTAGTGCTGAGAAATCTTTTTTGAGAGCTGCTCGAAAAAGAAAAAATCTGAATATTGTTACTGGATCAGAGGTTGTGAGTATTCTGGTAGATTCAGAAAAAAAGGCGTACGGCGTGGAATATATCCGAAAGGGACAGAAACATACCGCTATAGCCAACAAAGAAGTTATTTTGAGTGCAGGTGCCATAAATTCACCGAAGATTCTCATGCTATCTGGAATTGGACCCAAAGATCATCTTATAGAACTTGGTAAATGCTCAAGACAACTCTCAAATGAATGATATTATAACGATCGGGCTAATAATAATAATAACTTTATTCAAAACAAATAATGCACGTTTCGAAACACCTGATGAAATTCATCTGTCAAATAACTCACTACAAATAACAAATTACACCAAATTTCTAGGCTTGTACATTGACAGCACACTCTCCTTTGACAGCCATGTTGACCATATAAGTACGAAATTGAATGCAGTTGTATACGCCATGAGAGCCATAGGCAAGATGCATATAACCCTGGTGCGTTGACTTATACCTGAAAAATCGTAGTCATAAACTCTCGATATCTGGCATTCTTGATTTTGAAGAAATATAGCTGAAGAAATCCCTTCGAGAGTTTGTCACCAGAGGCGCACCTCACGAATCTGGTTTCGAAGCCTACCCTGATCCACTAAAATTTTAATCTGTGATGCCGTGAACGTCAACGGTCCCGCCTTTCAATCAAATCAAATTTATAGGTTATGTCATAAATCATAACTTGATGCCTTTTCCTTTCACTTTCAAGTTGATGAAATATGAATTAAAATCTCTCTGAATGTGATTTTAAATGTTCCCAATCAATGGTTTTGAGTGAAACTGGGAAGTATAGTGGATATCTGAGGAACCGAAGATAGGTAAGTAATGTTATGCGAGCGATTTATTATGAGTTTCGTACAGGGATTAGTGAATTGAATCGTGCACTCCTCAAATGATGTATATCGTTTCAAATCGATTTGAGTTGTTCAAGGTATACCTATTCTATCAAAATCATAGCGAGTATATATCTAGGATGTGACGAGAAATCTGAACGTTCGGATTCGGAAGTTTCATTGAAGCTCCTGACGTTTCATTATGGAATTTTGTTTAGATGTCTCTGGATGGAGAATTTACCTCGAATATCTATACTCCTTGTGGCTCGATCCTGACAATCTATTGAAATGAAAAAGTTTCACAATATGAACTGGTTTTTCAAATTCAAATCGAAGTGTCAAACTTTTCAAAAAAATTGATAGGTTTCTATTAGACGAACTTGGCCTTACATATTTTGTATACTGATGATTCTATTGGTGACGAAAAATCCCGTGAGGATTCAGCCAATCAGGGCTATTCACTAAGCAGAGTTGTTATGGATAGCGACTAAAAATTGTCGTTATGTTCAAGGTCAGTTGCTAAGCGCGAAATTGGTATTCACTTTTCAAGTTAAGTTGCTACTATAATGACCAGTTGCTGTGAGTAGTGGTTCACAGGCAACTGCTTTAGATATCTTGTTAAGGAAAAACAGCTTACCACCGTCATTATGGCAAGTTATTATCAGAGTTGCTACGACGGTTAGCGACTGCGATAACCACTTTACTTAGTGAATAGCCCTGAATAAGACCGTCGGTATCGACATTCACTCGTAAGCTGCCGCCTGGTTGGAAATGTAGCCTGAGAAAATCGCATTTGTATCACTACCTGTGTCACTACCTAGCGTCAAAAAATATAAGCTCTGGCTTCGGTTTCTCAGATCCAGAGGATTTGACTAAACAAAAGCATATCGGTGAATGCACCAGGGTTATATGCATCTTGGTCATAGGGCAATATGTAGATCAAAAAACATTGAAAATTGTATACTATGCTCATCTTGAATCAGTGATCAGATATGGCATAATATTTTATGGAAATAGTAGAGGTAGTGAAAGAATTTTTATTATTAATAAAAGAGCTCTCAGAATAATGTTAAAATTGAGAAGTAGAGAGACTTGTCGAGGAAAATTCAAATCAAATAGGTTACTAACTGTCACTGGAATTTATATATATATATATATATATATATATATATATATATATATATATATATATATATATATATATATTTATATACAGGAGGTTTGATTATTTTTCTTTGGGAACGAACATATATTTGACTCTGCTGAATCACAGAGTAATTATAACATAAGAAATTTCGATTATAATTATCCAAGACATAGGTTTAACGATGACGGAAAGAGGTCAATTTTATAATTGTATAAAGATCTTCAATAAACTACCTACTAGAATAAAGCTAATGAGTAATATCAAAGAATATGAAAAAGTGTGTTTGAGCTACTTTAAAGGATATAACCGCACAAAATATATGATTATTTGAATTATTAAATAATTATGTTCATATTAGTGGCCACCTCTGACGTTATTTTGTTTAATTGTTCCTTACAGTCCCTGTATGTAACATTTCTCCAAAATGAAGATTATTATTATTGTCTGAAGTCATACAACTTATTGACGAAGCTTGAGTATTAATAAAACATTAGACATATTCCCTAGAAACATGAATTAATTTGTACTTTATCTAGGGGGACAGTCAGGAGAATTGAAAATGAACGAAAATTTTCGAAACAAAATAATTGAATACCTGAAATCTAAAACAATGCATCCACAGTTAATGTAATTAATGGAAGAATATCCGCAATGAGTAGTAGGGTCTCTAAGAAAGAAAATTTTTGACAGTTTTTCTGGACAGACTTTCATTCAATTTCGCCGTCCTAATTTCCTATATTCCCTGCAATATAGAAAATGATCTCTGGTAAGATTTTTGGTAGGAAAAGGGAGTTTCAGTGTGTGAAGATTGTTGTGAGTAACATAATGATTAGGAGTTGAGTCAAATTTTAATTTTATTTTATTTGATTTTATTATGATTTACCGCGGCTGATTTTTTGTATGAATCTTATGGCCTTTATTGAGAAATGAGCAATTCATTGAGTACTATTGAGATACACATCCTCCAGTAAGGTGTTCAGTAACGAAGGTGAGAATCTAAAAGAGAGTAGTATATGCCATTTTGGCTGTAGCTGTTTACAGTTCATTATAAATTACTCTCACCGCATAGCAACCAGAAGAGATCTTGCTTTTGAGTTTTTTACATATTCATCAAATTTAAGAATTTTGTCTATGAGCACACCCAGGAATTTAGTGCAACCTTGATTTCCTATTACATCTCTGCTGAACGGAGGTTCATCAATCGAACATCTGAAGGATAATAAGTGGGTTGTCTCTGTGTTGAAAGATAATTTATTCGTAGAATAAATGTCTAATGAATATTCGAATCTTCTTAGTAATGCACATTTTGTTAATCTTGTGAACGTCATCAGAGTTGGTTTAGGAATGATACTCAAATGATTGTTGAAATCAACTTCTTCGGTGAAACTTCCACCAATTAGATTGTTGGAGAACGAATAATCTGTCAGAAGGAGCTAACTTAGATTTTTATTCACTGAGACCTTTTTCCATTATTACTACTTTTCTTCGGGTTTGAAGGCCGTTGTTCTTTGAAATTTCTTCCTGACGTTTCGCTAGCGCGAGTGACTAGCTTCTTCAGAGGGTCACTCATCTTGACTATTATTCCGATGACTAAACGTTTCGATTTCGTAAGGAGTATTTATATTGATTCAGGTAGTCTAGAGTGTTAATTACTTCTGTCGGATTTGGAGAATAATCATCATGGGATTCCAAATTCTGTTGAGACTCAACGCTTCTTCTTTTCTGTTGAAATTGTCCGCGTGTTTGTGGATCCAAGAGTTTCCCAATTCTGTCAGTGACCCTCGGGAAAATATAACATAAAAACGGTTTTCAAACCGACCAAGAAGATCCACTCAAGCCTCAGGTAGGCTAAAAACAAAAGAGACCCACTGTCAGCAGCAGGGGTTAATCGCATACCGTGCACCTGTGGGAAGGTATACATCGGTACCACTAAAAGATCCATGGGAACAAGGCTCAAAGAGCATGAAAGGAACTGCAAGCTAGGGCAAACTGACAAATCGGCGGTGGCGGAACACGCACTGAGTGAGGGGAACCACAGGATTCTGTTTGAAAATGCTAAACTGATTGCCCCCCAACCAGGGTTACCATAGCCGACTGGTACGGGAGGCGATAGAGATACACAAACACACGGACAATTTCAACAGAAAAGAAGAAACTTTGAGTCTCAACAGATATTTGGAATCCCATTCTGAGAGCATCAAGAATAACTAATGAAATCGAATGTTTAGTCATCGGAATAATATTCAAGATGAGTGAGCCTCTGAAGAAGCTAGCCACTCACGCTAGCGAAACGTCAGGAAGAAATTCCAAAGAACGACGGCCTTCAAACCCGAAGAAAAGTAGTAATACTGAAAATCTCTGCCGCGAAAGCCTTAACCATTTTGTTACCCTTTTTTATATTAGAATTTCTATGTAAGAGGAAACTCGAAAAAACAAAAATGTAACATTACTTTAGGCCCTGATACTATTAATGACTTTTACTGCTCCATTGCAGAAAATATGAGTAAAAATATTGCTAGTCCGTATGATCCATTAGTGCATCTAGAAAATTTGGGCATAGATGAGAACTTGTTTCTGTATGAGACCAACATTAATGAACTGATTGAAATCTTGAAGGATATTAAAAACAAAAATACTGCAGGCTACGATGAAATTTCAATTTAAATAATACAGAACCTTCCTCCTAGCGCTCTGAATGTGCAGGTTTCACTGATAAATTTATCCTTTCAAACAGGCACATTTCCTTCATTTTTAAAAACTTCTGTGGTCATTCCTCTCCATAAGGGCGGAGATTCTGATGATCCCTCTAATCTCCGTCCTATATCTCTTATACCAACCATCGCAAAAATCATTGAAAAGATAATTGAAAAACGACCGCTTGAATTCATAATTAAGCATAACATCATCAGTGAAAACCAATTCGGCTTCCAGAATAATAAAAATACTCATGATGCTATTTTCTCATTTCTAAATAAACTTTATTGTGAGATAAATGTCGGTGAAAAGACTGCTGCAGTGTTTTGTAACCTGTCAAAGGCATTTGACTACGTTAATTACGAAATACTGCTGAGAAAGCTACATTGTTATGGATGCAGAGGAGTAACTCTCAAATGATTCGATTTGAATTGGGATGCGGCACTGCAAAGATGGCTTACTATGCACTCATAGATTCTCACTCACGCTACGGAATACCGTTTTGGGGAGCATGCAGCCCAACTTTATTCAATAGTCTTCTAATTTTACAGAAAAGGGCAATAAGGTATATGGAAAACCTTAAACCGAGAGAGTCCTGTAGAACCTTCTTCAAAAACCATAATATCCTAACGGTAACTGCATTATTCATACTGGAATATGTGTGTTTAATAAATAAGCCTATATTAAACTTCGCCACATCCTCTTCCCATTATAACACACTCTGCAACTCACAGTGCCAACTAAAAACATCACCAGAGACTCCATATTTTACAATGGAGGAAAAATGTACAATCATTTGCCTCTGTACATAAGATCTGCCAATATAAATGACTTCCAATTCAGGAAGTTAGTCAAACAATTTCTCTCTGATAGACCCTATTATACTTTGAATGAATTTTTTGACGATAACTTTTAACTGATTGACTAGCTCATGTTTTTTATATTCATTAAGGAGCTTTTAAGTTTTTACTTTCTATGTCTATTCTAATATGAGCTTGACTTCCACTCTTTTATATATACATACTTTTTATAATCTCCATTTTACCATGTTTTATATGTATTTTTATAGTTTCATTTTTGTTATATTTTGGTATATATCGCATTTTTTAAGTAAGTATTTACTACCCAAGCTTTGTCAACAAGATTATGTCTTATGATAATAAAGCTTATTATTATTATTAAGAGAAGCTTGTATTCTGTATCCACATTAACACTTTATTATCCCAAGAAACCTTATAGTTTATAACAGAGATACAACAAACATATCTTAATTAAAAACTAAACTTAAAAAAATAAGTCACCAACAAATGATTGAAAAAGAAATATCACCTTTTTATTTTTTTAGATCAAATTCAATAAATATTTCTTCAAATGTTTCTTGAATAAGATTTTGCTTTTTATTTTCTAAGTTTTTCGGAATTGAATTGTAAATATTAATTCCATTATGAAGAATTGACTCCTGCCCAAAACTGGTTATGGAATTACAGGATCTCAAGGCTGTGTTCTGGCGGGTATTATGCAGATGAAAATCATGGACTTCACGAAAATTTAAATTAGATGATTTCATTTTGTGCTTGACAAATTGAATGAATATGCTCACTTTGAATCTATACGTGGTCTTCAAATCAAGTAACTTTTTAGGCTTATATAAATTAATGGTTGGTTCTCGAAAATCTAGTTTGAAAATGAATTTTATTGTTTTATTCTGCTACGACTCATCATAGGTCTCCTTAGTGGCACTCGATTGGACCTGCAAATACAATGCTAGTATTCGCAATTTAGTAGAGATGGCCCTACCCTTCGGGAAAAAATGTCATCTACGCGATTTGACCAGAAAACTCAAACTTCCTACACCCATGTAATGGGATGCCTGATAGCAGCCGCATCGAACAGCCAAGTCGTTATACTCGCGCTGCTACTAGATCAGAATCTACTAGGGGCTGCAGCGTTCTCTACAGGTAGACCGAAAACGATTCTCGATTGGAGCAGCACGTCTTCAACAGCCTGGCTGTTTGATGCGGCTGTTGTTAGGGATCTTCCTCTATAGTTCTATATCCGCTGAAATCGAGCAGATAGCGTTTTTAATTAACACGATCTGCGTTTTTTCGATCCATGGAAGCCGTCTGACTTGCGTTCACCCCAAGTTTTCGGAAAGCCCTTCAGCCTCTTAGCTCATTGCGCTTCAGTTCCATATAGTTAAGGATACCCATTTCAACAATCTTATTCTTTCTACAGGTTGATTCCTGGATGTAAGTCATATTCTTCTAGATCTGGAATCGGTTGTCCTCGAAGCCTCACATTTGCAGAGTTTGTAGTGGGTTGTCTCTATCCCTTTGTGGCACTGTCTGCAGCTGAGGTTTTCCTCTTGAAATTCTCAGCAGATTCATGCTACTTTGGTTCAGTTCCATTGTCTCTATCACCGACGACATTCTCAAGGAAGTTTCTCCCATGGAAGTTGCCGGGTGAATTTTCCCAACTGCAATGAGTTCTCTTCCATTTTGAAACTGTCTGACATTCTTGAACTGCTGGAAAATGAATATTGATTTTGATATGCCTCAGGCACTGGCTCCTTCAACCCGAAGTTTCCTCCTTCAGGAATGTCGTATCCATCGAAATGAACAATCAGCCGTTTTTTCGATCACAATAAAAACAAATCTTTGATTTTTTTCTACATCAATATGTGAAGAATGTTCAGCAAACCATGCATTTGTTTCATTCGAAACTGTTTGGCATCCATATAGCATATCAATCAATATAGGGTATTATTTTTTGGCTTTAATCTTCTCCGAATGAAAAAATTAAAATAACTCCTATGAAAGAAGTAAAATAAAAAAAATTACAAACACTTCCTGTCGATAGGTACGAGTATATCATTCAAATATGTTTGATTCATTCACGAAAAGGAACAAATAGACCATCTGAACAGCTATAGTAGTTTTCACAATAAATGGTATTGACTGAAGGATTATAATAAAAACAATAATATCCTTAAGTTGTAAAATCCGAGATGCACATCATAAATGTAAAAGGACCGGATTCAGGTAATTTTGTTCCTCAGAAAGGGATTGTAGAGGATTACAACTTACACTTCTTGTTCATTTTAGTCTTTGTATTTCATTGGAAGTGTTCACTTGTGTTACGGCGTGCAACAATTTTATAACATTTATTTGTTATTACAGACATTAATAGCAAAGATTTTATACCCCAACGTACAGCATAGGCGTCCGTGGATAAAAAGTAATAGTGCTTCTTCCAGTGGTTCGTTAAAGAAGAATCACTTATCTTGTGACGCGAAAATCATTATAAAAAATGTGTATAGCTCCTTACTTCAGCAAGGACATAACGCGGGTGCTGCAGCAAAAGTAACCAGTAATTTGACGAAGGTGCCTCTTACTTCAGTTAGACGAATTGTTGAAAATTCCATGGAATCAAGAAAAAAGCGTAAAGATTCCGGTGTCACAAAAAGTCTAGACGACTGGGAAAAAGATTTGATAAGGCGAAAAATCTACACTATGAACGATGAGCAGCGTGTCCCTACAATCAAAAGTCTGAAACAGCGGCTCATCAATGACGAAACTCACATCAACTGTGGCCTCACTACTCTTTGGCGAGCTCTGTCTGCAATGGGCTTCAAATATCGCAAAATTGACAAGAGACAAGTAATAATGGAATCCACACGTTTAATAAACTGGCGTTCTGAATATATAACGTCAATAAGAAGATACCGGTCTGAAAATCGGCCAATACTCTACCTCGACGAGACGTGGTTTGACACGCATGACACCCCTTCCAAAGGATGGTCTGATTCCTCTGATAAGTGTAAAACAAAAGCACCATCAAATAAAGGAAAGAGAATCACAATATTACACGCAGGATCAGAAAATGGTTGGATCCCAAACGCTATGTGGCTTTCTGCCAAAAATATTAAGGACTCTTGTGTTGATTATCACGAAGATACGACAGCAGAGCTTTTTGAAGATTGGTTTAAAAATTGTCTGTTACCCAACAGTCCGCCAAACAGCGTTATAGTAATGGACAACGCAAGCTATCATAGTCTTCAATTGCAAAAACTTCCTGGCTCGAAGAATACGAAATTGGAGATTCAAAACTTCATGGCTGCAAATGACATATATCTTGAGGAAAATTATACAAAAAAAGAACTTTCACAAGTGCTGCAGTCATTTTCTTAAAAAAAAAACGTATGTTTGTGATACAATTGCAGAAGAATTGGGACATACAGTGTTACGACTACCTCCCTACTACTGCATGTTCAATCCCATGGAGCTTATGTGGCACCAACTTAAATCGAGCGTGCGCGAAAAAAATACTTCTCCGACTTTAAGTGGTAGTGTGGTAGAATTAATTAGGAACTGTATGAATGACATTCCTACCGAGAGTTGGAAAAGTTCTGTTATAAATTATGTTATAAATGTTGAAAACTCGTACCTTTCTGTAAAATCAATTGTGCCAATTATAATTAATTCAGATGAGGATAGCGATAGCAACACTGAACTAAATATAGAATAGAATTGTAACATTTGAATAAATTACCTATATATCTCCTACCTTTGTGGTCTCGGTAGTGTAGTGGTTAGCATATCTGCCTATCAAGCGGAAGGCCGGGGTTCGAATCCTCGCCGGGCCACCGTACTGGGTAATCGCACGTTAAAAGGTAAGGCCTCGTTGATCCATTGCTCGCACAAGTTTCGACTTTTGAGGGTTGACGTTCGTCAGCTGGTTAACGGAACGAACAAAACAAAAACAACAATCTCCTACCTTATGCAAAATTCAAATTTCTCAAGTTCGACCCTGTAGCACATTTGCATCTTTTACCAGATGATTTTCTACACAATGGGATTAAATTGGGTAGTTTATTGCAGTTAATAAGCCAATACCATTTACTCTGAAAAATACTATACTCTCCTGCCTATATAGAAAGACCGGCACTGATGAGTTACATACAAATCACTTTTTCTTGCTTAATTTGTAAACAAAGCATATGGAAATTGAATTAAATAGATAGCATACATTAAAAAATGTACACAATGAAGCAACAACAGAGAGTTATTTGTAGAAAAAATTTTACTCACCAGGAGGATATTTCATTCAAGCACAGACAAAATCTTCTGTAGGGTTCTTTCTACAATAACATTTTATTTCAAATATTCAAATATAGTTTTCGTAATGGGCCGAAGTTCCATCTGCTTGGGTTTTCTAACTATCAGTCCTTCTTGGTTTTTACAATGTCTTTATTACAATTATTCTCTAATAACCATAAAGCAGATGGAATTTCAGGATAATTTCCTCGAAACTATATCGATAACATTAACACAATTTGAGAAGACCGGAGGACAGTATCGGTCATTTCGTTTATCGACCCAAACAAAAGGAGCATTCTCAGGAATCATTAAAACCGAGCTTAGGTAATCAACCCCGCTCGGGGGTTTTCCCTAGAATTGCCAGTGGTGAATTTTTCAGGTTCTCGAGAAATATTCTGGGAAAGAAATATTAAATTCGATTTCGGTCTTCAACTGCGATGGTTGTTCGCTCCCGAGATTTCTCCCTCATTATTTCTCGAGTCACGACTTAACAGAGTTTCTTTCGTGTTTGTTATAATGACGTTCTAGTGAATAAATAAACGATGTTCTTTGTTAGCCAAAGTGTCCGTTATTTTTCTTTTAATAACGAACTAACCCCGTTCGCCAGACTTCTTTCGCTCAGACAAAATAATTATACCTCGAGCTCTTCATTGGGTAAATGGATAATTTATGGAACACTTTCACTACATACCAAACAATTCCAAAATATTCAAAAAGTTTGAGGAAGTTTATGTTATTTCACTCCTCTCATAGAAGTTCTAGTTCATATTTTTTTGTAAAAGTATTTGAAAAAACACTCGAACTGTTTACGATGTTCACTAGAAGGACGTTTGCCGCATAATAGTTTCTTCAAACATAAAACATTTTTTCTTGAAGACTGTATTGTATAGTGAAACATGTTGTCCAAACCTCTTTTTAGTGAATATCTTACAGATAACCAAGTTATTTTAATATGAATTTTCATTAAGTATCTCTTGGCAAAATATTGTTGATGTCATGAAAGTATAAAACAAACAATTTTGGATCTGGTATTGACCTGTATATTCCAATCAATAAAATTTCCAGATATACCAGTGATTAAGGATTCACCAGTAGGACAGAAGCTTTTTGATCATATTTCCTTCTTGGGAGTCATGTTTGAAGTGAACCAAAGTGTTGTTATAACTACGGCCGAGGCTCTGAAATTGACTAACCCCCTGAAATATGTCTTCGAAGGGACTTCTGTTTACACATCGCCCGGTAACTATTCATTCTAAACTTTTTATTATAAAGTTTGAATAAGATGAAAATTTGGGTGGCAATCATTGGAGGAGATATTTTATTCCATTTTTTTCGTTTTCTAGTCGGAATAGAAAGTGTACTTTTCACAAGAACTAATATTTCTGATGAACCAAATCCAAACCAACTTGATATTGAATTCATGTACATAGCTGCAAGTCTGAGTGTGGATAAAGGACTGATTTACAGGAAAGTTTTCAATATTCCCGATGAAACATATGATGCCGTATGGAAACCGCTGGAGGATAAATATGTTTATCATGTGAGTAGAGCAAACTTTGTGAACAGGTCCACAAACTTTCTTCCCTTCTTTATGACAATATTGAACTGGGAAGTAGGCAGATTGAGACCTCAGAGCGAAGACGTCACAAGACCTCGGGAGTAAGCAGATTGAAAATGCTAACGTCGAAACCCAATACCGACAAACCAACGGGTACACCCCCAGAACAACAAATTCGCATACTCAACCATCCCCGTGAAAACCTTCGGAGTAACGTATTTATATATATATATAAATATTATATATATATATATATATATATATATATATATATATATATATATATATATATATATATATATATATATATATATATATATATATATATATATATATATATATATATATATATCTTTCTAACTACCTGAGCTTTCGCTCATTTGCTAATTTGCAAGGGCTACAATATGAAATGGACATCAAAAAGTATAAATATAAAATATATGGTACATACATGTGCTATTTGAGGTTTTTCTTGATAAATGAAATACAAAAATAAAACATGAGAAATGTAAATTTTGACAATGAAGGGTGAAGTTATTGATTTTGAAATTCATAGTGTTATTTTCACTGACGACAGCTATATACAGGATGTACTTAGTTCAATAGAAAAGAATACATTTTACTGAGATTCTCAATATCTGATTTTTTGTTCATGTTGTTTTTCCTCGTTTTAATTTCAGTCATTTTCAGAAAGAGACGTTTGTTTAAGTTTTTTTCGATATGAAAATTTTATGACCATTTTCAATAAAATGTTTGATTAATGCACATGAATTTTGTCTCATATAACCACAGTCACTTTTGTGTAAAGCTATTCGTGTTTTCAAATAATTTTTTGTTCGACCAATATATTTTTTGTCACAATCATTGCTAGGAATTTCGTACACTACATGAGATTTTTCGAAAAGTGGACCTTCATCTTTCAATTCTGAATGTAATTTGATCAAAGGTTTCATTTTCCTTTGTGGAATTTTGATATAATTTTCTTGTTTAAATACATCAATGATTTTGCTTGATAATTCTGGAATATAGGGAATATAATGATATAATTGAGTATAATAACACAAAAATTCTTCATATTGAAAAAAACTTGAACAAACGTCTCTTTTTGGAAACGACTGGAATTGAAACGAGAAAAAACAACATGAACAAAAAATCAGATATTTAGAACCTCAGTAAAATTTATTCGTTTCTATTGAACACTATGAATATCCAAATCAATAACTTCACCTTTCATTGTCAAAATTTACATTTCTCATGTTTTATCTTCGTATTTCATTTATCAACAAAAACCTCAAATAGCACATGTATGTACCTCATATTTTATATTTATACATTTTGATATCCATTTTATATTGTAGCCCTTGAAAAGACTAATAAAAATTAGCGAGAGTTCGGGTAGCTAAAAAAAGTAATCAATCTATAGACCGAAGCCCTGATATAGAATATATATATATATATATATGTGCTTTGTGATACTTCTAAGAACTGAACTGGAGACTTATTTCAACTAAACGCTTCCGATCTATTTCTTGTATATCTGAAAAGCCATGTACTCCTGCATTACCTGTGTCTCAATCCCTCCAATAACTTCTTATAGTCCACAGTATCGAAGGTCTTGGGGAGGTCAAGAAATATGCACAACGGCGACTCAACCTTATCGAGTGCTTCGAATATTTTTCATGTCATTGCACTGATTGCATCTTCAGTAAAAATAAATGCTTTATATTCCACAATGTAAGGCTTAATCCTCATTTTAAAAATCGTGCATTCTGGAAGGTCATGAGTTCAACCACGAGTTCAAAATAAGGCATTTTGAGCAGAAAGGTTGGAAACTTAACCTTCTAGAAAGCTTGGAAATCAATAGAGGGAAACATTCAGAATATTTATTGAATGATCAGGTTGAATTAAATAACTCCCCATTGTTGAATATGTTCCCGGCCAATAATTCTATTTCTAGGAATAATCTTCGTATGTAACTAATTAGTATTTGGACAAATTATGGGTCGGATATCGGACCTAAGTCGGACCTTTATTGTAAGAGACGTTCGACCTACTTGTATATAAATAGCGTATTATAGAATAGTGATTTATTTATCTTGCTTGAAGAAGCTATTGTAATAGCGAAACACGTGTCGCGGTTTTGTAAACCCATTGTGAGTGAAAATCATACAGGAAACTGTAATATATTTTTGTTTTTACTCAAAATTCAAGCTAATGTTGCTTTTATTCCGATATTCAAATATATTTCAGTGTGACTCGACCACATTTTCTATATCTATTATCGAATATCACTGACAGATATTTTACTACTCACCATTACTGAACTTTGTTACAGATGTGTCCTGTACTTCTTCATCCAAAATCCCATGGATTCATCAAATTGAGATCCAAAAACTACACTGACAAACCGGTGATCTTCTCAAATTACCTATCTGATCCAGAAAACCACGACGTGAAAACTTTTATCGCTGCAATAAAGGAAAGTCAACGAATCTGTCAAAGTCCCGCTATGCAGAAGCTAGGAGCAACACTTGTCACGACACCAATACCAGGTGGGTATGCCTGAGATAACCATGGAGAGGAAACCTATTTCTGAGTCTGACTAACTTCTTGTGATTTTTCACTAACATGCTTGCCAAAAACTTGGACGTACCCAAAATGTATTGGGGAATTATGCTCCAGCATCAGTTTCATAGGTTCGAATGGTCCATTTTGTAGACTGATCGTGAGGGAAAATATCAACTCTAGAAACCAATGCACAAGAATACCACAGTAGAAGCTTTTGTGGTATAGGTATTATATTTTATCAGGCGACCTATTGAATTATTTTTGCATATGGGAGTAGCACAAAAAATGATTAAAAATATTCGATCTAAAAATATCCCCACATTTGAAACACCCCGAACATTAGAAACATTTCATCTAGAAGACACGAACCCGACTGAAATAGAACAAATAATAAAATCGTTAAAATTGAAAAAATCTCCTGGTGTTGATAAAATCACTCCAGAAGTTTTAATATTCTTATCAAAAACAATATCAGAACCATTGACTCATCTGATGAATTTCATCATGAATTCAGGAGAAATTCCAAAATCTTTCAAAGTTGGCATTATCAAACCCATATATAAATGTGGTGATAAATTAGAAGCTAAATATTACAGGCCTATTTCATTAATATCAAGTTTAGCTAAAGTTTTTGAGAAAATTTTGAAATATAGAATGGAACTTTTTTTGGAATAGAATTATCTGATTTCAGAAAAACAATTTGGATTTAGAAAAAAAATTTCCACTCAGGATGCCATTTGTCATTTAACTGATAACATTTATCAACATCTTGATAATCAATATTCAGTTTTGGCTATTTTTTTGGACCTAGCTAAAGCTTTTGATACGGTTGAGCATAACCGACTGTTAGTAAAATTGGCAAATATTGGATTTCGTGGCAAGGTTCATAAGCTCCTCAAAAATTATTTAGAAAATAGAATTCAATATGTTGAAATTGATGAAACTAGAAGTGAAGAGAAAATCTTTCAATTCGGTGTACCACAGGGAACCGTTTTTGGGCCACTTCTATTTAATATTTATCTCAACGACCGTTTTAATATTGACACTGTAGGTGAAATTCATAGTTTTGCAGATGACACTGTCATATTATATAGGGAAAAAACTGGAATGAATTACAAAGCAAAACTACATTAGATTTCGAGAAGATTAAAAATTGGTTTGATTATAACTTACTCACAGTAAATTTTGAGAAAACAAAATATGTCCCATTCTCATTTTATAATATTTCATCACCGGACTTAGGACCACTAATACTTCATGATAATACTAGCATTGAAAAAACTGATAGTATCGAGTACTTAGGAGTTATAATTGACAAACATCTGAAATGGGACAACACATAGCATTCCTTTTGAAGAAATTACGAAGTTTATTATCAAAATTCAAGTATCTCAAAACATTTATGAGCGTTAAAACCCTTAACATTCTTTATTTTTCATTAATACAGTCCCAATTGAATTATGGGATTCTGGCTTGGGGAGGGGTCATGAAATCCCATATTAGAAATCTTGAAGTTCTTCAGAAACGGTTTTTGAAAATAATATATAATAAGTCTTATTTGTATCCAAGTGAAAATCTGTACATAGAAACACATAAAATGGACATAAGACAATTATTCGGATATAACATCATGATTTATATCTATAAACACAAATTGAATATAAATTTCAATAATCATATTTATAATACAAGGAATAAAAATAATATCACATTGAAAAATAGAGTTAAAACAACAACGTCTCAGAAAAATTTTAAATATTTATTGCCATTCTACTATGATTTGATTCCAAATCATATAGAAATGATCAAGTCATTAGTATCTTTCAAACTACAGATTAAAAAATGGATTCAAGAATCACGTCGAAATTTATTTCATGAAATCTCTCACTTCAATCAAAAAAATTAGTTAATTTTTCAATATTATTTTGTTGAATTCTACAAATTTATCAAATATATTATACATAAATGTAATTCGTATCTCCCGCAACAAGTTTTTAACTTCGCGGGTATAATTGAACTGTTTATTCACCTTTTTACAAATTGATGTATATGCTCTTTTTATGAATTTTGAATAAACTTTATTATTATTTGATGTATAGTTACAAATTTACTGGAAAAAGGTTTATCACATTTGTTCACTTTTCATACACGTACACAAATTGCTCGATAGTTGATGAAATTGTTTTTCTATTGATGGAAGAAAAGTTAATCTTCTTGATGTACGTTTTGGCAACCAAGTTCATCTATCTATGTTCAAAACCCAGATCCTCCAGGAACTATTCGAGAGTCATTATTATTAAATGTGATATTTCAGGTTGTGGTAGGTGATGATCCAAAAAAATTAACCATCACCAACTTTCATTATTTTCAGGTTGCGAGAATTACACCTTCAACAGTGACGAATACTGGGAATGTGGACTCAGAACTCTTATAGCTTCTATAGCTCATCCCGTTGCCACTTGCCGAATGGGTCCAGCCAATGATAGTGAAGCTGTGGTTAACGATAAACTGAAGGTCTACGGAGTTGGCAGCCTGAGGGTGGTGGACAGCAGCGTTATTCCCTTCACTGTGACAGGACATACTGCTGCCCCAACCTATATGATTGGTGAAAAAGCTTCCGACATCATCAAGAACGAGTGGGGAGTTTCTGTGTCCTGAATGTTACTTTTGTTATTTCTAGAATAAAATTCAAATATACTTATACTCCAGTCTATGACGGTGAAAAAAGTGTAAACTGTGTATTTATCCCATACAGCACCGATTCGTATGAAAATTTGGATATAGGTTCTACTTACCCTCTATTTCAAAATCTACCCCGTGCCGAGGGTTGCTTTCTTCCTGGGGGTGGATGCCACCCCTTCTTGGGGGTGAATTTTTTTTTGTTGGAAATAAGTGCGGAAATAAATAGATTGACTAATTCTAAGCACTTTCTGTTCAATGAAGTTTTTTCTGAAAAGCAATACTTTTCGACTTATTCGCGAGTGAAATTGTCGGTTTTCAGGCAAAAAAACACACGTTTTCAGATCCTTTTTCGCGAATAACTGGAAAATAATGCATCTAATCGAAAAACCTGCAGAGAGCAAAATTATAGCTTTTGAAAAAACGGAGGCGTTTGTTCATTTGTGATGTATGCAAATCCACTACAAACTGAATAATTGCTTGTTGAAAGTTGATTGGTATTTTCAAACGCCAAAATGGAAAGTTTCTACGTACAATTTACAAAAACCAATGCATTTTTCGGAAAAAACTAATTGGACCTGTTCTGAAGTCCTTCAAAAATCCTTTATTTTTGTTATTTATAAAAGTTTCTAGCATCAAAACTGACCGAGGTATGAAGGAAATAATGTTGAATCCTATTTTTTCCTTGAAAAAAAATTGTGAATCACTCATCCTCTCTTTCCCCCCTCTTTGGAAAAAATCGTTGCCTAGTGGAACTATATGTATATATACTTATATAATATACATATAGTTCCACTAGGCCTAAAATATAGTTACTATGTGCATTCTTCAATATACTAATGTACACACTCTAATTTCTACAAAAATTATTTTTGGTTTTTTCCCATAACTCGCTTAGTCTTCAAGCAATCAAATCCACCAAAGGATTATTTCGTAGCTTTTTTCATGAGCTATGAGCTTATTCACATTATTTTTTGTTTCAGATTGAATTTTTGAAAAGGTTCATGCTGAAAGGGCTCAAAAAAGTTACTTTGCGCGAACCCTCACAATATTTAACTGGCCATATCTTACTCTATTTTCATTCTGCAGAAAAAAATTGAACACCGAAATTTTCAGAGAAGAATAGCCTTCAATTTTGTACTCTAGAAAATTTTGCATGTGATCAATAGTTTTCGAGTTATTTCGAAGAAATTGTGAGTTTTCGCTGAATTACATACATGATTTTCTCTCTTCAGTCTCAATTTTTTCCAAAACTACGTACTTGTTACTTGTTACTCCATAATCCACTTCATTCATGTTCGTTCAATGAGTTCTGAGTTTCTCGTCAATTGAAAGTACGTAGTTTTGGGAAAAATTGAGATTGAAGGGAAAAAATCATATACGTAATTCAGAGAAAAATCACAATTTCTTCGAAATAACTCGAAAAGTATTGATCACATGCAAAATTTTCTAGGGTACAAAATTGAAGGCTATTCTTCTCCGAAAATTTCGATGTTTCATTTTCTTCTGCAGGATGAAAATAGAGTCAAATATGGCCAGTTAAATATTGTGAGGGTTCGCGCAAAGTACCTTTTTTGAACCCTTTCAGCATGAACCTTTTCAAAAATATCATCTGAAACAAAAAATAATGTGAATGAGCTTATAGCTCTTGAAGAAAGCTACAAAATACTCCTTTGGAGGATTTGATTGCTTGAAGTATAGCGAGTTATGGGAAAAAAAATAAAAACAATTTTTGTAGAAATTAGAGAATGTACATTATTATATTGAAGAATACACATAGTAATTATATTTTAGGCCTAGTGGACCTGTATGTATATTATATATGTATATATACATATAGTTCCACTAGGCAACGATTTTTTCCAAAGGGGGGAAGAGAGGATGAGTTATTCACAATTTTTTTTTTCAACGAAAAAATAGGATTCAACATTATTTCCTTCATACCTAGGTCAGTTTCGATGCTAGAAACTTTTGTAAATAACAAAAATAAAGGATTTTTTAAGGACTTCAAAAAAGGTCCAATTAGTCTTTCCCGAAGAATGCATTGGTTGTTGGTTATTGTACGTAGAAACTTTCCATTTTGGCGTTTGAAAGTACCAATCAACTTTCAACAGGCAATAATTCAGTTTGTAGTGGGTTTGCATACATCACAAATGAACGATCGCCTTTGTTTTTTCGAAAGCTATTATTTTGCTCTCTGCAGGTTTTCCGATTAGATGCATTATTTTCCAGTTATTCGCGCAAAAGGATCTGAAAACGTGTTTTTTTTTGCCTGAAAACCGACAATTTCACTCGCGAATAAGTCGAAAGTATTGCTTTTCAGAAAAAACTTCATTGAACAAAAAGTGCTTAGAAGTAGTCAATCTATTGATTTCCGCGCTTATTTCCAATAAAAAAATTTTCACCACCAAGAAGGGGTGGCATCCACCCCCAGGGAGAAAGCAACCCTCGGCACAGGGTAGATTTTGAAAAAGAGTGTATGTAGATCCTGAATCCAAATTTTCATGCGAATCGGTGCTGTATGGGATAAATACACGGGAAAATGGTCATAGACTGGACTATTATATACTGTTCCCCTTGGAATATTAATTTTTAGGGAATATCCTGCCTGATGAGGGAAAAAGGAGATACAACCACTTCACATTTCTGAAAGTTGTTATTCTTGGAAAAATCTTCCAGGGCTGGGAATTCCAAAGCTCGACACCTCTGTCAGAAAATGATTTCCAAAAGGGAGGGTGCCCTTAGGTAAACGGATATTCGAAGAGATTCCAAGAAAGTGGTGACTCATTAGGGATTCTGGTGAATGGCATCGGTTGGTGATAGCCCTGGCCCAAGTGGGTTCAGTTTCGCCATTTAGCTGGTACAGATTGCTGAGAATGCCTTTCGGTATTGAATATTCTCCAGATATATTCTTTTTTTTTATATTCAGATTCACACGAAAGGGAAGCCCTGTGATGTTCAATGAATACCGTGTGAATCAAGTGACAGGAGATACGAATTAACATTCACTTTGAATTTTTGAAGTTTTGTAAGCCTCAGGAAAAACCTCTTCCGGCAAGCAGTTCCAAAGCTGAGCTGTTCTATTTAAAAAAGATCCCTTAGCAAGAGAGGTTCGACAGGTTTTCAAATTCACAACAAAGGGGTGGGAATTCTGTACTCGTCTAGTCATCCGTGTAGATATTGCCAAGGGTGGAACGATTGGTAACAATTCGGAAGAGCATCGACGAAGTATCTATAGAAGAGAGACAAGTCTCCGACCCTTCTGTGATGCTCCACTGACGTGAGTGAGCGAAGATTCACTTGTCTAGACGAATTGCCTTTCTCTGAATATAATCGAGAAGCTTCAATGAATATTCTGTTGCCGAACTTCGAATATGAGAACTATTTTCCAATACAGGTCGTATCTGAGCCTTCTAAGTTGAGTGAAATAGCGTTGATCTAGACTTTGCCAACGGTCTATAAAAAAAACATTCATGTTCTGTTCTCGAATTACAATAGAGGGCGTTTATTATTATTACCATATCGCGAATAAATACATAGGAACGCATTTTTCACTGAAATCTATGCATTTTTTGCAAAAAAAAACATCATCGAATCAAATTCTACTGAGTACCCTATAAAAAAGCACGGATGTTTGAAAGGGTGAGAATTGACCCAATTATTTCAACACTATGTACCCATGTGAAGAGATCATTGATTCGGGTTACAAGTACCTATTGAGAGAAGATGTCTGAACAAAATCCCAGAGAATGATTCTCTACAGCTGGTTGTCTGTGTGAAATTGGATTATTCAGAAAGAATCAGATCTCCCAAAAATTCCAAAATTTCCGAATCGAATGCTGCCAGGTATGGAGAGTATATGTGAAAGTATCCTCGGAATCCACTGCAGAAATTGGAGATGGAACGAGTAACGGGAAGTTGCATTGAAAGAAATAATATTTCATATTTTTCTGAAATTACCCCTCTGTCAGTATTTTTGTAGAAAAAATGGATTTTTGAAGAGTTATTTTTGTCTTTTTTCTTCTCTGAATAGAAAAAACGAAAAACAAATTCTATGAAAGAAGTAAAATAAAAAAAATTACAAGAATCCATCTAAAAAGCTTCTTCCCTGCCTATATGGCACGATGGGCACCGAGTTATCAAATCACTATTTATTGCTCAGTTTATGAACCTAGCGTATAAAAATTGAATGAAATAGATAACATACATAGGAAATATCTACATATTACAGCAAAAATAGATCTATTTGTAGAAAAATCTCACTCATCAGAATGATATTCCATTCAAGCTCAGACAAGATCTGTTTCACCCAGAGATATTAACTCTTGATCTCCTCTGTGGGCAAATGGATGAAAGTTGGAACACTTTCACTAGACTTTCATTCTTGTGATAACCAAACCAGCTATCGTTATAATGATTTTTGGGAACTTTTGTATTTTTTGGGAGAGAATGAAGTTTGAGGAACTATTTTTGTTTATTTTCCCTCTCTGAATCGAAAGGGGAAATTGCAACTCAATGGAAGAAAAGACATTTTAGAAACACTTTCTGTTAATTGGTGAAAATTATCCAAAGACGTTAGATTCATTCACGAATAAAACTACTCTACTCCACTGCCAATAATATATGGCACAAGGAGCACTGAGTTACACCAAAGAATATTTACGTATAACGAACAAGAAGCGCATCTCACAAATACACCCTGAATGCGTATGTCTACCAGCAATGTCGGCATTCGGCAGTCGGTCAGTGATAGAAACAAACAAGTACTTGTGTTTCTTGTCAAGTAGTTTACTGGCTTACTGTTTTTTGGTGGTAATCTTGCGTAGTCGCAAGCAAAATAGTGTGGAGGTCATGAAATTCTGTGGTGGTGGGGACCACAGGATTAGCGGCTGTGTAGCGGCAAGTGTCGCTTCTTGTTCGTTATACGTAAATCCTCTTTGGTTACACGCAGATATCACTTTCTTGCTCAATTTGAAAATGGAATCAAACAGATAGCAAACATAGGAAATATCTACTCAGAGCAGAAATAGGGAGCTGTTTGTACAAAAATCTGAATCACCAGGATATTATTTCATTCAAGTTCAGACGAGATCTTGTTTCGCTTAGATACAATTATCCCTTGAGCTGCCAGTTGGCTAATGGATAATTTATGGAACACTTCCACTAGATAGACCAGACATTCCCGAAAAATTCAACTCTCATTCTCGTGATAACCAAATCAGCAATCGTTATGATGATATTCAAGAAATCTCAGGGTATATTTGAAAAATAATAATAATACAAAAATAACCAGTACGTTCACAAAATCTATTTCAACACTCAACACAAATAATCGTAACAACTGAAATGTCAATAGTGTCAATGTGACTTACTTTCAATAGTTTGTCAATGGGTACATTCAGGAGGTCCCAGCGGCTGAGACCTCTTACACCCCGTTTCGACGATGCAATTTTGTTGCTGCAACTTCTCGCGGCGACTTGTCGATGCGAGATATGTCATCTAGCTGTCAGTTTGCATTGCCAATATTAAAAAATAGCACTGAATGTTACCAAGATGAACGTCTACATTATCACAACTGATATATAGTTTCATTCATTTCTAATAATTGATATTGTGATTAAATCACCTCTGCTACGTGCCAAACTTGATGTTACAAATTTGCCGTAACACAATGTTTGATTTCACCGGAATGTAAGAAGTTCGAACTTATGCACGGCTTTCAATCGGGAGTAGGGCGTGGAATAAAATAACCTTGGTTATAAATAAAAGACAGTTTATTTATATTATTATATTTATATGTTATATTTATATTTATATGTAATGCTGGATCGTTTTATTTGGGCAATGTGAATCTGGCTTTGATCTCTGCGGTTGTAACTCGGGCTTGAAATGGGCAAAATTCAACGCAAGTTGGCAACACTGGATATTCTGAATTCTGACAATGTGACAATTGAAAATTGAACGAAGTTTTCTGTTATGATTGTGATTAACTGTGGTATTATTATTTATAATGAAAAGGTTAGCAGATTGTAGTAATTTGCCTTGTTACTGCCAAAAGTCTACTCTGAGGACTACTAAACCCCCTTCTGTATATACAGATGAGTTCACAACAGCTGAGGTAATGAATGTGGTTGTGCTTTCTTGAATGCAAGTAATTATTTCAGTCTAGAATTCGTTTGGTAACTATAAATTGTTTTAGGTGGCGAAAGGGCACAGTATAAGTTACATTCAACCGTCTTCAGTAAAATAGATTTGTCGAATACTATACATACGAGGTAGGGCAAGCAGTACTACACTACGATAGCTCCACAAAGGCCACAGAGCAAGCAATACTACCAATAATACGATATCAATTCTATGTGAGCCTTCAGAAGCAACAATATAAAGCAAAGAGAAATGTAATGGATGGGGCTCGCCTGGTGAATGTGATGATGAAGTCCAGCGATGAGTGTTTCGGGCTCCAACTAGTCCAACTCAGACAGCTCTGCGGGAAGGTGAGGAAGCAATACCAGCAGTTAGCGTGCAATACCAGCAGTTAGTGTGCAATACAGCGTTTGACAGGAGTTGATAAGCAAGCTTACAGCATGAAAGGTAAATGAAATCGAATACAAGGCAAGGGCACTGCTGACTTGCCTCAGAAGACAAGGCCTGAAAAGAATGGTACGTTATATGACGGATTCAAGGTGTATTTTGGATGTAGAGTGAACATAAATGACATGAACAACTAGACCTACCGTAGTTGGTGTGTGGCCTTATGAGTATGTCGCAACGACAAGTTAGTGATTACGAATATCAGAAATAATCCACTTTCGTGTACTTTCTTCTGTTCCTCCTAGGAATATGAAATCTGATATGTTTCGTATAGCAATGACCAAAAATCCACTATTGAAAATGAGAGCCACAATAATTTGAACAAGAAGCTCTAGTCATGTGCTTGACTAACCAAAAAGTATCATTTTTTTTCATGTTTCATTCTTCTTCCAAAAATGTCACAATCAGATCGAATCATTTCGACAGGTAATTGCGAACTTGTTAGAATTTATCGATTTATGATGATTTGTGAATTTATGCTAATGTCAGGGATGTCAAATAGTTTCGATTTGGAGGTTATGTTTACCAAAACAATTGATGTTTTCTTGAACCTACTCATATAACGTTCCATTACGATATCTAGCTTGAATAACGATTTGGGATGGAAGATCCTATAAAAATATTGTAGGTTGATACCGTTCTGAGAATACGCTGGATATTGATAAGTAATTTTCTTTCAGGTGATAACAAGAGGACGCAAGGAGATGAACTGAGAGGACAGTGGAGCTACCCAAGCCAAAATCAAGTGCCAGAAATTTCAGCAGGTGAGTATTTCAACTATTTCAGTCACTAAGGGAATATACAGGGGTTTTCTATTTCAGGTCACAATCACGTTTCCATGGAAGCAACTATCGTACCATAGTAGAATATATGATTGTAAACTAATTGGTCATATAATGTGGATATAAAACTATTTAAATAAAGTGGTTTAATCAAAATAGTGATTTCGAACTGTAACACCTCATTACCCAACTTGATTCCTCAAGTCTCGAAAAATCAATGGCTTCGTTCAGCGGTGCTCAACCGTTGAGTGATGTGCCAACTTGTTCGGCTGAACGGACCGCTGCACCATTGATCACTCGAAACCGTTGAGCAGCGGCTCAACACGTTTAGTGATTATTCTCAACGGTTGTGCACCGCTGAACGAAGCCATTGAAATGTTCGAAATCAATATTCTTCACAATGATGCCACCACATATTTGTGGTTTGCGGCAACAAATTCACCATAGAAATAACTAAGTCGCTGCAACTTATCGCACCAAAATAGATTCATGCAACTCGAAAAACTTGCATATGAACACGACATGCAATTTTCTGGAGTTGCAGCGACAAACGTGCATCGTCGAAACAGCTCTGCTTAAAAGCTGTTCGACAGAGGCTGAGTGTTTTGCTCAGCGTAGAAATTTGTCGCTTTCGAAAAAGCGGATCGCGATTTTGACATTTACAGGACATTTTGAAATTGTGTTATGTATGTTTGTGTTGATTGTTGAGATTTTCTCCATACCAACTGACCACTATTTTAATCTTTATGCAGTCCATTGTTCACTGTGGTTCTGGCATTTGATCTGGCCGTTATTACTCATTGGCCGAAGACGAAACGGACTGGTTTAAGTTTGACGATAGTTGTGTCACTAAATAAAAAGAGGACATGCCCAACTCTCCGGAAGCCCTATATAATGCAGCATCATACCAGAAGCGCCATTGAATGTTGTAATGGGTTATTGAAGGCACGATTTCGGTGTTTATTAAAACACAGAGTAGTCCATTACAAACCCTCAAAGCATCAACAATAATAAATGCTTGTGCAGTCTTGCATAATTTTTGTGTAGAACACCACCACCTGAAGAAATAAATAATGTTGATTTTGGGATGTTTCATTCAGATCACTGAGAAATCAACTGGTAGCAAATTATAAAAGACAACTTTGAGTCTGAAAAAATTCGTTGGATAAAAATCTTTCAGTAAAAAAATTGATGCTATTCGTGAGAGTGATTGAAAATGTCCAGATATAATTTTAAAATATACCAGTTTTTTAGATCTTTGTTTCCTCTAGCCACAGTGACCGTTCATCTGTTTACCAATGAAACACCCGGTATGCATGAGGTCAGATATATCTAGAGTAATTTTAATATATTTTCGTTTCTAATCTATTGAGTTGGGTGTAAGTTACATATTACGTGTAATTACCAAAGATATTTTTGTAAGGTGTAGCAATAAAATATTTTGAAATATTTTTCAGTCGTAACACCTACATACAACTAATAAATAACACGACATAAATGAAAACTTTATGTTCATTTTGTTAAGCTTATAGTAAACTAACGACTCGGTGAAAAAGTGAATAAAAAAGTAACATACGTATATCATTCTTGTTTAACCTAATTAAATAACTTAATGACAGTACAAAAATTGAGTCATATTCTCGTTCAGAGTTAAAAATAACATATAAACAATACAGACATAAAAATCACTTTTAAAACAAAAAAGTTATTGTATTCGATCATCAGATGGGCTAAGCCTCTGAGCAATCAGTTTTAATGTAGCTACTATTTCTTTTTCAACTACAACGTCTTCTTTTTTACCTTGTAGTTTTTCTTGTTTACTTCGAGTATTTTTTTTTTGAAATTTCATTTCTTTCTTTGTAATAATCTCTTTTTAGCCCAGTTTTAATTGTATTTCTTGAGAAATCTTGTAATGTTTCAGTTAATCTTTTAGATTTTGTGGCACCTTTTACTGAGGGTATACCGGTTTCATATTTTTTCGTCTCAGTTACTTTTTGATATTGCTCTTCAAATCAAGCCATGTCTGAAAAAATTTCTTTATTTAATGGTATGGTGAAACTCATCGAAACACTATAAAAAAAATTATCCTGATTACCTTTTTCCAAGTACCTATATTTGCATCCTTATGGGTTCCACCTGTAACTTCCCTGATTTTATTAAGGTGGGTGGCCAACTCTTTCAATCGATCATCAATCATTTTCTTCCTTACTTTATTAGTTAGTTTTGGTGGTTGTTTCAAAAGAGATTTATTTTCTATAAATTCAAACAACGTTTCCTTCTGCTCTTTATTGCCAAACATTTGTTTACTACAATCAGCCATCACCAAAAAATACAATAGTTGGGTGATCATATACTTAATGTATATCAAAGGAAGGTAATATTTTATTAACTATTTCAAATATTATTGTATCGAAATGCTGATATATTATTTATAATTGACTAAGCATGCCTAAGACTAAACTTTACCTGTTAGGAAAACTCTTAAAAGCCAACCTCAAAATTTGCTCCATGTGATGTGAATCATTTGAACTTATTTGATAGATATGCCATCGTTGCCAAAGTGTATCATTCGAATTAAATTCATTTAAGTGAATTTATGAACATTTCATTTCACTACAATTGAAACCTAGGTATAGCATTTCGAAGGTGAATTGACTTTCACTTATATTCAAAACTAGCCCCCCTGGTCTTACTGATATTAATATTGGTTGCATGATTACATCTTCATATTATTTTTCATAATATTTTTGTGCATAAATCAAACAAAAACAATTTGGTTATGTTTTTGAATGTTTCGACTTTATGATCCGCTGTCGGCTGTCGCTGTCAAGTCTGGTAACTCCTTTGATGTGGTAAAATATGCCGCTTTTTTTGCGAGCGGTCGTAAATCATGCGGGCTACAAGCAGAAATATGTTATACGAGGGTCAGTCAGCAGCGCGAACAATATGTTTACTCGAAAGTGTGTCTACGAGGGTCAGGCGTCAAGTGTTGATCATATTCATTATATATTATTTATGTTTTTGTATGATCTTTCATTGAGATGATTATATTATATGAGATTCCAATAACAATAAATTGAGGAATATTTCGTTGTAATAACTGGCATGAATCACCTGATTTCTTAAATTATGGGCAGGTAAAAAGTTGAGATACTTATAAAGGGAGTTCACAATAAAGAAAAAATGAAGATGAATAATCTCTATTTACATATTACCTAATTGAATGGTGATTTGTTGTTTTCTTGAGAATCCCCTTATAGTATAATTATAATCTATTCAGTACTTTGGCATATATATTTAGACACATTTCAAATATTTAGCTGGGGGTTGATTGGAGTTAGGTCGAATAAATGAAACTACTATTATTTCTTTGCCGACGTCTCGACTTGTATGAAGTCATCGTCAAGGTACTACAAAGTTACAGTAAATCAGATATACATACACACAAGGTAAAAAATTATTGAAATTTGAGACAAGAATCACTTCTGTGAATGCGAGGTCAAGATTGAGTACATTAGTTTGGTACAATTCAATTGACAGTAAAAATGTAAAAATAGACATAAACAAAAATTAAAAACTGTAGGAAACGGTTGAACTCACATAAATTTCTGGTTTTCTAGTCTATTGAAATAAAAATTGAAGGACATTTACATAAAAATGAAAATTCCCAGTTTTCGATACTGAATATATATTTTGTTTATATAATATATATATATATATATATATATATATATATATATATATATATATGTATATATATATATATATATATATATATATATATATATATATATATATATATATGTATATATATATATATATATATATATATATATATATATATATATATATATATATATATATATATATATATAAATCAAAACTCTGAGTGCAGGAAGTAAGTGAGTTCCTAATTTTATTTTCAACGGTCGCTAACACAGTGGACTTTTCGTCGGTCAGAAATATACTTCTGTATATTTCAGTATCAAAAACTGGGAATTTTTATGTAAATGTCCTTTTATTTTTATTCTAATAGACAAGAAACCAGTGATTGGGTTCTACCGTTTCCTACATTTTTGAAATTGTTGTTCATGTCTCTTCTTACATTTTTACTGTCAATTGAATTGTACCAAATTTACTCAATCTTGACCTTTCGTTCGCAGAAGTGATTCTAGTCGCAAATTTTAATAATTTTTCACCTGTATGTGTGTATTTATATCTGATTCACTGCAACTTTGTAATGCCCTGAGGATGACTTTATAAAAGTCGAAACGTCGGCAACGATATTAGTGGTTTCAGTTCAGTTGTTCATTTAAACATTGAAATCTTATTTGCCTGTTTGCAAATTTGATTGTGTAATAGATTCGAACTCTTGTAATCAATGAAAGTGAATAGTCTTTGGGAAAATTGCTACATGGATGGCTGAATTCTACATTGGAATATTCTTCCAGAAATATGTTTCCTACACCATCATGTATGCAGTAATCATCATTAAAATCATCAATCATTAAAATTCGAAACAAAAATATTTTTCAATTGTATTAAATACTCACAAAAATCATTGGGAGGGACTGTTAAGCCACCAAATATATTTTTACTACCTTTGTAAGCTTTGAGCTCACAAAATGAAGTAGACTTGTCTCTTTCGGATGATGAACAATATTCCAAACAAATATGACAAGAATGTTTAAAGAGACATCTACGTAAAAAATATCCACCAACATAGACCAGTGCATTTCCCTCCTCTGATATCAAGTTCCTATAATCGGTTGATTCTATTTTTATAATTGGAGAAATATTTTTTTAATTTTTTTCCTGAAAACTTTCAATATTTTTCAATGACTCCGATGTTATATTAAGCAAAATATCGTTACTGTCTTCCATAAAATTGCTGTCTTCTGTCTCGTGCAAGTATCCTATAGCAAAAAGTGTTTTAAATGCTCTGGTAAACTGAATGGCAGTTGGAATTTCTAGCGTTTCCACAAGCATTTCTGATTTGACCAAAGTAATTCTCGAGACAATCCTGATTGAGATTACGCGTCGATAAAAATTTATAATTTTCAATTTTCATTATTTTCCATAAATTCAAAACGGAGGAGATAGTAAGCCTCCAATCAAAAATAAATTCCAGAGAATTCGTAACTTTCTTTCCTCATCAAAAAATGTTCAAATAACTACGAGAATAAAAGTTCAAATAGAATGTTCATTTCGCGCACTCAGTTTAACCGGCCGGAACGATGCGAACTGTTCAATCGGAGACACTCTGTTAAACTGGCTCCCCCGTCAGACGGGCAGTGACGACCGACCGGCCAGGCAAGGGACGCGCGAGGACGGACGGTGATGATTTGGGTCGCTGCTGAGAGTGAGCGGACTTATTAGAATATCTATGGACGATGAATGAGCTACGCATTCAGGCGAAACGAAGCCGCTGAGTAACAGCGGCCACAAAATGCTGAGTGGCTGAACTTAGCCGCTGGGACCTCCTGAATGCACCCAATGACTCGACGCTGGGTGAATGTATGTATGGAATTTTCCATTTCAAACATAAGCATAGCTGCATAGAGCATAAGTGAATATCCAACTATTAAGTAATACAGTACCGAATTCTGGCTGGAATCCTCCACATTTAGCTAAAGACAATTATCGAAAATATAAATAAACTCTCTCTACTGAACTCAAATTGCTTATTTACGGAAGTCGCCTTCGTCCGGCACTGATGTGAAGAATTCCGATTTCTATTGTAATTTCCTCCTACCTTGTCAAAATGACAACCATACTTTCTACCTGCACTGAAGAATGTAGAAGAATCAAACCAATTCAGGATCGTATAATAAATGAGAACAATTCCTTTCTGCTTCATGAATGGTTCCAAGTTAGCATAATAATTCAGGATCGTAAATCTCTACTGGCGGCTTCCCAATATTGATTTCGAATGATTATTTCGAATTTCCAATGGTGGTATTGTTGACCAAAACGTGTACTTTTATTCAAGAGTTGAGTTTAGTAGTATTTATTCAATTAATTATACTCTTTCAAATATTCATCAATCATTAAAATTTTTAAAAAATGTCCACCTATTTATCATTTTCCTGACTCTTTTGTTTTCCCTAGCATCTTGTTTTTTCATTTCCATTTCGTTACAGAGTGTTGAAATATTCATCATAAATAGACCAACTGGTCGTTGCAAGTTCAAGGAAATATTTTTTTTTCGAATCGAAAAATGATATAAAGTACACACCTTACACGTTTGTGTCTCCGTTTATACTGTGACTGTTTTTGCCTATTTGTATTCATTCGTAACACTGTGATGACTTCGTCAATAAGTTTGGGAAGATATTTCCGGAATTTTCTTCGATTCTGATATGATATATCAGGAATCAGTATTGCAACATTTACAGAATAAAAGGAATGAAAATAATATCTTTCTGGCGGAGTGGGCACATACTTCTCGGTAGTGATTCATAATGTTTTTTTTCTGTAAACTCTCACACAATGGGGAAACAGCTATACGTATGTTATCTCTGTTCCGTGTTTCTTTGATCCTTCAATTGTATTTGATACACAAATATTGGTTCATAATCGCACTTGAATCAAAGAAGTCAGCTGTCTTGATTAAAAATTGTTTGTTCAAGCACCTACTATTGCTAGGAGTTTAATCTTTCTCACATTGAAACAAATTTACTAAGTCCCATTCTAGGAATGTGTCCATGAGCGATGTATTATAGCTCTGAGTATAAAAATAGATTATGTCGAATATCTGTAATCAGTTTCCAAATTAACATATCAGGTTATCAGTCAATTATGACTCTATTTAATCCATTTATCCACCGTTTCTTCTAGGGCGAGTTGAGAAATGGAAAAATAAAATCCAAGACAGAAGTGACCTTGCTTGAATTTGATTAATTTATCTGATAATCCAATGATTCAAAGTGATTTGTGCGGCTCGCATGGTTTTGTACTCTTCTATAGATCGCTCAATAACACAATACACATCAGATTTATCAGTTCACTGATGGCGAACTTCTGCTACCCACTGCTCAGACAGTATATCGAAGTGTCGAATATAGGTCGAGGATTGTCAGGGAAACACTTGTCTTCTGACAGATATTAAACCAGCACAAAACTACTGTGTAGGTGGTCATGTTGTGGCTTAAATTTTTCAATTATTTTTTATTTGTTGATGGTTCCTCGGTTTTCAATTAAATGTGGATGTGTTCACCTCGTTTATGGACAGATTGCGTGATATATGTTCAAATTCCTCTATATATCTCACATCAAGGGTTGCTAGAAAAGTTGTACCAATACGGTGTAAGAGGATCGGTATATTTGGAGTCATATATGTGACAGAAAGAAACCAGCGTGTATTTTATAGCGATTATGCAGCAGAGTGTGAAACAATCTCATCGGGTGTACCCCAGGGATCAGTGTTAGGTCCGCTTCTATTTATCATCTTTATCAATGAACTGTATCATCATATCAAACCACACGACATTTTTTTATTCGCACATTACATAACATTGTAGAACTCAGATTTAGATACAGAATAATCAAATAGATAGAATATTGAGGCTCCAAATATCTCCAACGAGTGGCTCACACCCAATCACTTGGTCCAAAATAAAGTAAAAACGAAAACAATAACATTTTCAACAAATAAAACTATCACAGGAGATGATCCAGTCGAGCTTCTAGGCGTCAGATTAGACAACAAACTCAAATGGGTGAATTATATCAATATTCTCTGCAAGAAGCTATCATCTCAAATATTCATTCTGAGACGCTTGAGAAATACTATCATTAAAGATGTGTTGAGAAAGTTTTATTTCTCACTCTTTCACTCACATATGAGCTACGGGATAATTTTATGGGGGAACTGCTCTCTCTCTCTCTCTCTCTCTCTCTCTCTCTCTCTCTCTCAAGTCGTGTTTTCCTGTTACAGAAGAGAGCAGTCAGAGTTACAACAAATTCGATATTCAGAGATTCTTGCAAACAAATATTTATATACACGAAGATAATGACACTACCTGCATCCTATATTTTTCATTGCCTTATCGAAATTCATAAGCACCTAATGATTATAGCGAATACCGGGACGTACATTATCATTCTACCAGGAATAAAAATATTCTCTTAGCAAAAAAAAACAATCAATCCCAATATCTAAAATAAATAACCAGAAAGCTATGAAGAACTCAATTCATTTAGGTTCAAGTTCAAGAGAGCTATCAAACAACTACTTCTGAAACGTAACTTTTAGTAGCTTTTACTCTGTATACGGGTATTCATCTTGTGACATTCAACTGAATTCTACCTACCTTACTGGATGCTCGAAATTGTCATTCATGATTTTAATGTGATTTTAACATCTCTCACATGTTTTTTTCTATTCTTTTCTCAATCAACTTGTGTGCTTCATTGAGTTGCTATCGAGCAAGTAACTGTATTATACCTCTCAATGCATTGTAGCAATTGGTCATAAATGTTATTGATATTTTGAACTGTTAATGTCCTCACTCAACTAACAATTATTGTTTATTGTTCGACAAGACTTTGTAAATTCGTTTTTATTGCTACCTATACCCATTTCATTCTCTGACCTATCATAAATGTATTGTGTACATAACATGATCAAATGAAACCATTTCATCCTATGAAAAAAACTGTATTTATTGTACCTATTCGTATACATTACAACTGATGGACTAGCCCTAAGAGAAAGAAGACTCCGGAATGAGCAAGATTGAATACTTCAAGTATGAGTATAATTTCTAAGCGTAATCCTTCCCTAATGTAGCAGTGTTCTGAAGGTTAGAGTAATCGGAGTATAAAATTGTCATTATGCCCTTCACAATATATGTTCAATGTGCACATCCTTTCCTTCCCCAACGTACTCCTCATCATGGTATGTGTCATGGTGACCAGTCCATAATTTGTAATGTCTATGATTCCATTAGATGATCTTTTGAACAATTCGGTCAGGCCAATCTTACAGCACCTACACATCATAGGTTTTGGCTGGCACCTGTCAGAAAACAATTTCCTTCCTGGCTGATACCACGAAGGGCATTGCATTATATCCGACCAGTGCCAGTGCAGGGTAGAGAATGATAGAAATCTGATCCAAAGAACGAAGTTGAATGTAGATGCCATTATGGATATCCTAAAACTATGTACAGAAAAAACATATATCCAGTTCACCTCTTTCTCCAATTCTGAGTAATATTTATTCAGAGTATCTGAAAACGGATCGTCTACAGGTATAAGGTTAGAACAACATTCAAAACAACAAACACTTCACTTACAATACTGACACACACCAAACCAACTAACGTAACATAAAACAAAAATAATTGTATTTATGATCTTAGCTGTGCTTTTGACGTAGTTGGCCACAGACTGTTACTGACGGAAATGAAGGGAATGGGAATACGAGGTAAACCACACGACTGGTCAAAATCATATTTGACAAATCGTTCCCAAACAACGGTTTTGACAACACACGATCAATTTCAATGAAATCTTCCGTAGGAGTGCCCCAAGGCTCGGTACTTGGGCCCTTGTTCTTTAATATTTTCGTTAGCGATATCAGCAAAATTTGTACAACACCTGATCGAATCATTGAATATGCAGATGATACAAACTTTTTTCTAACAGATCACCAAGAAAAACAACTGATTGAAAATTGCAACAAGGCATCAACTGATTTTAGCAAATACTGTAACGAAAACGGTCTATCATGAAATGCAAGAAAAACTAAGTACATGCAGTTCATACTAAAAAATTTATCAACTATTTCAAATATATTATTGAATATTGATGATACACCTATCGAGGTAACAGGAAAATTTAAGTTTTTGGGGTTGATAATTGATCCAAAGCTGACTTGGGAATCACACACAAATGAAGTAATAACAAAGTTGAGCTATCTCTGTTATGTAATTAGAAACATCAGATATACAGTAACATCTCATGTTCTGAAGCTTCTCTTTCATGGCTTGGTGCAATCAACACTCGAATATTGCCTAATACTTTGGGACTCATCGCCACATACCAAAAGAGTCTTCACAGTTCAGAAGAATATATTGCGAGCGATGTTCAAGACGCCACCAACAGTTCTTGTAAACAAGTTCAACAAAAAGAGAATATCTCAACATTACCAAGCTTATATATTTTGAACTTGATTCTGTACGTTGAAGAAAACGAACAAGCTTTTTTGAAAAACATCGATATACATCCTTTCAGCCATTCTCACGTTTGAAAAATACGCAACAAGCTCCTAATTATATAGGTGTGAAATGTTACAACAAATTCAGTGATATATTGGACGCAAAAGAAAACACACAGCAGACACCACTGAAAAACACATGGTTCAAACAAAAACTGAAAGCATTCTTAGCCAATCACGCCTTCTATGATATTGATGAATTTTTTGGTAATAAATGTATCGTCGATTGATTTAATTGATGTCTATATATTCAAAATTTCATTTTTATGTTTTACTAGTATTGAACTATTTATTGACCTCTGTTGTGAGTGTAATCTAATTTTGTTGCCTAGCCTGATAAATGTATATAATGAAAATTGTATGGATTTCATGACGAATAAATTTCTATTTTATTCTATTCTATCGAATCCCTTGTTCGTGCGGTCAAAAATATATCGGTGAAACGTCCAGACCCCCAGAAGTGCGAAAAAGTGAACACAGGATGTGTTCAAGAACAGGCATGATATTATAATCATCGGAACACATTCTCACTGCCAATGGAGATCATACAGTTGACTGAAATGACATTCAAATGATAGCAAGAGAGAGAGAGAGAGAGCAATAGCAGGAGACGAAAGTTAAAGGAATCTGCTTTTATCATGCTGTCTGCTGATGTTTGCATCTCTAACACTTCGGTTTATATGGATCACACCTGGCTGCAACTCTTGAAAGACATATGTCATAATTGAAATTTTTGACATTTACGAAAAGGGAACACAAGTACTAAACTAGAAGAGAATATTTATGAAAGTTGAAAATGGAAGCAGATTTGGTTGCCGAAACGTCAACGATGAGTATTTGGTAAAATTCCGTTAATCGGGCTCCGCCTGGAAAATAAAAAATTTTTGGTGGAACTTATGTATTTTGGCCTCCTGAACAAGAAAGTCAAATGAAATTTTTGTGGCTCTCAACTCGTTTCGGAGATACGGCCCCCCAAAGACAGGAAATCGGGGTTTTACGCATCGCGCGTTCTACTGTTTTGCTAACCTCGAATTCTTATGACGATTTACATTTGAGAGTTTTGTAGTGATAAATGCTTATAATTCGGTTATGAAGTGATGAAGAAGGATATATAGAATGTGTATACTGTGCTGATAGAAAGAAGAAGGAATTTCGAGAGGAATTGGCTGAGAAACAAACATAGGCGTAAAACCCCGATTTCCTGTCTTTGGGGGGCCGTATTCCCGAAACGAGTTGAGAGCCCCAAAAATTTTGACCTTTTTGTTCAGGAGGCCAAAATACGTAAGTTCCACCGAACATTTTTTATTTTCGAGGCGGAGCCCGATTAACGGAATTTTACCATGTATTTGTTTTATTGGCAAATTTGAGATATACGAAAAGTTGCTGACGTGTTCCATTCAGAAGGAACTATTCATTTGAATTATAGCAGCAACTTCTCGAGGTAAATAAAAAATCTGCCCTCTACACTGGTATAGATTCAATATCAATTTCTATTTTTTCAGATTGAGGTAGGTTAAGAACTCAAACAAGTTAGAAGAAATAATCCATCACCACAAAATAATATCTTTCAAACAGTATCTTCAGAACCTTTTATCACCACAAAATAATATCTTTCAAACAGTATCATTCAGTACCTTCTAAGATTCCTATGAGGGAGATTACTTATGGATTTTCGAAAAAACGTTCTTGAAATAGAAATAAAAGTTACTGGTATGCTGTGCAATGTTAGTAGCTTATTACTCTCGAAGAACTCTTCAACAAATACAAATAGTCATCAAAAATGTATAATAATAATAATAATAATAATATATGTTTATTCACAGAAATAGTTACAAATTAGTAACAAAAATATTCTAGAATTTGTCCGTGAATAAACTGCTCATTTCCACAGAAGCTGATTTGAGGAATCAGCTTGTACGTGGTACTCACAATGGAGTTTGAACATGTTAAAACTAAAAACTATTTAAAAGCTAAAATTTAAAAATAGTAAAAAATTGTAAAAAAAGTAAAAAATTCAATTATACAATAATTGGTAGTACATATAAAATTTATATTATATTTTATATATAATATATCAATTTCAATTTTGGAAATTGATCCCCGTGAAGATGTTGTAAGGTTTTCTGTTTCGACTTCTGTAGTGGAGTCTTTATCAAGAAGTGATGGACATATATCTATTTTCACACTATTCAAGCTGTTCGGGTTTATGGTAGATTCACTACTCCTATTACAATTTGAGTCTGAATGTTAACATAACCCATACGGTTTCATCGACCAAACACCTTAATTAGGCTCCTCGTTGCGTCTGAAAAAATCCTGCATGTTCAATTTTGATGTTGGGATGAATATTTTCAGACACGCTGTAATAGTCGTCTCGAGATCTAATTCGTGTGCAATGTTAATGTTTCCGTCAAAAATGCTGGACCTACGGCTCACCAACGTTCATATATAGGAAAGTTACGAAATGTCATCATATCGATCCCTCCATATTGCGGGGGCGTCAATGAGGTTAAGGTGAAATTCCACGATATACTAAAGCCATATTTTCTCGGTAAAGTATTTGAAATACTTTGAAATCATTTTATTTTTGCGTTGAAATAATTGCATATACAATAACGTTACATCTGTCAATTATTGAAAGTATTTCAAAATCATGGTTGAGATAATTTCAAAATCATCAACCGAGAAAATATAGCTTAATATGCAAGTGGATTTCAGTTTCTGGTATCTGATTGGTAGATAACAACAGATAGCAAAAAAATACCTGCTTCCCTAATAAGATCTATGAATATTCGAGTATATTGAAAATCTAACTTCATGGTGTTCAATACTGAATGTCAGTTGAGAAAAAGTGTGGATATACTCTTCGTATTTGTGTTTGGTTTGACAGATAATTCAACTCGATCTGATCTCGATATATGTGAAAATTGAAAACGAAAGCAAATGAAATGATGACTGTGTATGGTTGGTGAAAATCCGAAGGGAATACCCGAGTTTGAAAAAAAAGTGGGACTGTTCCTCATGCAGCAAGAAAGTTTGCCAGAGTATGATAATTACTCCTATATGAAATGGAAAGTATTTGGGTTTACCAGTCGTTCAAGGATCTTTTTCCGAGGCCAAGAAAATGGTTGAGATTTGTATTATACTTCGAACGTTATCTACGTCTTCTAATGTATAGTGTTAAATTTATATAGGAATCCAAATGAACTTATGAACAAAATGCCTCTTCAAAGATATCGCTTTGTGATCATGCAACCAATTGTGATATAGTCCATCCATACAAAATGAGTAGGTACTATGATTATTAGTGAATGAAATCTTATCCTAATAAACTTATCCTAATAGAAACACTTTAAAGCTAGTAAAATATTACTCTAAGAAACTCCTTACACTATTGAAAATTGAACAAAAGACTTAAAATACTTGCAAAATGATTCCCTAACCCCCACAAAGACAAGACAGAATACAAAACGCAACGCAGGTTCAGGTATGCTGTGGGCTGTGACTACGTAACAAATCTTTTACTTTTACAACAGAGTAACAAAGGCACCAAGAGACAGAGACAATCAGGAATCAGCCACATAGAACATATATGTTTGTGTGTTCTGTGACAATTTCTTTGCACTTTTTCTGTTTATCTTTGGTTCTATGGGGTTATGCCACCCATAGAGATTTTTAATTTACCCAATTTACCCCAGAATTGCCAACTTCGTTTTCCCCAAACCCTGCCCCTAGCCTCAGGTACCCCTTCGCCTATAAACTCATGACATTTCGTAACTTTCCTATATATGAACGTTGCGGCTCACTTGATAATGACAACCAGGGAAATTAACATTTTTGAAATAACTTTACAGATGGCGTCAAGCGGCAACTCTAGACATGACATGTTGAGGTATGAAGAAATTTCTATTAGGGAATTCTCTAGAAGAACTCGTGCAGAGTCAGTGTGTTTCTTTTTTCAACACTCTACATAAGGAAGAATTTAGATACAGGAGTTCTGTCAAAAATTGCTCGTGTTCTTATCTAAGAATTCGCTATATTTTTGATGTTTGTCTGTTTCTGTTTGGACAGATATGCATCCTGATACATATATTACACATAGATGCATTTGCTTTATATCCTCGATATATGTTATGAGAAATTAATATCAAAATTCATAGAAATTAGTACTATTCGGTGCTGAAAGTTTTCAGAGAATTTGATGAGATTCTTTGTAATATCAGTATCGACGTGAGAAGTAGTGGAACTACATGGAAGAAATGATACGTTAATATCGAGTTCATTGAGCATTGTAGTGTTCAATTCGAAATGAATTGGACCCTCCAGTCCAGATAAACCTGAGTCGTTTCAATTCACTAGGAAGAGTGCTGTAATGCAAGCTATTAAGTACAAGAACACCATTCGAAAGCACTCCCCCGAAAAAACTTTTATTCTATGATTTTAAATTTAAACTGGAAAGCAATCAACAAGTAACACAAATATAACTTCTACCAAACTAAAAAGTGAGCAAGATGAACTTTGTTTTTATTGTCAGAAAGAACACAAACTGTTAAAATAGGTAATAAGCAAAGTACAACTTTACAAATTAACGTTGGCGTTCCTCAGGGAACAGTACTTGGACCGATACTTTTTCTTGTATATATAAATGCATTATCTCAAATAAATAACTTTGAGGGGCATATTGTGTGTTATGCGGATAACACGGCTCTAATCTTCACTGGCGAAAGTTGGAGCGATGTTTATAACATCACAGAAAAAAATCTGGGAAAAATATTCCTGTGGCTGAATAATAATTTATCGAGTTTAAATATCAAGAAAACAAAATTCATCACTTTTTCCCCCAACTCAGATGATCAACCTTGTCAAAAACATCTAAAGTTACACAAACATACATGCACACTCAAAAGAAATTGCACGTGTCAAGTAATAGAAAAAACAACTTCCATTAAATACTTAGGACTCGAAGTTGACCAACATTTAAGATGGGACAAACAAGTAGCACATGTGGCACAAAGAATGAGAGTACTCAACTCATACACAAATTTTATGCCCTCAGAGACATACTTTCAAAAAAAAACTCATTTCTCATATACAATTCATTAGCCGAATCTATAATTCGATACTGTATTGTAATCTGGGGAGGCACTTTCACTAATAATTTAATGGCCGGTCGCACCGCTTCGCTTAGGTTGGACTTAATCTAGGGATAACCTCAAGTTTGGAAATCTGTATGCACCAGTTCTCCTTAGCAGTTAGGAGACACGTAAATGACAGCAAAACTTAAGTAGCAGATATTCTTTCACTTATTCTAATTCAACCTAGTTTTGAGGACGAATGCGAGTAGAGAATCCACAAACAAGAGTTGAATTATTATATAATGAAGCTTATATCAGGACTCGGAATATCATAGAGCATTTAATTGGAGTATGGAAAAGGCGATTTCCAGCTCTAGCCTATGGTCTTCAATTAAATTTTGAGAATTTTTGATTGAATTGTTGATTGTGCCCTTACCCATACTGCATGATATAATATGTAGAGAACAAAATGAAGAAGATTCTAAAGATCCTGAAGATGTAAAAAGGTTTGTGAAGGTCAAGAACCAGGATGAAGTTCCCAATATACCTCCGTTTAACGAAAATATTGTTGCTCAAGGTTTTGTAATGGAAGTAAGTTTCATTTAAGTGCGATAGAAACTTATGTAAGCATATGGAATGGTTTTATTATTCATTTTGGAATAAAATATGATACTGCTGGTTGAAAGTTTCAATTTATACAGACCTATTTTATTTTTCATAAAAACATTTCATTTCCAGTTCTGATTTGTGGTTTTCTAACTCAAACAGTATTTATTTCTTCTCTTTCTGCTTCTTTTCTCCGTATGAAGTCTTTGCTTCAAAATCCTCTTGTTTTATCTTTTCCAACGAAGCGAATTCGTCCACTAATTGACTAGCAGGCAGGTCTACGTCTTTTCAGCCGAAGGTTTTGCAACCCTTCATTGTTGTACGTTTTGAATAGGATGCTGCAGCTTTTTCCAAGTCTTGCGGACAATAAAAATTATAAAAAACGGAAAATGTCTTCATAAGTAACTTATAGGTGACATAGGTGAAGCAGTAGGGTTTTGTTCTACTTTTGCAGAAGGTGCTATATCGCTGGACTCAGGTTCGGTGTAGCTTTGTTCGGAATGAATATTCGTCATTGTCTCAGAATCCTCATCAGTATTAGGAGTTTTGTTCTGTCACCATCAAAAACACACTCCAATCCAAAAACTGATTTATGGTTCGCAATATTCAAAAGTGTTTGCCTTTCGAAGATCTTACTTTCTGCTAAATAACCAACAACTTCCTAAAGCTTTTTTCATCAGCAATATCTTATCCAAGGGCCCTTTTCAAATTATCATATACATTCTTCCGAACGGTGAACTCCTCAACTCCTTGAGAATTGAATACATCGGTAGTTTTCCCCCCGTGTAAGAGCATTAGTTTATTTTTTATGACGCCTTCGAAGTTGTCGTCATGACAAGCTACTAGCAATGCATCGTTGCCAAACTGTTTACATGCGTAGCTGAGATTTCAGTTAATCCTGGTGGTGCAATGATACTTAATCTAAGGTGAACATTAATCTGAGCCAGGCTTTAGCTGAGAGAGACACTTAAGAAAGTTGGTGCAACCGGCCATAAGTATGTTACAAACAGCGCAGAATTCGATTTTGAAGATAATGCTCAGAAAACATAAGCGATTTCCAACAGGTCAGTTATATCAAGAGACAGGCTTACTCAACATACGATCATTGTATACTTATCAGTGTTTGATATGGATGCTCACGAACATCGATAAGTATAAAACTGTTACGACAATAAGAACCCGTGCTGTTGAGAACTCGATTATTCGAGTACCATTCTACAGAAAAAGCCATACACAAATATTTGTCTTTTATTATGGTCCCAAATTGCACAACCTTCTTCCTGTTGAAATAAAGAATATTGAAATTTTTCCCAAATACAAGAATAACCTGAAGCGGTATATAATAGGAAACAGGATTGGTTTTGAAATATACTGATATGATAACGAAAGTAAATATATTTTCAATACATTGATAATAATGAACCATCTAGTATGAAGTTGCAAATCTATTTTCCTTGTCTCTGCACCCAGTTCCCTTGTAGAAATTTATTCCTTACAAATAAATTCGATATTCCCCAAAATTGTAAATTTTTGATATTTTGTACATTTTTATGTGTTGCCAAAATATAATTGTACAGTTGAAGTCTTCATCCACGAGTGAGTAGAAAAATCACAATACAGGTACTTCAGTGCCTAGGTGCATTCTATCCATTCAGGATGGAAAAAATTTAAAAATCTATCGAACGATTGTATTTGTGAAAACGATTGTACTGAAATTAGAATGAATTGAATTGAATTGAAATTAGCGTCAGAATAATCTCGCTTTATGTTGACCAGTTGAAATTGGATATATGTGTATTGAATGTTTTGTACTAACCATCGAAACTTGACATAGATGAATAGATTATTGATTATTTCGTGCACAAATAATACAACAGCGTTTGATATCCTTTATGAAACACTATTTAAAACAACACTCAAGCAACGGCAGATAAACGACAAATAACTGAGAAATCTACGGTAGAGAACTGAACTGGAAACGACAGCTGGTTGAAAGAAACAGTGAAATTATGGAAAAAAATGACATAATTCGATTCTTGCACCATCTACTGGAAATCGTAGTAAATTCCGTCGATAAGATTGATCGTGTCTAGAGTGTTTGACGAAAAAATATCGAATCGAAGATCGCACCAGGAATATATGCATCTTGTTCGTGTGCAAGATGTTTCAAGAAATTTGAATTCTCGATTGATGAAAGTAATTTCAGTTGGTCAAAAATGGGAGCAGATGCACTGGGTCAAGCCGTAAGCCAAAAATCTCGATATCTTGCATCCTTGAACACTTCAGCAGAGGCATACTTCATGAATCTGATTAGTTCACATTTCCTGTGCGTCCGAAGCCAGCTTTGTGCATTATAAAATAATAATAATAATAATGATAATGATATTATTCAATATCTGTTGGTTATTCGAATGAGGAATCCAAATCAACAATGAGAAATTTTTAATTATTGTTACAGTGGCCATTATTGTGTTATGAGGAAGGACGTTGCTTTCGTTTCAGTGTGTATGGTATGCTGGCTATCCTGATTGATGACAGAACGTTTCTGTGAACCAGAAATTAAATTTTCAACATTTTAAAACAATGCTACAATAATTATTGTCGCAATAAAAATTGTCACAACTCTAATAAGAGTTGCAAAGTGTAAGTAAATGGGTTTTTGCAGGCAGCTGTTGATTATTGTACGGATATTCGACAGTAATGGCCAGTTCCTCTCGACCAGCTGCCTTCTGTTTGCTGAATAGTTTTCATTGTCCACCAATTGCGGTAGGAATAATATTTGTTTTGTTGCTTCAGGCAGAATTCTGTGAAAAGAGGGATGACGAAATATCAAATGAAATTCAGAGATATCGCGAAAAGTATTTAATCTTATCTAGGAAAATGAGCTGGCACTATCTGCAAATTGATATTTATGTCCACTAATACTAATCTAGAAATCGATTGCAGTGTTGATCTAGTGGAAAATGCGGTGCTACATTCATTTTATTTTCATTCAGTTGTCCTATCGTCCAACTATTTTCAGAAATTCAGCGATCAAAATATCATCGAGGAATTGTAAAAAATAGTTGAGTAAGCAGACACAGATAAAAAGTGACGAAATATCTCGATATTTTGTTCAGTTCGTGGGGAAAGGTGATCCGTACCACAGGTGAGTTTCTGTTTTTTGATATTTTGCTAGATATGTAGACATATCACTTCTGATTTCTCCTGTTTCCACCAAACGTATATAGACGTCGTGTATTGGTCGTCAAGGAGGAAAGATTATTTCTCACCATGTTTTCGCTTTCAACTTCAGAACAGTAGATCGTAGACAACTATTTTTTTCATCTTGTAGTGGAATTTTCGTAAAGAATCGTCATTCATTCAAAACCGTGATTCGACGAAATAATCAAACTATCGTTTCTTTGGATTCCCGAAATCCCGTCTATACAATTTTTCACAACAAACATCAAGAATCAAAGTTAAGATTACTCAAGAATGTAATATGTTTCGCAACTAACCTTGCTCATAATTCTATGTACACATATATTTTTGGAAGGATAACAAAGTTGGGTCGGATAATGGAAAAAAATAACCGAATACCAGATACGGATTCTCAAAACCTATCCGGATACTTATGGAAAAAGTACGAATACTATGACTTAAAAATGTTTTCGGATACAAGTATCCGTATATTTTTTCGGATATTTCCTAGGATACTTCTGAAAGAAACCTAAATTGGTAGTGTTAGAACCATATGACGTGCATGTATGAGATAAAGCAGTATGGAATAATAACCGGTAACCGGTTGCACCTACTTTCTTAAGAGCGCGTTTCTCGGGATTTTCATTTACTCCTAAATCTATGCAACTTATACCCTTTGTCAATGTTGGTTGCATACCTCAAAGGCAAATATATTTGGATTCACCATATTAACCGTAACAGGTCAGAATAGGCGTGGCTAATTCCCCCTCAGCTATACAGTAGCGTACGTACGTCAAGGGTTTCAATTCTTTACAAATAATCATAATTTCTGATTCGGAATTGTTTTCTATTTTATGTGAATGAGAATGCTAACAATTGAAATAAGCTCTTTTGAGTTGAGATACACACTCACCGGCATAATTAGTGCATTAGTCATTATCTGACAAGGATTGTGAATTCCCTGATTGTATGTTCTTCATTTCAATATTTGGATGAGTTCGTAGGTAAAGTTTTATGTGGTATTACCTAATTGCTGATTTTTATGATAATGATCCTGTCAGACAGGGAGATTCAGTAACATTCCCGTTGATAAAAATTTTAAGTAATTCACTACTTATGCCGGTGAGTGTATAATTGACCATTAGTCGGGAACGAGGACGAATGTCACTTCGAAGTTTCCAGAAATGAAATACTCAAAGAATCAACAGATCTAACGGGAAATCAGGAGAAATTGGAAATGAATATTAATGATTTCAGTTTGATTATGTAATCGATTGAAAATAAAAAAGTGGAAAGGGGGTTTTCTAGAAATTTACAGAAAATATGTGAAATGGAAAGTTTCAGATCGCATGAAAATCCAGAAAAAATTTGATACCTAGTGGTATTAATGGTGGCACTCCACCTATTATCGGTTCAATATTACGGAAACGAATAAAGATAGATATCGTTATGCCTGGTAAATAATTCATCGACATAAAAATGAATAATATTCGAATTCATTTAATTAATGTCACTTCGGCAATTTTTAGTTGTCACATAGAAACCATACCTATTGATTGTGATTTATCGGAATTCAACCTTAGAAATTCATTCACCTTCACTCACATGTACTAACCGAATACTTACCTGAAAAAAAACTGACTATTGCGGGGCTTGAACTCACGAAGAACCTATTTCGGTTTGCTAAACTTACCAAATGGTGACGATTTGTATAGTTCGGGATAAAGACATGTAACTAGTTCGAGTTTTGTTTCAGGCAACATCACATTGTTAGTAAAACATCTTTATTCTCTATGTATGGAAAGAACTTGATGAAACTTTGGTTGAAGTGAAAATCTATTCGGGAAAATACTGAAGGATTACTGTTTTATGTGAAGACGGATTCGTATGTGAAACTTAGTATACAAAAAGATTAGTATGTCGGTGATTTTCCGGCATTGGAATTCAATGAATTTTAATATTCTAGTAGTTATGTCTGAATTATTCGATTTATAATCAAATACTGTATTACCAAAATTGATATATCAGCTTATGAACGATATGTTGTCACTGTTGAAATTATAATACCATTCGTAGGTTGTGATTAAAAAATCACGATGTTAATATTTATTATGCAGTGTATTATGCCAATATGTTACCTAAATTGATAAATCAATGTTGTAATCTACTCTCTAGAGTGGACAGTTATTCAAATTCCAATATTGAAAATCGAGTTTAAAAAGCAAATTCCATATTGTTGAAGAGAAACCCTGAAAAGTTTCAGGAGTTCCACATCATGTAAGTCCATTTCTGGATTATCCTATTACCGTTAAGTTTTCTAAGGTACATCCCATGAGCGAAGGGTGAGCTGAGAACATTTTGAGGGAAGATAAAAAATGTTCAATATTCACCAATCTGTTTCCCTCTATGAAGATTTCATTATGGGCACTATCTTTCATGACCTCGGATTGGGTTCTTTTCGTTGAAGTAATCAAAGATATATCTTCATTTGGATATGAAGACTCCACAGTTTGAGAAATGTCATCCATACAAATTTTTTTCAAAATGGGGCTTTCCTCGTCACTCACTTCAAAATATCGTTTTTGTGAACTTGACATATTAGGTGTACTAATATTATTCGTCCTGAAACTGTAAGTAATTAACGTAGTCATTTGGTGACAACTATGATTTTCTATTGAACCAAATATTTCAATTTTTTCTTCTTAGTTTTTTGGGTTGTTAACGTTCACAATCGGAAATTATTAGGAAATAATATTGGAATCTATGGAAGTGTTGAAGGGCACATGTCTGAAGTACCTCGAAAAGTTTCTGCGGTAGTTAAAAAAAGCTCCTCCTGAATGAAACTTGTGCTATTAGTCAGCAACTTCTCAAAGTTGTACTTTTCCTTCCGAAGATGAAGTTTACTGCCCGAGACGTAGCGGAGAGCAGTAATCATCCAAGGGGGAAAGGGCACTTTACTCCCATGTTATAGATATGATTTTTCTGCCTTCCTCGAATAACAAGTCATTTTTGAATAATTTATTTGTGGAACTAACGAAAACAATTTATTAAAGAACCAAAACTAAGAAGTAGGTACAGTGTAGCATGCTCAAGAAATTCTGAAAATTACAAGAACCTACGAAACAAAGAAAAAAGAAAAAATAAAAATAAAAAATGTTGGCGTTGCCGGGACTCGAACCAACACCTATACCAACTTAAAATGTATCTTGGTCATTGCCATTGAAATGTATACATTTGATAGAGGTAGGAGAAAAAATACTCATTTCTGTTAACGTTTAGGATATTAAATACGTTTCCGTTTTCAAAACTCATTCACAAATACTTCACTTTCATATTGGTTTCTCTGAACTTTTTTTTCAGATTGTGGTAGTTCAATTATCCAAAACACTACGAAAGAATAATCTTCATATTATATATCAATATAAGTGTATTGAAAATATCACAAGTCAATTACCTACTTGTGTTATTACTGGAAAAAAATTCACCAACAACTCGCTCTCAAAACTCAAAACCCTTGAACAATAGTAAACTCAAACTCAATCATTCGTGGCACACGATATAGGTACCTACTGATTCATAAACCATGAAAACTTCATTATTCTCGAAACAGTGAAAATTTCGAGTCCGCCTGTACGTAGCTATTCCGAGAAACGATTCACATTTCGCTGATAGAGCCAGATTCTTTAAGAAAAAAATGATACGAAATATAAATTCTCAGAGCTACAAAGATGAATAAGTTTGTGAATATATAAATATATGAAGCATCATTAGACAATCTGCTGTGCCTGTACCTCATTTTCATTATATCCTTCCAGAGAGCCAACCACAAAATTGTAGTAATCAGAATCAGTACCTAAATAATAATTTTAAAATTTCTCCGAATAAGTGAATTGGCAAGCCACTGGCACAATATGTTACCAGCCTTCGTCAAGGTCCCAGTCCCCTTCCTGCAACGCGAACTCTCACGAAGTACATCGGGCTCGCTCACGAAGGCTGAAGTCCAGCCCACATTTCCTTCGAAATTTACCTCTGCCCACACGGCCGTACCCCTTAGAAACTCGAAAGATCGTGAAATTAAATCTTAAGTGTCTCTCTCAGCTAAAGCCCAGCTCAGATTAATGTTCACGTTAGATAAAGCATCATTGCACCACCAGGATTAACTGAAATATTAGCTGCACATGTAAACAGTTTGGCAACGAAACATTGCTAGTAGCTTGTCATGATGACAACTTCAAACTTCAAAGGCGTCATAGAAGATAAAGAAACTAATGCTCTTACACGGGGGAAAAATTACCGATGTATTCAATTCTCAAAGAGTTGAGGATTCACCGTTTGAAAGAAAGTATATGATAATTCGAAAAGGGCCCTCGGGTGAGATATTGCTGATGAAAAAAAGCTTCATGAAATTGTTGATTATTTACCAGAAAGTAAAAAAAAGATCTTCACAAGGCAAATACTTTTGAATATTGTGAACCATAAAACAGTTTTTGGATTGGAGAGTGTCTTTGATGGTGACAAGAACAATACTCCTGATACTGATATGGATTCTGCGACGATGACAAATATTCATTGCGAACAAAGCTACCTCGAACCTGAGTCCAGCGATATAGCACCTTCTGCGAAAGTAGTACAAAACCCTACTGCTTCACCTGTGTCACCGATGAGTTACTTATAAAGACATTTTCCGTTTTTTATAATTTTTATTGCCAGCAAAACTTGGAAAAAAGCTGCAGCATCCTATTTGAAACGTACAACAATAAAGGGTTTTAAAACCATTGGCTGAAAAGACGTAGACCTGCCTGTTAGTCAATTAGTGGACGAATTTGCTTTGTTGGAAAAGATACAAGAGGATTCTGAAGCAGAGACTTCATTCGAAGAGAAGAAGTTGAAAGAGAAGAAATAAATACTGTTTGAGTTAGAAAACCACAAAATGCAACTGGAATTGAAAATTCGGCAGTTGCATCTAAAAAATTGCAAGAACAACGTGTTTTTGATTTCCAATGAAATGTTTGGTAAAAGTCTGTTATCCGGTCACCCCGGCTTTAAAAAAAAAAATTTTTTTCAACTTACGTAATTCGAGCCGCTGAACACGAATCTGAAGTCAAAACGTGGGGCTCGCCCTTCGTTTCGGAGATAGGGCCCAGGGAAACAGGGTTTTCAGGGTTGACATTTATGTTTGTTTATTCAGCCAATTCCGCTCGAAATTCATCCTTCTTTCTATCAGCACAATAAACACATTCTATACCACCTTCCTCATCACTTTCCAACAGAATTATGAGCATTTTTCAATTTTTCACTACAAAACTCCAAAAGGTAAATCGTCATAGAAATTCGAGGTTAGCAAAACAATAGAACGCGCGTTCTATTGTTTTGCTATCCTCGAATTTCTATGACGATTTACCTTTTAGAGTTTCGTAGTAAAAAATGCTTATAATTCTGTTGGGAAGTGATGAAGAAGGATATATAGGATGTGTACATTGTGCTGACAGTAAGAAGGAGGAATTTCGAGCGGAACTGGCTGAGAAACAAACATAGGCGTAAAACCCCGATTTCTTGTCTGTGGGGGGCTCTATCTCTGGAACGAAGGGCGAGTGCCACGTTTTGACTTCAGATTCGTGTTCAGCGGCTCAAATTACGTGAGTTGAAAAAATTTTTTTTAAAAAAGCTCGGGTGACCGGATAACAGACTTTTACCAAATAATGTTTTTATGAAAAATAACATGGGTCTGCATAAATTGAAACTTCCAACCAGCAGTATCATATTTCATTCCAAAATAAATAATAAAACCATTCCATATGCCTACATAGTTTTCGCACTCAAATAAAACTTACTTTCATTACAAAACCTTGAGCAACAATATTTTCTTTAAACGAAGGTACATTGGGAACTTCATCCTGGTTCATGACCTCCACAAACCTTTATACATCTTCAGAATCTTCTTAATTTTGTTCTCTACATATTATACTATGCATTATGGCTAAGGCAACAATTGTATTCTCTCAAATTTTAGTCGAAGACCATAGGCTAGAGCTGGAAATCGCCTTTTCCATACTCCAATTGAACGCTCTATGATATTTTGAGTCCTGTTATGAGCTTCATAATATAATTGATCAACTCTTGTTTTTGGATTCTCTACTCGTAATCGTCCTCAAAACTAGGTTGAATAAGAATAAGTGAAAGAATATCTGCTACTTAAGTTTTGCTGTCATTTACATGACACCTAACTTCCCAGGAAAACTGGTGCATACAGATCTCCAAACTTGTGGTTATCCCTAGAATAAGTCCAACCTAAGCGAAGCGGTGCAACCGGCCATAAAGTGTGTTGAACTGCGAAACAATCAGTAAACGATGTGATTGGAACCTTCGCTGGAAAAGTTGGAATTTTTGTAGAGATCAATCACCCTAACACCAAACTGAAATAATTTGACCTTCGACGTGCGTTCCGCTCACAAATTTACCATCTTCAGAAGAATAAAATTGATACTAAATTCAAATACTAGGTTTAGCTATTTATATACTTTACGAATTTATGTAGTGCGGCAACTACCTGCAGAGTTTTTTGTCCTATATGGCTGAAATAGATAGACCCTTTGTCACCATTCATGCCATTTTAACATTTCGCTATTTCTAGACCCTCACATGTATCGAGTAGCCTTGTGCCATGCACATGCTCAATCAGTTTCTGATCGCTCTCACCAATTCTGTGGTCATTGTCCATAGCAGGTTGGGCGACACTGGACTTTTCCATCATTCCGTATCTCATGTGTGCAAAATCTCCTTCGAAACGGGTTTTTACAGCTCGACGGCTCTGGCCAATGTATTCATTGTTGCAAACTTGACAACTGACTCCGTGAATTCACATATTTTCTGTGATTTCTAATTTATCTTCTGGATTACCAACGAGCTGTTGTAATTTGAAAGATTTATATGCTACTTTCATGTTAACTCAATCGAATATCTGTTCCTTTAGTGTATTGAGGTTCACATGGGATTACTATAAACTTTTAACAACTTTCATATTTTTGAAAAGTCCAAGATTTTCGAAGTGTTTTCCCACAGTTACATTTTCTAATTATCTCATCAACTATCTCTTGGTTGAAACAGTACACTTCAGCTACGTACCAGATGTTTTTTTTCATTGTCGTACTCATCTTCCTTTGAAGGATATGTTATTAACCTATGGACTAGAATTTGCAGTGTTGCCATTTTATATTGTGGAAAATGATTCGAGCCTATAAATGTCAAGCTCTATCCCATTCTGTTCGTTCCTTATGACCACAACATCTTTAAATAGCAACTGTTTTTCTTTCTCTTCTCTCTACGTGAATTTCATACTCCTACACCTGCTAGTGACTGCTGGAAGAATATGATCAATATCAGTTATTCTTGTTTCCACCACATCGAATATGTCGTCAGCATATTTGATGCAGACTCTAAGAAAGTACTGATGGCCGGTTGTACCAACTTTCTTGAGTGAGTCCCTCAACTAAAGCCCGGCTCAGATTAATTTTCACGTTAGATTGAAGCATCATTGTACCACCAGGCTCAACTAAAATCTTAGCTACGTATGTAAACAGTTGGACAACGATGCATTGCTAGTAGCTTTCAATTCAATTCGCAAAATCGAGGAGTTCACCGTTCGAAAGAGATTGTATGATAATTTGAAAAGGGCCCTTCGCAAAGATAATGCTGATGAAAAAAGCTTTATGAAATTGGTGGTTACTAGAAAGTGAGATCTTCGCAAGAAAGGGCATAGCCAAACACTTTTGAATATTGTGAACCATAAAACAGTTTGTGGATTGGAGAGTGTCATTGACGGTGACAAGAACAAAACTCCTAATACTGATAGGGATTCTGAGACAACGACAAATATTCAGGTCAAATATTGAGGTTCACATGGGATTACTATAAACTTTTAACAACTTTCATATTTTTGAAAAGTCGAAGATTTTCGAAGTGTTTTCCCACAGTTACATTTTCTAATTATCTCATCAACTATCTCTTGGTTGAAACAGTACACTTCAGCTACGTACCAGATGTTTTTTTTCATTGTCGTACTCATCTTCCTTTGAAGGATATGTTATTAACCTATGGACTAGAATTTGCAGTGTTGCCATTTTATATTGTGGACAATGATTCGAGCCTATAAATGTCAAGCTCTATCCCATTCTGTTCGTTCCTTATGACCACAACATCTTTAAATAGCAACTGTTTTTCTTTCTCTTCTCTCTACGTGAATTTCATACTCCTACACCTGCTAGTGACTGCTGGAAGAATATGATCAATATCAGTTATTCTTGTTTCCACCACATCGAATATGTCGTCAGCATATTTGATGCAGACTCTAAGAAAGTACTGATGGCCGGTTGCACCAACTTTCTTGAGTGAGTCCCTCAACTAAAGCCCGGCTCAGATTAATTTTCACGTTAGATTGAAGCATCATTGTACCACCAGGCTCAACTAAAATCTTAGCTACGTATGTAAACAGTTGGACAACGATGCATTGCTAGTAGCTTTCAATTCAATTCGCAAAATCGAGGAGTTCACCGTTCGAAAGAGATTGTATGATAATTTGAAAAGGGCCCTTCGCAAAGATAATGCTGATGAAAAAAGCTTTATGAAATTGGTGGTTACTAGAAAGTGAGATCTTCGCAAGAAAGGGCATAGCCAAACACTTTTGAATATTGTGAACCATAAAACAGTTTGTGGATTGGAGAGTGTCATTGACGGTGACAAGAACAAAACTCCTAATACTGATAGGGATTCTGAGACAACGACAAATATTCAGTCGGAACAAATCTACACCGAACCTGAATTCAGCGATGAAGCACGTTCTGCGAAAGTAGTACAAAACTCTACTGCTTCACCTATGCCACCTATAAGTTACTTATATGGACATTTTCCTTTTTTTATTATTCTTATTGTATTTACTCCAAAAAGCTGCAGCATCCGATTCAAAACGTCCACCAATAAAAGGGTTGCGAAACCATTAGCTGAAAAGACGTAGGACCTGCCTGCTAGTCATTTAGTGGACGAATATGCTTCGTGGGTAGAGATAAAACTAAAGGCATTTGAAGTAAAGACCTCATACGAAAATAAGAAGCAGACAAGAGAAGAAATGAATACTGTTTGAGTTAGACAAACGCAATTCAGAACTGGAAATGAACAATCGGCAGTTGTAACTGAACAAATGCAAAAACGTGTTGTACATCTTCAGGATCTTTGGAATCTTCTCCATTTCGATCTCTACATATAATATTACGCAGTATGGATAGGACAACAATCAACACTTGTGTTGTCTCAAATTTTAATCGAAGTCCATAGGCTAGAGCTGGACATCGACTTTTGCATACTCCAATTCAACGCCAACGCTCTATGATATATGAGCTTCATTATATAACTGCTCAGTTATCGTTTGACTTTGTTTTGTTGATAAAGCGAACGTTATGCGAATGTTATGCACGTGCCTATGTATAGACAGTTTTGTGAACATTTCCATCGAATTGATTTTTCTTTTTCGGGGTTTCCTCCTTCCTCCTTGAAAATTTGTTCTTCGAATTTCGTTCTCTACCCAAAAAATAACCATGTTTCTAAAAATTTCTGAAATGTCTATTGATAATAATGGTCTGATAGTTCCAACACGGTACACTGATTGATCAACACCAGAATTGAAATTAACGTTTTGGTTTGCGTTCATGTGGAGTTAAACTTGCATTTTGATTGACACTGAATTTTTTCTTATCCCTTTGGGCCTATGAAATAAACCACATGCGTTTGGTTATCATGTACAATCTGAGTTCTAAGTGGTACTGTTGAGGTTGAATAATTGGTGGAGGTGCAGGGTAGTATTTATTTTCTTATATGCAGATTCACACGAAAGGGAAGCCCTTTTATGTTCAAAGAACACCATGTGAATCAAGAGACAGGAGATACAAATTAACATTAACTTTGAATTTATGAAGTTTGTAAGTCTCAGGAAAAACCTCTTTCGGCAAGGAGATCCAAAGCTCAGCTGTTCTATTGAAAATAGATTCCTGAGGAAGAGATGTTCGACAGGTTCCCAAGTTCACAACAAAGGGGTGGAAATTCTGTACTCGTCGAGTCATCCGTGTAGATATTGCCAGGGGTGTAACGATTGATAACAATTCAGAAGAGCACCGACCGTGAAAATATCTATAGAACAAGAGACAAGTCTCCGACACTTCTACCATGTTCCAATGAAGTGAGCGAGTCTGTGAGAGAAGAATCACCAATAAGACGGATTGCCTTTCTCTGAGTAGTAGAAAATGCTGAAACCCTTCTTCATTTGTACCGATAATTTGAATTCAGCTTTCACGGTTTTATTGTTCGAGTAGCAATACATATTATTTATTGAATTCAAAATAACAGCACCACTGAATTTCATGGAAACACCAGCAATAGTGGACATTATTTTTTTAAGATTTGATTCAAGCAGGAATAATGAAGGTTAGGTTCGATAAGTAGTATGACAGAAGTTTCAGTCATTCTAGCCACTGAGATTCTGAAATTGTTACTTTCTGATATCACCTGAGTTCTCGAGGTTAGTTTACGTCCGATCAGAGCTCTCTAGATGCAATACTAGAAGTAATAATAATAATAATAATGATAATAATAATAATACATTTATTCGCAGAAAACGGAAGGTAACATAAGATTTGATATTAGTGAAAGTTGTTTGTGAATAAATGAATACTCGATAAGTGTATAACACTTGTTTCGAGAGGGAATACAATCAATACAAGAGTATATAGTAAAAATATGAGTGAAAATGTCTACATATACAAATTAAATATTTTGTCTAGATATTTAAAACATGGAAAACTCATACACTTACTTACAATCGCATAAAAACACATAATATAGAGACAGACACATTAATAATAAAAATAAATAAATACATGTTTTTATAGTAAATTACCTTATCAAGGAAAACAAGAGGTTTGAATTTCAACTCACACGAGATGAGTCATCACAATTTTTGTAGAGCTGGTCATATTATATTTGAATAAAAGAGTAAAACGACGAGAAAAAAAAATTAGAAAAAGTTGGAACTGGTACGAAGTGTTTTGCTGATGCATGGATTTGAATTTTTATTTCACTCATTACAGAGAATATGGATGCTTTATTATAGATGCTGGATCAGATTTCAAAATCATTTAAAATGAATTTTCTTAGAGATTTCTTAAAGCGGTTTATTGGCTGCATTACTCTAATGGAGACAGGAATTCTATTATGAAATGATGGTGCCAAGTACATGTATGATTTTTGTGTGGTGGTTTCCAACATCAATGGAGCAATATATGTCTTTTTGACGGGTGTCATAGTTGTGTGAAGTGACCTCAGAAAACTGAAATAGGTATGAAAATTCTCAATAATGTCATAAATCCAAAAATATTAAAATATACAAGGTTAACCGGAAGTGATATGAAAGTCAAAATCATGCAAAAACTCTTCTTTTCACATACTATACAATTTCACCAAGGTGTCTATTCTTGGCCATACGCAACTACAACATCCACAAACATTTCACATTCCATAAAGTTGGACGCCGTATAGTTATATCCATTAGACTGTTACTATGCTTTCTATTGATGTGTTTGCGAAGGATCAAGAATAGACCCTCAAATCTCTTTCTGATACACCTGATACTCTAGAAGTCATAATAGACAGATTCGTCGACATATGGTATGCTTTTGGTATAATCATAATAATCAATAATGTGATGTGTTGATGTGATGGAGCTGTCGTTAGAAAGAGTTCGGAAAACGTAATTATCGATTCATAAAAGCTTCAAAGATTGGAAAAAAATCGGACACGTTTGAATATTCTATATGTCTGATTTTTTTAGGGAATACCCCAACCAACTGGGTAGCACTGTGAGTTTTTTAGGTGTCTCCACAGTTGAGTTGAAATAGTAAATGCGCCACCGTAAAAATAAGTTCAAGGATTTTCCTTCTAGAGCACTAGAGTGTAAGACGAGAACAAAAATGCATGAAAGATTCCTTGATCATATTATCGTAGTGTCCCTCAATCCTACTATGTCAAAAAAATTCACGAACCTCTCTTTAAGTTTCAGAATAACTTTAATTTGTTTCCAAGGGTTGAGCGAAATTGTTCCATACACACACACATTTATATGCGTCAAAAAATGGAATCAAACATCATAATTAAAAGATATATGATGACATACAGAGTTTCAATATTCAGGCCTTATTGCGGTATAGTAAAATCCACATTTATGTTATCAGCAAAGAGAAAACCAAATCATAGTAAGAATAACATTATTTTTAATGGGCAATATATAGGATATTTGGGAGTAACAAAATTTTTAGGATTATACATTGTTATACAACTCTCTTGGAAAAATCATATTGAATATTTAAGAAAAAAGATATCATCATTAATTGGTATTTTGTTCAAAATTCCAAACTATATTTGTTAGAAACATCTCAAATTAATATATTCATTCAAAACTACAATACCTGATATCTGTATGGGAAAATGCTAACGCTTCGATCATACGTCTCCTAAAATCTCTGCAGAATAAAACGAATGCATATTCAAATTACCTTCTCGATATCCCACTCCCGATTTATGTGTGAAAAATGAGCTTTTAAATATCACCTATTGAAAATTTGTTCTTTTATCCATTTCGTAAAAAATAAAAATAAACATTCTTCTCTAACCTTCAACACAATTGAAACAATTCATGAATATGAAACTAGGCAGTTCAAGAATCTGAGTACAATCAGTAGAATCAAAACAAACAACGGAAAAAATCAATTTTATACAATTGAGTGTTAATATATAACAAACTACCAAAGAAATTAACTGAAGATTTTTTGAAAAACGCTTCAAAAGAAACTTGAAAAAGTATTTGATCCAGTAACACTTCTCTTTTTCCATCTGACATTGGATTGATTTCATGATCGAAATCGACAAAACCTGAAGAGATCATTGAACTTGCAAGATCTCTAAGAAACAAACACAGTAGTGGAGAAGACGAGATCCCATTGAGTATTGTTAAGTTGGCGGTGTCAGAAATCTGTGAAATTCTCTCATTTCTCGTCAACAACTCATTCAGACAGGGTGTATTCCCCAAAAAATTGAAACAAACTCTAATTGAACCTCTCTTCAAAAATGGAGATCCTCAGCTAATAGAAAACTATAGGCCCATCAATCTGCTGCCATGCTTCTCAAAATTATTTGAGTTAGCAATGTGCTCTAGACTGACCAACTTTTTGAATGTTACAAATTTTTTCACAGACACCCAGCACGCATATTTGAAAGGTAGGTCAACCCAAACCGCCGTTTTCCAGTTCACCAAAAGTATTCTGGATTTAATTGAGAATAACAACTTAGCACTAGCCATTTTTCTAGATTTATCAAAGGCATTTGACTCGTTAAATCAAGAATATCTGTTGGAAAAACTTGAAACTTATGGAATTCGGGAAAAAGCTCACAACTGATTTTGTTCATACCTATCTTCAAGAGCCCAAAGGGTAACAATCACAAAAGATGGATTTTCAAAAACATTAGATTCATTGATTAACAGAACAGGAATTGCACAGGGTATTGTTATAGGGCCGATTTTTTCATAATTTATTTGAATGATTTATGCACGATTGTCGAGAACGCTGAAGAAACTATAGTAAATTACGCAGATGATACAAATTTAATAATGGGAGCAAAACAAAGCGATGACCTAATAAGGCAGGGCAATGTTTTCTTCTCAAGAGCGAAAAATTGGTTCGATAAAAACAAATTACTGTTGAATGCAAATAAAACCAATTTGATGATTTTCAATACAGACAGGTGCAGAGAAGAAAAACCAGATAGTATAATTTGGAAGGGAGATGAAACAAAAATACTGAATACACAAAGTTCTAAGGAGTATTAATAGATAATTTCCTGAAATGGAATAAGCAGACTGATTTGGTTTATCAAAAATTGAACAAAGTCATTTACGCAATCAGAACAACATCAAAATACATGTATTAAAAAACTGTATAAATTCTATACCATGCAAATTTTGAATCAGTGTTGAGATATGGAATTATGTTTTGGGGAACGGAACAGAATCTACAAAAAATATTCATTGCACAAAAAAGAGTTTTCAGAACTATCTATAAAATGCCCTTCAGACAATCCTGCAGAGGTTTATTCAAAGAAAAACAAATTTTAACAGTGTCGGGACTATATCTACTAAAATCGTGTTATTTGACGTCATTTCTTTCAATGTTTGTATGTGCCATGCATGTGTACGTGTATATATATATATATATATATATATATATATGTATATAGTGTGTTGTATATATAGATGTTTATATAAAATAAAGAAGGAAAAAAAAAGAAAAAAAATCTTTTTTTTAATGTATAAATTGTAATGTATAATTGTAATTCATGTTTTTTTGGGGTCAATAAAGATTGATTGATTGAAATTTTTTTCAGAAGACAAGCATATCTCCATCTTCCGTCTGGAAAAAAATTAGCATCATCAGCGCCTTCGGTGGTTGTTGGCCGTACCTAACTACACACGGGATGCGACTGTTACATTCTCAAATTAATTTCTGTAACGAAAATTCCAGTCAGCAGAACGTCATAAATGTCTGACGTTTGAGCAGAAAATCTAATTTGACATCAAACATACTACTTGAAAGGCTCCAAAGATGAATTTGTTTCATCCTGGATAAATTAAATAAATATGATCAAAGATTCATTTCTTCTTTCCAGGAACGATGGGGAGAAAGCTGGATAAATTTCTCCTGCTCATGTGGAAAAATTGGGTTCTCCAGTATCGCAGACCGGTACAGACCATTATAGAAATCGCTACCCCTGTCGTGTTTTGTATGGTCTTGGTGATTATAAGAAGTATGTCGGATCCGAATCGTTGGGACCCCGTAGTATACCAGCCCTTTTCACCCATTCTAGACAGGAATAATGACAGTTCGAACAAAAACCCTGCAGTCAATAATACAGGCGCCAAATTATTCGGGTGAGAGAATTAATTTGATCCGAAATTATTTTAAAATACGTTTACTTTCGACTATCTTTCGAATCGATAAGTGACCAATTGATCATGGTGAAAAGGATGTCTTAGAAGTACAGCTTTTTTGACCTCCCAAGATTCTACTTATCGGAAATCGGGTATGGTATGGGTTTGTTCATAGACAGCTCCTGTAGTTTCGAAAAATGTTGGTACCAACTCACGTATTTTGTGTCGCTGAATACGAATCCGGAGTCAAAACGCGGCGCCCCTCCTTCATTCCGAAGTTATGTTCCTTTTAAGTTTGGAAGAAGGGGACATTCAGTCTTTTTTTGAACCAAAATGCGATCGGAAACACATGGTTTCATTTGTCATATACCCGGTACACATCAATCAATCATCATTCAATCTTTTTGAAATCTATCAATATGAAACTAGATAAATCATTCCTGATACGATTTCTCTGGTTTGATATTGACAAATTGTAAAAATGTATGAGGATGATGGATGTTTAGGTGTACGGAGTACCTGACGAATGTTTTTACTTCGGATTCGTCTTCAGAGGCACAAAATACGTAAGTTTACCAAAATATTCGCGAAAACAGGTGCTGCTCGATAGACGAATCTCTACACCAGGAAGTGTTCAAACTCACCCTAACACGTACACGAGTGAAGAGTAAATCAGAAGAGATTTGTTGTTGTTAAATTGGATGAAGAAATTTGTATATTTGTCAGATACGAAAGCTATATGAGATATCTGAAACGGTTTATTGATCTGTTATCAGGAAAAACTCATTTTCCCTCAGAACTTATTTTTTCTTGGTACAAGCCAGGTACTTACAGCCTTGCTAATGGTGGGGAATCAACTTCGATATGTTTTGTCAGAAGTGAAATACAAATTATTACCATCTGAGTGGAACCAGAGACAGAACTGAAAAAATGTGCTCCGAGAAAGACGAATCACTGAAGTTGGTTTGATTTTTTTTGCGACAGGCATATATTTGAAATTATTTTCCGAAAAAACTTTTCCATAATGACTTATATCTAAAAAATTCCAAACTTCGATGATGTCCCATCTGAATCAATATACGGTAGTAGTTCTGAAAAATAAAAAAAGGAAGCATCCGAAATAACAGTGGAGCGTTGAGATTTTATTATAGTCTGTATAATCGCAACGTTCATCACGTAGATAATTGAACTCAAATTTCTACATATATTTATGAAAAGGCAAATGCATTGATAACAGGGTGCCGTTTGAAAAGTACCCGCATATATTTCCAATTGGAATAATGTTTGATAATTTTTCACAAAAAAAATCCTCACAGCAAAGCATGTACAAAATTCAAAAAGCCGTGGTTGCTAATGCCAACCCGGCCGCAACTACTCGGCAGCCAGGTGTAAACAGGTAATATTTCATCATACTTTTACGTTCATGTCGTATATATTTCCTATATCAAATTGGAGCTCATTTTTTTTCAACTCGATGTTAAACCGTTTTCTGTGAAAAAGTGGCCTCAAGTGAGGTTTGCTAGCCGTTAAAAACGATAGTTATTGAAGATAAAGTGAAAGAGAATGATCGCATTCAACTCATATTTAACCATGCTGGAAATCTTTGAAACAAAAATTGTTACGTACAATTTTTGTCAATTCGATAAGGGCCAATGCCACTGATGAGTCCGATTACATAAAGTTCAGCGCCGAAAATAATGGTTGGCTACTTTTAGATGGTTTCTTGAAACCAATATGGTTCCAAGGAAGCTCAGCTCCAAAACAACTAGAAAATGTGTTATTTAATTCCAATAACAAATATACAGACGATGAAGGAGAGTCTGATATTCGTTCAACGTTGGTATATAGGAGGAAGGTTACGAAATGTCATCATATCGATCCCTCCATATTGCGGGGGCGTCAATTAGGTTAAGGTGCAATTCCACTATATACTAATATGCAAGTAGATTTCAGTTTCTGGTATCTGATTGGTTGATAACTACAGATCAAAAAAAAATACTTGCTTCCCTAATACGATCTATGAATATTCGAGTATATTGAAAATCTAACTTTATGGTGTTCAATACTAAATGTCAGTTGAGAAAAAGTGTGGAGTGTGGATATACTCGATACAATCTTCATATGTGTTTGACAGATACTTCAACTCTATCTCGATATATGTGAAAATTGAAAACGAAATCAAATGAAAAATTTATGACTGTGTATGGTTGGTGAAAATCCGAAAGGAATACCTGTGTTTTAAAAAAAATGGGACTGTTCCTCATGCAGCAAGTTTGCCAGAGTATGATAATTACTCGTATATGAAATGGAAAGTGTTTGCGTTTACCAGTCGTTCAAGGATCTTTTTCCGAGGTCAAGAAAATGTTTGAGCTTTGTATTATACTTTGAATGTTATCTACGTCTTCTAATGTATAGTGTTAAATTTATATAGGAATCCAAATGAACTTATGAACAAAATGCCTCTTCAAAGATATCGCTTTGTAATCATGCAACCAACTGTGATATAGTCCATTCATACAAAATGAGTACCATGATTATTCGTGAATGGAATCATGTAGTGTATTCGAAAATAGCATTACTAAAGAAACTGATGTGATTATTTAAATGTAACATCGGATTCCTGTTGAATTTTTTTAAATCCTCTTTCAGCTTTGAAAGTTCTGAAACACATGTTTCTGATGCCCTCCTTGTGAAATCTCTTCCAGCACATTTTCTGAAATATATGTACATTATTTTACTCTCCCAAAAATACTTGAAAACAATGTAAACCAACCAGTATTTTGTAAAAAGTGAGTATCATTTGGGCGTGATTTCTTTGCTGGATTAACTGAAACATAATGAGAAATCAAGCAAATATATCTACAAAATTAGGGAAAACGGTAAACCCGATTTTGGCAGAACTCACCATTTTTCAACAACCTCACTCGTGACTTAGGTTGGTCCTCTCCTGTTATTTCGCAATCATTTTCATAAAATTGCTCCGAGCATATTCTTGAATAATTTGTCGTAATCCACGGATCGGGTTTATTACAAAATGCTATTCACTCTTGCCTTACAACAGGATTCTTCGGAAATGAGTGAAAACTTGAGGCTCTACTTGAGCTTGATAGCGTTCCCTAAGTGTTCAAACAGCCCGTTACACAGAACTTGTTTCCCGGCATAATAACTAATCAAAAAGTTTTTTATACAACACAATAGCTAAAACGAACAAACATCCAAAAAAAAAACAACAACTTATCCTAATAGAAACACTTTAAAGCTAGTAAAATTTTACTCTAAGAAACTCCTTACACTAATGAAAATTGAACAAACGACTGAAAATATTAAAAATATGATTCCCTAAACTCCAAAAAGACAAGACTGAATACACAACGCAACGCAGGTTCAGGTATGCTGTGGGCTGTGACAACGCAAAACGCAACAAATCTTTAAGTTTTACAACAGAGTAACAAAGACACTAAGAGACAGAGACAATCAGGAATAAGCCACATAAAACATATATGTTTGTGTGTTCTGTGACAATTTCTTTGCACTTTTTCTTTTAACTTTGGTTCAATGGGGTTATGTCACCTATAGAGATTTTTAATTTACCAAATTCACCCCAGAATTGCCAACTTCGATTTCCCCAAACCCTGCCCCTAGCCTCAGGTACCTCTTCGCCTATAAACTCGTGACATTTCGTAACTTGTTGATATTCGCTATAATGATAGTGACAGCTTCGACGACAGTGGCTACGTCTAACAGCTTACAGCACTTAGAGCCGCTTTAGACAATTTGACATTTCACCATGTCACACTGTCAAATTTTCTGAAGCGGATTCGAGCGCTGTAAGCTGTTAGACGCAGATAGTGGAAGCAATGAGGAATCGGACTTTGACTAGATACTAGGATGATTTAATATAACTTGTGTTGATCATTGAATGAGATTTATTAATGTTTTCTTCTCATTTCTTCATTTCATAAACAATGTGGTGTTTTTTGTTTTTTACTGATATTCATTGACTGAAGGTTATTGATAATCCAATGAAATCATTATTTTTCAAATGATTTTTTGTAATATATGTAATAAACGAAATTCTTTTCTTCGGTTATAATCTTTTTCGACTTTATCAATAAACAAAAATCCTAAAATGGTTTGAAATTACTTGTCCACCAGAAAACAATTTATTCAAATTGACAATGAAGTAAGTTGTCTTCAAAATATAACTAGTGGTGTACCTCAAGGGTCTATTCTTGGTCCAATACTTTTTTTCATCTATATCAACTCCCTACCAAATTCAACATTGAATGAAATGATCAAATTACTTGCTGATGATACCACTCTCATATACTTCTCAGATAGTTAAAATTAAAGATGATATGAAAAGTGATCTGGATAAAATTCTCATTTGGCTTCATCAACATAAATCAACTCTGAATTTTGATAAATCTTCATATATGTGTATTTCCAAACGATCAATCAACATTTCTATTAATCCCATAGTATTCAATGATAAATTGATAAAATACACAGAAACAACAAAACTTTTAGGTTCATATATCGATGAGAGATTGTTATGGCAAAAACATATTGAAAGAATTCAAATGAAAATATCTCCTCTCATTGGAATTTTCTACAAAATCAGAAACTACATATCTCCCAAATTATTGAAAAATACATTCATCAGCCTAATCTATTTACAATGGCATAATCTCATCTCCATTTGGGGGATAGCAAGTAAATCTATCATCAAACCTTTGAAAACTTTACAAAACAAAACAATTGAATGTATTTATGAATAACCTTATCTAGAATCAACAAGAAATTTGTACAAACCGCACAATTTATTGGACTTTGATTCTCTCCATGAACTCCAAATTAATTGTTCCATCCATTCTATTAAAAATAATAGTAAGAAAATATTCTAAAAATGAACAATTTGTTCAGGCCGGCCTCAACTCACCTACACTGTAGGTTGACGGACTAACACCTATTAGAAAACAACTACTCCCCTGGCTAATACCACGAAGGGCATTGGATTACATCCAACAGGTGTTAGTGTGGGATTCTTCACAGAAGAAATTCCACATATGCCCTTGGCGATACACCACCAGAATTGATTTTCAATTATTGGGACGGGACACACTTGCAGACCGGTTTCGGGCTATTTGGCCTCTCGTCAGTGCAAGGCAGTGCCATCATCAACATAAGTCGATGACTGCCCCGATGATGGCCCCAATTCCTCGTACAAGGAAAATACGAATAAAACAAATATTCATGGGGATGCTTGAAGACTGGCTTTAAATCAAATATTCTAAGAATGAACAATTTGTTCAGGCCAGCCTCAACTCACCTACACTGTAGGTTGAACTGCATGTATTATATATTTTGCATGTAGTCAACATTTTTTTTTTTTTTACCTTCATTGGTATTCATCAGTTTTGGAAGCCATTTCATTTTGAATACTTACAAATATTTAATTTCGTTGAATATATGGATTTTTTTAATCCCTTTTATACTTTTGAATTTCATTCATCGACTATGTACTTGTGTGTTTTAGTCCCTATTCATAAACATGTAATGTTTCTTGGGATAATTAAATTGAATTGAATTGAACGTTTTGTTATTTCGTTCAATTTTCAGAATAATAATTCATTGATTACAATTTTTGAGTATCTGTAAAATCGTATACTGTTTGCGCCGTAGGGAACCCCACTGATGAGTGGTGTTGTGCAATTACTCTTTTTCACTTCATTTTTAATATCTAGCATTTTTAACGGCTAGTAACCTCACTTGCGGCAGCTCTTTCATAAGCAGCGGTATATCATCATATTGGTAGAAAAATAAGCTTCAATTTGTTACTGTATACACGAATATACGTCATGAACGTGAAAGTATAACACAGTATTACCTGTTTACACCTGGCTATCAAGTCATGGCTTTCTGAATTTTGTACATTCTTAACTGTGATGTGAATGCTTATGTGAATGATATTTCATTCAACTACTTAGTGAATGCAATTGTTTGTGGATAATTAATCGACATTATTTTATTTGGAAATATTTGCGAGCACTTTTCGACGGCCCCCAGTTATCAATGTATTTGCCTTCTCATAAATGTATGTAGAAATTTGAGTTTGATTATCTACATGATGAACGTGAATCTGCAGTGGGATCTCGTACTGTGAGAAGGTACTTGTGTTCGAAACATTCCTTGAAAATTTCTGAGAGTCGACTTTCAAAGTGATATTCAAAAATGGATTTTACAAACTCTGAATGAGATTTTATACTGGAATGTGGACTCTTTTCATATTGTCCAAGCAGATATACACCCCATTCTTACGATCACCGTAAAAAAAAAATCATACAAGTTTAAAAATGTTCTCGACCCCTTTGGCACTGTTGAAGCTTTTGATTTGATTTCATCCTCCAAACTTTCCATCTGCAACGTATATATCTGTTTTGTTATGATTACACGAATAACTATACTATACAATATTCGAATATCAGTGTATTTTTTTCATTACAGAGATTATATGTTAATTTATTCTCCACAAAACGAACAATTCGAAACTGTGATGAAATTCTTCAACCTTACCTTTAAAGAAGTCAAAGGTCTGGAAAATTCTACGGCGTTGGAATCTTACTTCATAAATAATTCTACAAATTCTACGTTTGCTGGTATTGACTTTGGCGATGAACAAAGGGACATAACAAGCATTACTAACATCAGAAACTTGAACGTATCTATAAGGTAAGGAAGTTTTTATATGTACATTGGAGATTCCATTAATACTCACTGATTGAAATTTTGGATGGCAACAGTTTCATTACTACTGCATGATAACTATTATTATTTCAACATGATCGATAGTTTATAGACATATTCACTATGTCAACATTTCTTGAGTCAAAATTATCATTTATGGCATTTTTTTGAAACATGGGAAATTCAGAAGATATTCCCTGTATGATGAGAAGGCATTGTGGAATACAAAAAAAAACTGGTAGGTTTTTATCATCCTTTTTCATTCATATAATTGAAATGTATGTACGAAATGACATTTTATTTCCTTCTTATGAAGGCTAATGGTGAAACCATGTCGACGTGAACCTTTCAAAGTCTCTGTCATCGGAAAAAATGGTTGCCAAGCATAATCTACAAAATATTATACATTTTATCATTGCTCATTGAAAAAATTCATACAAATACCTTCTCAGAAGTGTTCTTAGAACAAACATATGCTCATTTATTCATTCTCCTGTGAACTTCTTCAAATCGGTGTCCGTCACTGTAAAAATGCATTATGAGGCTTTCAATTGAAAAATGTTGAGAAATTGACTCACCTCTTGAAATAGAAATTACTTGGAGATCGTTTAAGGGATTGTAAAATACTCCAATTTCCATGCACATAACCTATACACTCCGAACAGTAACATTATGAAGAAGTTTTGTTTTATCACTTATTTCTAAACTAAAACGTGAAAAAGTGACGATACAAGATGGATGGACGCTCTAGCTCTAAGGCAAACTGTATGCATCGAGTTTTTGTGCGCATGCCCTTCTGTTCGTGCAACAACTGACAACTATACGCTATTGAAATATTTCTCTCATGTGTCATTTGATAACATATTTTATCTACACCCGTACTCTAATAATACATTTATATGCCCACCACCCGTTTTATAATGAAATCCATTACGATACAGATTTTCATTACGATACAGATTTTCAACCAATAGAAACCCATTATTTTTCAATCAAGCATGATGTGCAAGCTTTGCATTTTGACATTTGTCAAGTCAAAATCAGTAGGTATTGAATTTTTGAAGAATTCAGTCAATTTTCGATAATCGAATGAAAATGTCTTATAGCAGTGATATAGAAGAATTACCAGCGACTCCTCCACAGATGTCTTAGACAAGAAAAAAATACAATCGAAAGGATTATATTTTTCATTTGACAAATGCAAGAGATATGTTGTTATTTTCAGTCACCTCGAGTGTGCTTCATGGCCGAATGGTCAGCGGCGCGGGCAGTGATCACAAACGTCCCGGGTTCTATTCCAGACCTCGGCAAAGACTTTTTTTCATTTTTTTTTCTGCTCATTGTTGTATTTTCGGTGGTTATATCATTAATTATAATTCTGTAGAATTTTTCAAAGAAATACGATTGATTACCCACTATTATTGTGTTCAATATAAATACCTAATATTATAATATTTTTAATTCTTCATTATTTATTGGGTGTAGATAAAATAGCGTATGCAACTCTCATGTAATGGTTATTAATACACTCGCATAAACCATACGAAACTCACCTTCGGCTCGTTTCGTATCCCGGTTTATGCTCATATATTAATAACCATCATTACACGATCGTTGCATAATATACTATTATAGCCTATTTTTGAAATATGTCAGAGACATTGCTTTGATTCTTTTATTATGAAACGTCTCTGGTATATTTCTGAAACCTCGTTTCTTAATGTTTCACATATTTCATCACGTGATTCATTTGAAATGTTTCAAACACGTTATGTGTTTACTGGGAAACCATCCACCCACCATTATAATCATGAGATGATAGCAGTCCTCGTAATTTTGATTCAAATCCCTTGACAAAAGAGAACCAGGAGTGTAGACAGTTTTTTCCTCCAGGGGGATAATCGGGTATGGTACGATTTTTTTGACACTGTCAATTTCCTTTTTTTTTGTCAATCTTAGTTATTGTATTCAGTTTTTTTGGTTCGGTTCGATGGAATAGTTCATGTAACGTAAGTTCGCATCATTCAGCACGAACCATTGTCGGTTAGATTCAAACAACATCATTGATTGCAGGTTCCCAGGAGAAATAAGGCTTCCAGCAGATGGAGAAGATAATTGGAGGACGAATCTCATTTATCCATTATATCAATTTCCTGGACCTAGAATGCCCGAAGATAATACTGGCGGAGCTCCGAGTAAGTCGTTTCGATTTTTTCCATGTCAATTCCAAAATGAAAGTTGTAGTACTACATACAAAAATCAACTAACATTGTATGGGAAAGCTCTGAAAATCGTTAGCCCAAATCCATAAATTGAATTTGTATAATATCTGGATGTGATTCACGCGTCCACCCCAAGAAGGCTTATTAGCCTTTGATATTTTCCGGGTCGTCTTGCTACGTCGAATTCTTCCTACGGCAAATTCTTGCTACGTCGAATTCTTCCTACGGCGAATTCTTCCTACGGCGAATGTCATCCCCTCCACTGACGTCATTGAAACACGAACGTTTCCGATGATGGTCCACATACCCCATTGTGGAAAGTTCGCCATAGGAAGAATTCGACGTAGCAAGAATTCGCCGTAGGAAGAATTCGACGTAGCAAGAATTCGCCGTAGGAAGAATTATATTTTCTCGAACATACAGGGTGATCATATCAACGACCAAATGGTAACAGGAGACTTTTTCTCGTGAATTCATTAATATTTCAATCTTGAAGTTTTTCACAGTTTCAAATGCTCGAATGTTATTGTTTTACATGTATATTTCCTCATTGATGTCTCACATCCGGACAGAGTTCTTCATTGGAAACAACAAACAAAAAAGCTCCGAGGAAGGCGTCACCACTAGCCAAAACTTTTTCTTTCAAACTGTAAAAAACTCCAACCAGTGTTTTTCCTGTCCGAAATAACATTTGTAGGAGTGAAACAATGCATAAATAATACAATTGCATCTTTCATTCGGTTTCAAATAACGAGCCTCGCCAGTTCGATAATGATAATATTCAAATATTTCGAGCTGTAGGAGCTCTAGAAGAAATCAAAAACAAATTTTGATGGATAGGCGAAATCGTTCAATGAAGAGAAGAACGATCATAATGAATATTTCCCTCATATATAAAATGTCCCATAAGAGCAATGCAATTATCGAAAGCTTACAGCGGTTATTGCATTGTATCAAGTCACCATAACAACACATTTGAAACCGTATCGCTAGACGTCAGTAAACAACACAAATAAATGTCAGATAGACTTCAAAAATAGATAAAAATTTCGCGTTTAGGTGAGTGCACCATACAATCTGTAGAGGAAAGTATAAATGAACAAAAAATAACATTTCCTTGAGAATTTCTTTATTCGTGAAATATTCCAATGAATTACATTCGTGCATAAAAATGACCAGATAATTTTGCATTCGGTTATTTTCATATTTTGTAAAAGAGCCCTCGTCCTTCGGACTCGGGCACTTTCGCCAAAATATGAAAATGAACTTGCAATTTTTAGATATCACGCTTCCTTGCAGAATTATCGGTAATTTTTATGCACTCGTGCAATTATAACCGAAAACCTTCTCTGAGTTGCAGTTTTCTCAAGGACTGACAATTTTTTATGTCTAGTCGAACGCCGAAAATTGAACACACACCCTTGCGGTTACCTTACCGAATACTCTATCATCTGAGCTAATTCAGATTTGAATTAACGTTATCAAAGATATGAACCTATATCTCGTTAGTCTATTTGAACAAATGTAATTATTATATTTCTGGTATTTGCAATAATTTTTATGGTTCCGAATAATTCAATTTGTTTCACAGTTGTATCTTGTATCTAACAAGTACTCACTCATTGTCGTTTTATCAAATAAACGTTAATCATCGTTGTTTCTTCAATTCACTATGAGAGTAATTCTAAATTCATGTACACTTTTCATAGAAACTATATTCAAACATAGACTGTCACAAATAAAACGTAAGATCAGTCAGGCAACTCAATATACAGGATCTAATATCTACGCATTGAAAAATAGTGTACATTAGAAAAAGACGGAGATATGAAATAATTTTTCCAACTTCTTCTGAAACTTTCCTCTTCAACAGTTACAGCCTCATATAGCTTTCAGAAATGAACCGTAACCTTAACATCAGCCAGTAATGTCCACCACAGGGTACAGTTTTGTTATTTAATATTTATCTAAACGACCGTTTTTTACTCAAATCCAAAGGAAAAATTCATGCGTTCGCGGATGACACTGTTATATTTTACACTGCTGAAAGTTGGACAGAGTTAAAAAAAATAGTACAAGAAGATTTTAAAAATGTAAAAAAATGGTTCGATAACAATTTATTAACAATAAATTTCGATACGGAAATTCAATATCGAATTGGGGCCCTATTGAAATTACTAATACTGTACAAATCATGGATAGTGACTGTATCAAATACCTTGGCATAATGATGGATAGACATCTGAAATGGGATCAGCAAATATATTCAATAGTAAAAGTACTTCGAATTCTTCTTCCCAGATTTCGACAATTGAAAGGATTTTTAACAATACCACAACTTGAAATTCTATATTTTGCTTTAATACAATCCCAAATAAGTTATGGAATATTAGGCTGGAGCGGGGTGTCTAAAATATATAAACATAAACTGGAAATGATACAAAAAAGATTTCTGAAAATTATTTACAATAAGGACTAGAAATATTCAACTGAATTATACTTCAAAGAAAGTAAAAAAATGGATATAAATCAATTATATATTTATAGAATGATGATTTACATTCATAAAAATAAAAAAAAAATTATAATGAACATAAATATGAAACTCGAAATGAAACTGTAATTACATCTAAAAAGAAATTAAAAAGAAAATTGCACAAACTACAAGTTTATGACACCATATCTTTATGACAAAATACCACATGAAATCAAAAAAATTAAATCTTCATCATCATTTAAACAAAAAAGTAAAATATGGATTATCAGGACCTCTCGAATTTATTTTAACACATTTTTGAATAGTTTATCAAATTGGTTTCTTTGAATTGATGATTATCTAGGTATGTAACTTCAAATGTATTGATTGTAAATTGTTATCACCTTCAGTTAACCTTACAACAAGTTCTCTTCTTGAGGTTTGTTGTTCAGTTTATTCATAAAATTTTCGAATAGCAATAACTTAGCATAAAACTTCTGAAATAATTTTATATATATATATATATATATATATATATATATATATATATATATATATATATATATATATATATATATATATATATATATATATATATATATATATGTTAGCATGAAGATTCTCACGGACGAAGTATGATGAGTTGTTTTTTCGGGTTTCATTCCGTGTTCTGTGGTTTTGATCCCCTGAAGGATAATTGTCACAACGTTTCGGCAAAGTCTCATTTGCCATCTTCTAGGTGATGATTGAGTTTCGTCCTCCGAACTCGACTGACTATATATATATATATATATATATTATTATTAGATATATATGTCATGTTTATTTTATGAAAATATTACGATTGATTGAGATTAACATAGTATACAAACCTTGGCAAGAGATTAAATGTTTCTCTCGGAAAATAGCTTACCTCAGCTTTCAGGTGAACCAAAAAATACCATATCATGTTATCGTAGTTACTAATTTTTTGACTCACTTGATTTCACTTGTTGAAATGATCGATCGACTCAACTGTAAGTCAGTTATCTTCAAGTTGAAACAAAAAAGTCACTACTGAACATAGGTACCAAAATACGTTGGTGTCATTTCCAAATAAATCTTTGTCACTTAAATAATAACATTTGAACATCACAAAAATTTACCAGTTCTGATCACCATTAATCCTAATTGGTGAGAACCAAAGAACATTCAAACCATGAAAGTTACTTGTTTCAGGATATTACAAAGAAGGATTTCTTGGTCTACAATATTCCATAACTGCTGCTCTCATTCTTGCCAGTAAGGGTCTTACTCCTAACATGACACTTCCAGAGCTAGAAAAATTTGTTATTGACCAACATTTTCCTGTGATCAACATGAGACGTTTTCCACACGCTGCTTGGTATTGGGATCCCCTACTGGCAGTATTGAAATCGATGATTGGTATCATTATTATGTTGAGTTTCGTGTATTCTTGTATCAACATCACCAAATCTATAACAATAGAAAAGGAGAAACAATTGAAGGTAAAATCTTGAATGTTATTCATTTTTAATATAATGATTCGTATGTACCTCATGTCTATAGTTTCATGCAATCCTGTTTGTTGGAATTGATATACAAAAATAATAACTTTTCTGCTGGAAAATGAGTCCAACTACCAAGAAAAAAACAAATTTGCTAAATATTTCTTGCAATTGAAATCCAGTTTTTTTGAAATCTTTCTCCCCTCTCAGCCTGCGTGTTCCTTTCTTCATTTTCATATGGAATATTTATTGTACCAAAGTAAACTGAGATTATGGTGTTATATATATATATATATATATATATATATATATATATATATATATATATATATATATATATATATATATAATATGAATCAGCCAATTATCTGTTATTATTGAGATGATAGTGGAAGCAAAGAAGTAAAGACCACAAGGTCTATGATTACTAGACAATGAGGAATAGTACGCACTAATTTTATGTTAAACGAGGTGTATTTTGAGAAAAAGAAATGTTTTTCAGTGTTGCTATCCCATTTTCCCCATTGAATTCGTCTCTGGTTTCCAAGATTCTAGAAATTTTGCAATAATTTCTCGAGAATTCGAAGCGGAATAGTTGATATTGAAAATATTCTATATCACGATATTTGCAACTTTTAATGGAATGAATAATAGTTGAAAAAGCTGAAAAACATCTTCTCATTAAAAATTAACACGCTTTTATAAAAAATCAAACTAAATAATGAAAGATGAATAGTAGTTCAAAAAACTAAAAAACACGCTTTCGTGAAAAAATGAACTAAAAAGTGCAAAATATATTCCTTTAAATTTGTGAAAGGAGAAGTGTAAATGAAATAAATTGCAATGTAGAAAAATTATAAGTTGTATGGTTTCGATAGATTACTTGAAAGGCACTCCATGCCTTTTTGAATTGCAATCATCTTTTCTTTCATTTCTCAGTTTTTTGTTCGATTTTCCATACAAGCGTGTCTTTCATTTATTATTAATTTTTCAGTTAGATTTTTAATAGAAGCGTGTTTTTTTAGTTTTTTTCAATATTATTTTTCTGGGGATTATGATGCTTTCTAAGATTATTATTTTGACCATTAGCACCAAAATGCGCAACAACGAGAGCGCCCTTGAAGTCGCAGAAAATTAACAGAAGCATATTATATTATTGAATGCTGCAAACCTTTCAGTGAATTGTAAATAGTTAAGTTTGATTGATGATTGGTGGGATCTTACGGAGAAATGAAAACTGACTCCTTCGCCAAAAATTTCGTTTCATTCAAGTTTGCCAGCAAAACAAATCGTTAATTCTGAAGGTCCTCCTAGTAAGGATATCGGGACGATTTTCTCATATTATTGCATCCTTGATGAGTATGTGAAAATTCAAATTAATCTGACGTTTCAAAGTCGGTCAAAACTGCGTTCGAAGTTTTGATAAAAATGAATAAAAATACGCCTTGATGAAGTCTTTACGTATTACGGAACGTAACTGAACATCTTCAAAACAGCTAACAAGAACAAGCCCTTCTATTCATGAATGGCTACAAATGAGTAGCTATAGAGTTAGAACATGATTGACATCTAATTACTTTTATAATCCCAAGAAAAGTTAGATGTTTTTAATTAAGGAATGACTATGAGAAGAAAATCGTGATTAGAAATATTGGAAGTAGAAAAAACAGAAATATGTATAAACGAACATACTAATTACTAGAGAGCGGTCAATAATGGGATTGTTTTCAGCAAAGGTCAATGGAAAAAAAATGTGTGTAAGGAAATGAGAAATTTCAAATAGATATTATTAGCTTAATAAAAACTTTTGCAAACTGAATTCGATTTGAATTTCGTTGTCGATTGATATTCTTTCATTTCATTTGGAATGGAATCATATATCATGACACCACTATGATGTATCGATTTTTTGCCAAAATCTGATTGAATTATATTAGTTGTCAAATTTTTTTTTGTTTTGTAGAGTAATTGTGAATATGACAAATTTCTTTGATAATAAGATTAGATTTTTCAGAATGGATAAAACAGCTGATTTTTAGTTTATAAAGAGAATTTTGGTCCAATAGTGTCAGAGAAGGAAGGGTCTTATTTTGAAAAGAATTCCAATAAGAGGAGATATTTATTCTTCGAATTTTTTCGATGTGTTTATTTCATAACAATTTTTCGACAATATATTAACGTAAAAATCTAGTTGTTTCAGCATATTTGATATAATAGAAGCTATGTTCATATATGATGACTTATTGAAATTCAGTGTTAACTTATGACGGAGCTAGATGAGAATTCTATCCAAATCAGATTGCATGTCATTTTGATTTTTCCTGACTTTCCGAAAAATATATGATTGGAACATGCCCATTTCATCCTCAACTATATTTTTAAGTTTTGAGCGTAACTTGAATTTCAGGAGGCGATGAAGATCATGGGATTGCCAAACTGGCTACACTGGATGGCTTGGTCCGCAAAGTGCTTCGTTTTCCTTCTGATATCTTCAAGTGTGATAGTATTTCTGCTGAAGGTCAAATGGTACAAGGGGGAGTGGACGGTATTCACCAATTCCGATCCTTCTGTGATGTTTCTCTTCCTCATTTTCTATATCGTCACAACTATTACATTCTGCTTCTTGGTCAGCGTATTTTTTTCAAAAGGTAAAGTATGACGTGTGCTCTCTAGTACTCAGACTTGGTACTCCAAGAATACTACTCGATATAAAAAAAATCCACTTGGGAGTGGCTTTCAGGTTGTTGGGATTAAAAAAAAGAGAATTCACTTATAATTGAGGTCTTTTGGGAATACTCTCAGTAATATATTGCAGTACTTTTATTATTCTAGAGATTGAATATACTGATAACGTACCTCAACCTTCGAGCTGATAAAAATAACTTTTATATGTAGAACTTGATGGATATTTTTTGTTTAAGCGAATACTGCTGCAACAATAGCTGGATTGGTTTGGTTCATGTCGTATGCTCCCTACTTATTCATGCAAAAGTACTATGACAAATTGACCCTCTATGATAAACTTTTCGCAAGTTTGGCACATAATACTGGGATGGCATTCGGGTTCCAAATCATGATTATGTACGAAGGCACTGGAGAAGGTGGGTTATGTTAATATTAGATGGCAATGATGATTCTGTAGTAGAGATTCAATCGCAAAGGTTTCGACCGAATATATTTCAGAATTCGGCATTTGGTGTATCTAATGAGAAAGTTCTATAGTTTATCTATATGCTGATATACTGATGGGCTCAAGGGATGATTGCCTGGGCGGCACAAGCCTGTCTAGGTTCGACAATGGAAAATCCCGAATAATTGATTTTTCTGCGAAATACTCTATAAGTTTGAAATCATTTTCTAAATGTATCTTTTCGATTCTAGTTTTGGGTAATATGTATACGAATTGAATAAAAAGAGTAACTTTTATACGATTCAGCGCCCATCGAGCCACATAGACAGGGGTTTAAGATGGACTCTTTCTTCTTTTTGAACGAATTAAAACGTCTTTGAATCATATACAAGTACCTATCAAAAAAAAAGCGTTTGTGTTTTTGATAACCTCTTTCATAGGAGTTGTACTTTCTGATTTTTGGTTTGGAGAGAAAGAAAGCCAAAACATAGTTCATTATTCAACAGAGAACGTTTTGTAAGTTATTCGATGTAACTTCTTTCACTGAAGTCTTGTATTTTTTTGCATTATTGGAGTTGACGATTTCTGATCTCTTCACCATAGTGATATTACTCTTTAACCTTCGTTAATACTTTTTCTACCTGAAATTCGATTTTTTTTTATAAAAAAATTCATATGTGATTCCTATCACACCAATCTACAGGCATATAAAATATGTATTTTTCCATATAGAATTATTTCATCCAAATATTAAATGTGCTTTAATAAGTGAGCGATCGAAATATATGCAATAGTTCAATCGATCAATTTTCTAAAATTGGAGAAAATACCAACTATCACATCAAATATAACCACGGTTATGAATTATGAAATATTCATTTCAAGATATGCAGTATGATCTCAGTGAACCACCATATTGTATATACTACCTTCGAAGTTACATTAATTCATAGAAATATGTTGCTGATACGTTCCATAAATCTGATATCAACTTCGTTGGAATTAATTGAAGACGAAACTTTCAAATATGTAAAATCAAAAATAAGTATAACAATCTCTCTTACAGGAGTCCAGTGGAAAAACATTTTCACTCCTAATACTCCTGATGACACACTAACGCTTGGCTTGACGATGGTGATGTTGGTAATAGACTCGATGATATACATACTACTGGCATTGTATATAGAAGCAGTAATGCCTGGAGAGTATGGGGTGGCGCAACCGTGGAGCTTTCCCTTCAAAACTTCCTACTGGTTTGGGCAGAGCTACATTAGTAAGAAAAGCGTTTATATTTTTTTTGGTCTTCATATTTATTCACTGACGAAAAACCATGAGATTTTCAATTTGATTATCTACCGAATCAAAATTTTTTATTGCCCCAATCAGAGGAATGTTTTTTTTCTTCATTGACATGGAAATCAAAATTCAAATCCTCATCAATCATCAGTCCTAAATATTTGTGTTCTTCAACTTGTTTCAGAATCCTATTATTTATTTTCATTCTTTATTTCATTTGGTCCATATATCTTTGTTTGAAAGTCATATATACAGTTTTTTCTGTATTAATAGTCAGATTCATTTCATCAACCCATTTCTTATACTCGATTGCAGTGTTCCATCTTTGTTATACATACATAATATTCGATTATAAATTCAGTTCTCGATGAAAGGGATAAACGGCATGAATTATTCAATTAGTAATGAAAAATAATTAATTAAATAATAATAATTGGTAAGTATTTTAAAAAAATTTTTTATCAATCAACATTTTGAACCCCTGAAAATGTTCCAATAGTTTGTTGGCATTCTCTTTTTTTATTTACATCCTACCACTTTAACATAAAACTCATTGTTATAGAGCTCTGATGATGAATTTATTAAAATTCGAAACGTTGGCGAAGAAACAATAGTATTTCTTTAATCAAATTGATCCCAATCCCACCAATACCATCATTGAAGAATTTAACTCTGGATCACCAAACCTATCAAAACAGTAATAATAAAGTTACCTGTTTTAGGGGTCAAAAATTAGCTAGATTTCTCGACTCGAATTAAAATTATTTAGTATCGTTAAAAATAGCGGAGGATCATTTCTACTCCCGATTATTGATTGTCCTTTCTTTATATTCAGGAACAGAAGAAAAAAGTGAGGTGTACTCTGCTATTGAAGGTGAGATGTTCGAACCTGAACCAAAGAACCTCAAAGCTGGCATTCAAATGAAAAACCTCTGTAAGGTTTTCGGTAGAAAAACTGCTGTGCGAAACTTATCTCTCAATATGTACGAGAATCAGATAACAGTTCTACTGGGACATAACGGGGCAGGAAAAACCACAACCATGTCTATGCTTACAGGTACGGTAGCTATAGAAAATTTGGCATAAAAAGTGACCAAAAATGATAAAATTGAATTGAATGGGAAAAACAGAAATATGTATAAAGGAACATGGAAATTGCTTAAAGCAGAGGAGCGAAGAAAAAATTTAATAAATGAAGGAAAAAATAATTGAATTAAAAACAATAAATGTAAGAAATGTTTTTTCAATAGCTATTAGCTAAATGGAATCTTTTTCAAACTCTGCTTGAATTTCATTGCCCATCGATATTCTTTTATTCCATTTGGAATTGAATTATTCATCATGACACCACTATGATTTATCGATTTTTTGCCAATACCTATCTGATTGAATTTTATTCGTTGCCAAAACAAACTGAAGAAGATTTTTTCACAGACAAATTCAAAAATTCAACCCCTAAATCTGTTTGGGCGACGATCAACACCCTGATATGTAATAAAGCAGTGAAAACTTTCGAAGTAATACAATACCTAACAATCGATAACGAAGCTATTGAAGACAGAAACAAAATTTGCGAATCCTTCAACGATTATTCCGTGAATGTTGGACCTAATTTAGCCAGCAAAATTAAATGTTTCCCATGTTAAAGCAGTTAAATCAGAACTGAATCCAGTACTGAAAATTTTTTTTCATTTATTTATTTATTTTCCCAAGAAACATATAAGTTTATGATAGGAAAAAAAAAACAATACATCTTTCAATAAAACTAAATAAATTCATCTTTCGAATCGGGAATTGTACCAGACAACATGAAAGTGGCTAAAGTCAAACTAGTTTTCAAGGGTGGTAAAAAAAATGAAATGGGATGTTATAGGCCAATATTGATTTTACCAGTCCTATCAAAAATTATTGAAAAATAAATGAAGTATAGATTGTTTAGCTATTTGGAAAATAGTGATTTTTTTTTTATAATAATCAGTATGGGTTTCTCAAGTCGAGTGACACAGAGTGTGCAGCAATGGAAGTTATTACTAACTTTCGTTCACAATTGTATTGAAACAAAATATTTCGCTTTTCTTCGAACCAAATATCGATTTTTACTTTCTTTCCAAAGTCAAAGATGTCTATCTTATACAGGATATTTCAATGGAAATAGTACGTACGACACTGAAAAATTAAAGAAAAAGAGGAAATGTCATTTTTCTTTCACTGTCTTCTGCACCCTGATATTCGGAAACGAAAGTGATAAACCTTTTCTGGAAAGCACTTGGTTAAGGAACTATGAATATTTTCATCTAAAAAAAGGATATTTTCCAAACTCGGTTTACCTCATCATCATTAGGAATGACTAAATATCTTTCTTGTCTCCATTCTGCTTCATTGGATTCAGAGGAATACAACTTTCCACAAAAATCACAAATGTGGGAATTAGACGAAATCAACTTTTTCCGTGGCAATCCTTCTTTCTTAACTGTTTTTATTTCAGGTATGATTACCCCCAGCAGTGGTAAGGGTAGAATTAACGGTTGTGACCTCAGAACCAATATGGACGGGGTGAGAGGAAGCCTCGGTCTCTGTCCTCAACACAATATAATCTTTGATGATCTTACGGTGGCAGAGCATATACATTTCTTCAGTAAACTGAAAGGTCTATCGAAATGTGAAGTCGAACGAGAGATTGATAAATATGTAGATCTTCTGCAGCTACAACCGAAGGTATACTAACCTCGTAAAATGAATTTGCAAAAAACGTTCAGGGGAATATTTGCTATCTACACATTAATATCGAAGATGAACTGTTCAAATTATAGATGTTTGGTACTGATAATTCAAAAAGGCCTCTGAAAAAAGGACTTTTTTTTGTTGAGGTGTCGAAGGTGGTTCTTTGAAGAGAGGGCCTACAATCACTGATATGGTGACAAGTGACAAATTCTACTTCAAGAAAAGACTTTTCAACTGCTTTTCAGTTTCAAAGAGTATCGTCGACAAATTCATATTTCATAATATATGTGATTTTATTTTTCCAATGAATTCTTGGAGTCTCATGTTAGTGTGTATTACAGAGAAATGCAAGAGCTTCTACGTTGTCCGGAGGCATGAAGAGGAAATTGTGTGTGGCTATTGCACTTTGTGGTAATTCAAAAGTGATCATGTTGGATGAGCCTACAGCTGGCATGGATCCTTCTGCTAGAAGAGCTTTATGGAGCTTGTTGAAATCTCAGAAAGAGGGTGAGTGACTGAAATATTCTCAACCAGTTGAAAATATTGAAGACTTCTCCTAGATAAATGTTCGAAGTCTAATTTTCGCACCTTTGTGTCTGAATTGGCTGGTGATCGGAAAGCTTTCATGTAGCAAACATATTTTATAACACGTTGTGAAATTAGAAACAAAAAGTTCTGAAGGTCGTAGAAATAATATTTCACAAAAGTCAGGACAGAAGCCCATCATTATTTGCATCTACTATTAGTCTGTGAAGAGTTTGGCAACTATGAGATGACATTTTCTCGGAAATTGCCAGCTATCACAAGGAGATTGCAGATAGGTATTGAAAATCGAAACGTAAAATTTGTTCACTTGAATAATAATCACAAAAAATGCTCTGAAATAGAGCAATATCAAATCGAAACGGAATTTTTGTGCTACAATGAAGAATGACACAGTAGATCATTGTTATTGGGTAAATAATTTCTGAGTCTTATGTATTTTTGTGCTATCTGAACAATTTCGTTTCATTTGTTACGTTAATAAGGTTGATTCCGAAGTGATATCATCACTCACAACAAAACTATTTACCCAATATAATTCTGGTTGTGGAGGCTTGGAACATTGCAACATACTTTCTTGGGTTGAATGATCAGTAAATGGAACAGTCAGAGTTCTGCTTTCATGTACACTTGCGTTCATGTTTCAGTACTATTTCTTGAAACTTCAATATGAGTTCTAAACAAACGTAGCACTCATGTGTACCTCTGAATTCCTGCAGCTGTATTTTTCATCTTCTCGCGATGTTACATGGGTAAACATTTTTTATTATAGATCATTTTCAACCCAAATCATATATACAAGTGTGATATTGTTTATTTTCTCATTCTGAATTGGATATTGAGTTCACGTGAATAAGGTAGGATACAAGTCCAATCATTGATCCTCGTGGTACAGCACAGGCTATTTCTTTTACTGAGCTCTTACAATTTTCCATATTTACGAAACTGTTTCCTTTTGAACAAATAATTTTGAAAACAATTATATACAGTTTCTCTAATACCATAGTGATATATCATTTTGAAGAGTATTGAATGATGCAAGTGTTGAAAACATACAGTTTTGATGACCTAGTACTGTTTGTTGATGATACATGACCAATTAAGCTTAATGAATCATCGAATTTTCCCGAAGACATAGTTGATTGCATATATCAATCAATCAATCAATCAACTTTATTACCCAAGAAACATTACATGTTTATAGTAGGGAAATATTTAAAAGAATGAGAAATATATATATATATATATATATATATATATATATATATATATATATATATATATATATATATATATATATATATATATATATGGTAGTATGATTAATAAATAGAACAAAACATATACATATATACACACATATATGCATACACATATATACACATACATGAATACAAACATATACATATAATGTTCGGTAAACATTTGTAATTCGAAATTTTGATATGATCGGCAATCAAACACAGGATCAACGGCACCTACCTGGATTTTCAAGTCCTGTATGGCAGATTTTCCTCTTGTGTCGATCTTCAAATTTCTTGGAGTGTGGACTGTATAATAGGTTCGTAGTTGCACAGTGGAGATTTTCACGAGACGAGCGATTGTTTTTGTGAGAGAGATAAACCGTATCATGCACAGCACAGTCAGTACCGAAACCGATTGATTCTTTTGCTCAACTGCCATCTTCTCAGTAGGCGCGTATACCGGGTGTTTGATTGGTAATTAAATGATACACGCGTACAAAGAGAAAATTTAAAACAATATCAATTGAATAATAGGATGATCATTATCATGATAAATTGTTGATATTGGGTTTCTTATATGAAATATTAAGATGAGAGAAAAAAAAATATAACTAATTAAATCTAGAAATATTAAATCTATATTTAAAGCGGGGCTTTAACATTACCGCCCACTAAAACACCATTAGAGGTGTTTTAAATAGATGGTACGGGTAAGGGGCACAATTTAACCAGGGGTCTCTGCATGAGACCCTGGTTGGTACGGACAGTCGCTACTCTGACGATACCATCAGCACCAGGATGAGTTTTGACTACGCGCGCTAAGCGCCATTGCATTGGGGGAGTTAATTCATTCTTGATGATCACTAATTCTCCAGGAGATAGAGTTTTTTCATTCTTAGTCCACTTTTGACGTTGTTGTAAAGTATGGAGGTATTCAGTATTCCACCTTTTCCAGATGTCCTGTTGTAACCTTTGAACGAGTTGCCAACGATTCAGATGATTTATTTTGAGATGAGACAAATCAGGATCTGGAATTGCTGTGGGAGGAGCTAGTGTCAGAAAATGACCTGGTGTCAAAACAGAAAGATCGTTAGGATCGCTGCTTTGGGGACAAAGTGGTCTTGAATTGAGTATGGCTTCAATTTGGGCCAACAAAGTATAAAACTCTTCATAAGTCAGTATTTGGTTTCCCATAGTGCGATATAAGTGAGATTTCACAGATTTTATTCCTGCCTCACTCAATCCATTAAAATGAGGGGACGAAGGTGCATTGAACGAAAATTTTATGTGTTCGCTTTCAGCGGCTTGTTTCATATATTCAGAGAGAATACGTGAGGCACCAATGAAATTTGTGCCACAGTCAGAAGTAATATTTGAACAATGTCCACGACGACTTACGAATCTCCGCAGAGCAGCAATGAAAGCTTCTGCCGAGAGGTCTGACGCCAGTTCTAGATGGACAGCCTTGGTGACGGAGCAAATAAATAGACAGATATATGCCTTCTGAGATTTTATACCGCGGCTTTTACCCAGGGTGATATTGAAGGGTCCACCATAATCGACTCCTACACTTTGAAAAGGTTTCAATTGGTTGACTCGGCAGGGGGGTAATCTACCCATATGAGGTTCGAGAGGGGTAGGATTGACTCTGAAACAAACCGTGCACTTGGATAGTACATGACGTATAGTGCGTTTGGGTGATAAAATCCAAAATTTTTGTGATAGCAAATAATGAAGTGTCTGCATACCAGCATGTAAATACCTTTTATGAGCATTCTCTATAATGAGATATGTGAAGCGATGTTTGCTGGGGAGTATGGCAGGGTGCTTCTGTTCATAAAGCAAACCAGAATAATGTATTCGACCGCCCACTCTGAGGAGACCATTTTGACTAATGAAGGGGCTCAGTTTTCGAAAACGTTTCGATAAGGGGAGATTTTTTTTTAAATAGGAAATTTCCTGTTCGAATGATGAGTATTGAACACTTTTAACCATGACAAGGAGAGCATTATCCAGTTCTTCAGTAGTGAATGAGTTGTGGGTTATTTTGGCATTTTCATTTTTTATATTATGCGAAAAACGATGGCAATACGCGAGAATCCTATTGATTTTAGTTAGTGAAGAAAACCTATTTAAAAGTGCATCGAGCGTATCAAGAGAAGTAAGAGATGTTAGAGAAATTATTCTTTCCTCTTCATGAATTTGGGGAGGATTACTAACCTCATTCGGAACCGGCCAATCCTTACAAGGTGTTTTCAACCATGAGGGTCCTGTGTACCACATGTGGTGATCCACCAAGTCTCCGGGTAAAAGCCCCCGTGATGCGCAGTCTGCTGGGTTATCGGCAGAGCGCACATGGTACCAGTTATCAGGAGAAATATTATCCTGAATTAAACTTACTCTGTTGCTCACGAAAGTTTTCCAACGATGGGCAGAGGATTTGATCCAGGACAAAGCAACCATGGAGTCGGTCCACGCGAAAATCTTGTGAAAAACAATCTTTTCGACATAAGTGCTCATCACATAGGCCATGAGAGTGGACAATAATGTTGCAGCGCAAAGCTCCAATCGTGGAATGCAGATTCTTTTCAGAGGTGCGACTTTAGATTTGGCACAAATGAGGTGTATTTTGATTGTACCATCAGGAAAAATAAATCTGAAATAGACTACAGCTGCATATCCAAGCTCAGAGCTGTCAGAAAATCCGTGTATCTCGCAGGTATCATATTTATCACTGGTAAATGGGCGAGGAATATTTATTTGAGAGAGACAAGGCAATTGGGATTTTAATTTTTCCCATTTCCTAACAATTTCAGGGGGAGCTTCCGCATCCCATTCAAGACCAAGAGTCCATAAAAATTGTATGAGGTGTTTGACAAAAAATACAAGGGGGGTGAGAAATCCTAAAGGATCAAATATGCGGGCGATTTGTGACAATATGTTTCTTTTAGTGCAAGGAGCGTCACAGACTTCAATATTATATGAGAAAAAATCCGTAGTGGGCTGCCATTTCAGGCCAAGAATTTTGATCGCTGTATCATCAGAGTCGAATGATAAAGATGTTTGTTGACATTCAGATGAAGGGAAATTTTCTAGGAGAGCTGGGTGATTACTCGCCCACTTGCGAAGATGAAAACCACCACTTTTCAGCAAACTGATTAACTCAAATTGAATGAGTTTCAGGTTTTCAAGTGAGTCACTTCCAAAAATGACATCATCAATATAAGTATTTTCAAGAAGAGCTTGAGCACCACGCGGAAAATTCGTCTTTTCATCTTGGGATAATTGGGAGAGTACGCGAATGGCAAGAAACGGGCTGGAGGAGATTCCAAAACTCACGGTTCGAAGTTTGAAATCTTGTACACGTTCCTCAGGATTGAACCTCCACAAAATGCGCTGATAATCTTGATGATGCGCTTCCACGAAAATTCTCAAAAACATCTGTTTGATATCAGCTGTGCATACAAAAGCGTGCAATCGAAACTTGAGAAGAAGAGTAACAATATCTGATTGAGGTTTTCTTCCTGTCAGAAGAGTATCATTCAAGGAGGGGCCTTGGGGAGATTTAGCGGAGGCGTCAAATACCACCCTGAGTTTGGTGGTTGTACTATTTGGACTTATCACGCAATGATGAGGAATGTAAAACATTTTTCCAAAAGACGTGGGGGGTGGTACTGCTTCCATATATTCATTTTGGAGATAATCTCTCATGAAATTAGAGTATTCAAGATGGAGAGTGGGGTTTTTCAAGAGCTTAGCTTCCAACGAATAAAAACGTCGTAAGGCTTGAGTACGAGTGTCAGAAAAGTGAGGTTCCGGCCCTTTGAACGGTAACGAAACTACATACCTTCCTGATGGTTCACGTCTGAAAGTCTTCAAAAAAATATTCTCACATTCTATCTCTTCGGGAGAGAGTATTGAACAATTTGGAATTTCTTCCAACTGCCAAAATTTTTTCAGAGTTGTATCTAAAGGACAGTTACATGAAGAAAAGAGGGAGTTGACGTTGGCAGGTCGGATGTTACTTGTTTTTCCCATTATTATCCAACCAAAAATTGTATTCAAAGCAACGGGCTCTGATGGCCTTCCCGTCAGCTTTCCATCTTGCAGAATGCCAGGGAAAACATCAGCAACTAGAAGCATATCAATAGAGTCGGGAATATTGAAGTGATTGTCGGCCAATCGTATCTTAGCTAAATGAGACCAATTTTCAATGGATATGTGAGAAGTGGGCATGGCAGGGCAAATTTTAGGTATGACAGCCGCATCGACGTTGAGAACTGGGAGGAAACGACCCTGAGGACGGAGAGTACAAGTTATGAAACTTGATGACATGGAGGACATGTTACCTAATCCATTTATAGAGAGTGGCAATTTAAACCGGGGCAAGCCTAGCCTATTTGCCCACCTTTCGGTTATGAAACTGGCTTGACTTCCAGAGTCGAGTAAAATTCGGATTTTGTGATAATTTCCGCGGATATCCAACACTTCTACTTGTGCAGTAGAGAGGAGTACAGTAGGATATGTAGGAACGACACTTGTCATGGAGTTTATGTGAGTAGGTGGGGGGGTATCCTGTGAACCCTCTTCAGAAGTATGACTTAGAGATTGGTCACCAGAACCTGAGCTGGGAGTAACATTGGATGTGAAATGCAGCATGGTGTGGTGAGAGGACTGTTTACATATTTTACAATGGGATTTAGAAGTGCAATCTCGGGGTGTATGTTTGGTTCCCAAACATCGAGTACACCATCTGTTTTGTTTAACAAACTCATATCTATCTTTTGGTGACTTGGCAGAAAAGGAAGAGCACATATAAATCGTATGATTTGAATCACAAACAGGACATCTATACTTTGTATTTGTCAAAAAAGTGGCAGAAGAAGGAGGTACACTTGGTTTATTACAATTTTTATTTGGTGAAAAGCTATTCACTTTATGAGATTTTGGAAATTTGATAGAGTCAATCGCCAAGCACTGCTTTTCTAAGAATTTGAGTAATATATCATACCTAGGTATATCTGTTGATGCATTTTCTAGTTCGAAACGTTGAAGTGTTTCCGAATCAAGTTTTTTAGAGAGAATGTGGAAAAGTATGAAATCCCAACTCTTCACAGGAAATCCCAAATTTTCCAAAGCTTGCAGATTATCTGAGAAAATATCCAATAACTGTCTAAGCTGACGGAATGAATCCGAGTTGAGTTTTGGGGCTCTATTTATTTCTTCCCAATGGAATGTGGATAAGAGTCTTTTATTTTGAAATCTTGAATTCAAATTCTCATAAGCAATTCTGTAATTTTCATTCGAGAGGGGTATATTTTTTATTACTGTGAAAGCTTCACCTGTAACAACCGTCAACAAATACTGAAACTTCTCAATATCCGGGAGAGACTTTTTATTGTGGATGAGAGAATTATAAAGACCAATGAAAGTTGGCCAAAGTTTCAAATTTCCATCAAATATAGGTACATTGATCTTTGGTAACTTAACATTACTCTGAGAAGAGCTGGGTTCAGGTTTTTCATCATTTGAGAAGAGATCACAGAAAATGCATTGTATTCGGAAATACTGTTTATCAACTTCCTGACGAAATTCTTTTTCAGCGTCGAAATCAGGCTCATCCTGTAAAGCTACGAGTTGTGTGACTGAAACATGTTGCTCATTGAACTCTTCATACACTTTATCCAAACCAGAGCATCTTACTTTGAAAATTTTATGAAAAGATCCGTCATCTACCGCAGAGAGTGCTATCTGATAAACTTCCTCGATTCTATTTGCCGCAATATCACGACAGGCTCGATATTGTTTCAATTGTTTTTGTTGAGCTGCCGCCATTATCAAAGCAAATATTTATCGAGGAGACTTTGAATAGGCAATAATATAATCAAGTATAAAGTTGATAATAATAACGTAATTCTGCTAGAAATAGTGTTCAGCAAGAATATGACGCAGTGTAAATTATTCGGCTATAAGTCAAATAATATATTTATCAAATTCCAATATAAATGGTGCGAAATAAATATTCAGAGCAGCGACCATCGGTTCACTAACGGAGCGCAAAAAATGTCATTAAAAAACAGTGGTCGGCTTTCGGAACTGAACAAAAACAAGAGGGAACGGGAAATGGTTTAAATTATGAGAAAATGAGTTGAGATTATATGAAGCAAATTAATTATACAATTTATTACAATGAGAATGATCACCACTATACAAAATTCGGTTCGAACGGGACCAAAAAATGTTCGGTAAACATTTGTAATTCGAAATTTTGATATGATCGGCAATCAAACACAGGATCAACGGCACCTACCTGGATTTTCAAGTCCTGTATGGCAGATTTTCCTCTTGTGTCGATCTTCAAATTTCTTGGAGTGTGGACTGTATAATAGGTTCGTAGTTGCACAGTGGAGATTTTCACGAGACGAGCGATTGTTTTTGTGAGAGAGATAAACCGTATCATGCACAGCACAGTCAGTACCGAAACCGATTGATTCTTTTGCTCAACTGCCATCTTCTCAGTAGGCGCGTATACCGGGTGTTTGATTGGTAATTAAATGATACACGCGTACAAAGAGAAAATTTAAAACAATATCAATTGAATAATAGGATGATCATTATCATGATAAATTGTTGATATTGGGTTTCTTATATGAAATATTAAGATGAGAGAAAAAAAAAATATAACTAATTAAATCTAGAAATATTAAATCTATATTTAAAGCGGGGCTTTAACATATAACAATCGAAATTGGAAGCATAGGCTCGAAATGAAAATATTCAGAAAATTCATCGTTACAATGTGGTGGATAAGGTATTATGTGATGATATTCCAGAATTAAAAAAAAAACAATTACAAATCTGTATTGTAACTACCTATGTAAGAGGTGAAGGTGTCAAATTCATCAAATAAATCAGCTTAACATTTCTCTTTTCAATTTGTTTTTGAATTTGATCAGTGAATGGTGTTTTTTATATCATCAGATATATTTGAGAAAAAAAATATCACCATTAATTGGTATTTTGTTCAAAATTCGAAACTATATTTGTTTGAAAAATCTCAAATTGATATATTACAGCTTTATTCATTCAAAACTACAATACTTGCTATCAGTATGGGGAAATGCTAACGCTTCGATCATACCCCCCAAAATCTCTGCAAAATGAAACAATCAAATGCATATTCAAATTACCTTTTCGATATCCCACTTCCGATTTATATGTGAAAAATGAGCTTTTAAGTATCACCTCTTTTTATAAATTGAAAATTTGTTCTTTCATCCATTTCGTAAAATATAAAAATGAACATTCTTCTCTAACCTTCAACACAATTGAAACAATTCATTAATATGAAACTAGGCAGTCCAAAAATCTGAGTACAATCAGTAGGATCAAAACAAACTTCGGAAAGAAATCAATTTTATACAATGGAGTGTTAATATATAACAAACTACCAAAGATATCAGCTGGAGATTTTTTTGACAAACGCTTCAAAGAAAACTTGAAAAAGTATTTGATCCAGTAAAACTTCTTTTTTCCATCTGACATTGGATTGATTCATAATCGAAATCTTCTTTTTGATGCATGAATTGTAATAGTGATTTAGTTTTAAGATCCCTTCTCTATAAACATTCATGTTTCTTTGGGTCAATAAAGATTGATTGATTGATTGATATTGAAAAATTCAATTCACTATTCCGTTATGATATACTGATTTTTCTCCAAAATTTGATTTAAAATGGCTAGCGGCTAACAATTTGGTTTGTCTTGTTTTGTGAGTGTGAATACTGTCCACTTCAGGAAAGACTATATTCGAGGCTTTTTTCATTTTTCTTATTGAGTGGATAAAACAACAGATTCTCAACTTATAAAGTGAGTCCAAATCAAGCAAGCCATTTGGTTTATATAAATTGATTGTTGGTTCCATATAATTCAATTTGAAAATACATTTGATTTTTTTATTCTGTAACTTCTTCAGAGGATTCAAAAAGCAATTACTTGCAGTGCCCCATATTGGAATAAGATATTGCAGGTTTGAATGAATTAGAGCAAAATGAATATTTTTGAGAAACTTTAATGGTATGTGATTCCTAATTTTGAAAAGAATACCAATCAGTGGGGCTATTTTATCTCTAATTTTATCAATATGTTTATTCCATGATAGTCTTTCATCAATATATAGGCCTAAAAATTTTATTGTTCGCTGATAATTAATAGTTTTATCATTTGTAACCAAACCAACCCCTGGCTTATCTGTACGGCTAAAATACGGCCACGTTGATCGTCACGGTTTTCCCACGTTGTGTTTGTTTGGGTTTTGGTAAGGTTCGTTTGGGATACAAAGTTCTGCCAGTTGTAGGGAAATGAAATACAAAAAAGGTTACCACATTATCTATCGACCGTTCGAAATACATAACCAATCCATGATGAGTTTGAAACTTCTGATATCACATTTAGAGTGATCTCTCCTTTGAAGAAGAAGTTCATCTGATTCGGAAAATTAAATACCTAACTTAGGAAAATATCCTGTATAGTCAAAATTGAATACGAACAATCTCCAGAATGTGAAAGGCTGAATATTTATCAAAGTTCGGTGAGAGATGTTTTGTCACCAATTGTGTTAATGGGCATCTGGTACATCTATACCCCCACAGCCATGGAGTTGGCCAGGTTCTGTCTCAGCGAGATTCATCTTTTTGGGTGCACTCCATCTGGCAATCAACCCGATACCGTCCTCCCCATCTTTTTGACTTATTCGTGCACAGCAAAAAGTTGGTAGTTTTATTTCATACTCTTTTTGATTTCCTATAGTGAGGGAGGATCCATATCTAGTGTATGAGTAACATTGCAGTAAATATAAACATACTCAGTTCAACCATTTCACAATTTAGCGGCAGGTCAGTAAAATAACCCGGATGTTATTTCAACCCTTACAACCTGGAGACGTTACCATAACGCGGTTCTCCATACTCAGTGAGTGGATATTTTCCCATTTACAATCTCTAATTTTGAATGACTAGGTTTGAAATTCTGGAAGAAGTTAATGTGAGACTTCAGGATACTCAGTTCCAAAATCTTACGGACCTGTGCTTCCTTGTTCTTGTTCCAGATCTAATGGCGTCGCGACCGATCTTGTCGGGTACTCCATTTTCTTATTATAGAGCTTGGTACCGAGAAAGAATTCAGGTCCCAAGTGATTGTTGTTACCTGATAGAAGGTCCAAGACGAACTGCCTTTACCTGAAAATCGGTCTGGTATTTATAGGAAAAATGATGTTTCCATAGCTACCGTGCTTCTCTATGGAATTCGATGTCCTTTGCGCCGAAAATTCCAATCTTGCTTTCAATTCACGCAACCCAAGGATCTGAAACTCATGTAAGATGTGCTAAGAAACCTCGTCTTTCACTATGGAGAGCACGGACACCCGAGTCGGCAAAGTTTGGGTTGTTGACAGCTGACGCTACAGGACACTCATTCGGAAAAAACCTCTGGGTGCCCCCTTCGGCTCAGGAGAGTGACAATTTTTAGAGCCACTCTTGTGAAAAAAGATGTACTCTAACTTCCATAGAGAAATTTGTGTGTTCAGCTGCTCACAAGTACCCCACGTCCCGGTGAAGTTGAGCTGCGGTACTATCAACACTCAGAACAACCAAATCCTGTCCACTGTTTGGAAACTTTACCGTTTTTTGTCCTCTTGAGGGAGATGTTGACCCAAGGGATGTACATCCCGTGCTCTGGTTGTCCCATGAACAGAGTTCTTTCCTTTCGTAGGCACTATTCTCATCACCACGAAGAGAAGTTTGCTAGGTTCTCCTCTTCTGTACAGGTATGATTGAATTAGAGCCTTGTATACTTTACCTATCAGTTTACTTATTATTCAGGCATGATCCTAGAATTTATAGAAAGCCGACAACAGCCTGGGGCATTCCATCTCACATTGTACTTAATTGGAACTTTTGGAGTATCCATCGCCTTTTTGAAAATATTCATGAATGAAGATTTTTCGAAATTGAGTGTCAATTTATGTTTTTGTAACCAATTGAATATTTTATCAATGTCATTCTTTATTCTATTTGCTATATCATCGTGATTATTAGAAAAGTAAATGATTGTTGTATCGTCAGCGAAGAAGGATAAGACTCCATTAAGGGCCAATTTTGATATTGAGTTGATATAGATTAAAAATAAAACAGGGCCAAGGATAGAACCTTGTGGGACACCACAATCTATATTTTTTAGTGAATTTTGATCGCTTCCCAAATGAACATATTGTTTTCTTTCAGATAAATAATTTTGAAACCATTTATGTTAACTTCCCCTAATACCAATACTATATGATTTTTTGTATAAAATGATTGAAACGAAGACTTTTGAGGCATTACCACTGAAGGAATAATTTTCAATGATTACCTAATAATGGACGCTTATTTACATCATGACTCCTTATTGTAAACATTTACGAATATTGCTAGTTTTTTCCTAGGTCGAACTATGCTTCTCACTACACATTTCATGGATGAAGCTGATCTTCTTGGAGACAGAATCGCAATAATGGTTGGTGGAGAACTTCAATGCTGTGGCTCGAGCTTCTTCCTCAAAAAGAAGTATGGAGCTGGTTATAGCCTTATAATGACCAAAATGAAAGATTGTAATGCTGAACGAGTGACACACCTATTGAGGAAGTTCATACCGGATATCAAGGTAGTGGCTGGAAGTATTCTATTCATAGTCAACCACTTGACCTATTGTAAATGTCTCTAGGCCCAAGGTCCTATTTATCTATGTCTATTCATAAAATCACTTCACAATCGACTTGATACGTTAGGATTTGATCTACTACAAAATGAAGAAACAAGAAACAAAAACGAACCAGAATCAATGATCAGGAATCTGTTGGTGTATTTGATACAAATGCAGTTAGAAATATGAAAGAGTTTTTACCGAAATGAAGTTCTGACTGAATACCGCCCAATTTCGATTATGACCAATTTGTAGTCCTTAACTTAAAGTTCTGTCAATGATTGCAGAGTTGCATTCTCTACTTCCGTGAATGAATCGGATGAATCTCTTCCGAATTTAAAAAAATCTGATATATCCGATGGAAAAATTAGCAAATTATTTCAGAAGTTGACTTAATATGATTTCAATCTGTTTATACATATCCTCCTTGCCTAATGGTGGATTGAAAATTTACCTTTCAAAAACCCTACATTCATTGACAGCTCTTCAAGTGAAACTGAAAATGAATAATGGGGCAATAGGAAGAAGGAAAAAATAATACATGGGGTGCTCCATATTGGTTGATATTCAACGAATATGGAGCTAGTATGAACTAGTAGTATATAGGGCTGTCCTTCATAAAGGGTGAAGACATTTTTTTAGGTTCATAGCAACGTAGGATCAGAACTGATATATCTCATGGAAGACAGCAAATCAGCAGTATTCGAACCTCTATTACAAGAACTGGAGCGGCAATCAGAACAACTAGGAGTAATTGCTTATGGAATATCTCTTACAACGCTCGAAGAAGTTTTCATGAGGTGAGAAGAGCACCTATTTCAGAATATAATATATAATCAATATAACATGACATCAAAAAGTAATCATCGAAAATATCTCAAGGGAAATGGATTGAAAAATGAGTGGAGTCTTGAAATAATTTTTCAGCCCATTCTCAACTCACCTACCCAGCAGGAAAATGGATTTAACTTATCGACAGTAACATGCTCCCCTGGTTTAAACCATGAAGGGTCATCTACTGTGTAGGTGATTTCAGACTGGCCTGAACGGATTATATCAATATGATTTGATTCATAGTCAATCTTCGAGTGTGCTCACTTGGTATTTTTGAAAAAATTGAGCGATTCTCTATAAAGAAAGGGTTCCAAAATGGTATCTGTAATATTTCAGAGTGGGAGCTGGTCAGAGCCAAGAAGAAATGTTAGACGGTTATCCTCTCAAAAATGAACAATCGAAAGAAAAAACGAATCAACAAACTAGCATTGATAGCGGTATGTTCCATATCGTTTATAGTTGTGTATTCGTTATTTGTCGCATATTCACCATATGGGCTTCCAGTGGAAACATCGTCATATATTTTGCAACTACATCATTTTCATTTCCATACTTCTAGAGATCCCTGGTGTTATCTTCAATTGAATCTCAAATATATTCCATACACTTTCCACTTGATATAAGGATTGCAGACTGCTGATTTTCTGTCGATAGCATATTTTTGACATAGTTCGTGGATTATGATTTCTTGAAGAAAGAAAATTAATATTTCGTTTGGAAATACTGAATTTATCCTAGGAACTTTGGCTTTTTTCCAAATCAATGAAGGACTAGTATATTATACACCGAGGTGGAAAGTGAATCACCTCTATCTTAAAAATTTGCTTACCAAGACTCAGCCGGGGTGAGCGATTTTTCAAGGGAGAAATGTTAATTTTTGCCAAGGTTTGTATACTATTGTGTTTACAATCATCGGAAATGATCCCATAAAATGAAAAAAGAAATAATTATGTGTAAGATTAATTTCAACACATCCAAGTAGGCATTGTACATGAATATATTCCCTGAGGCTCTCACAAATGTCATTACTGTCATTATTCGTAAATGCCATTTGCATTCGTAGAAGTTAATAAATACGTTTCACAATTCACCTTTAATCTTCATAAAGGCGTTCAACATGTCGATAACATCTCGTCATATTTCACGAGGGTTTCTGCAAATAAACTACGTCTGGATTACTAACTGAAATATTGAAAGTACTTTCGACAATGAAAATGGACTGGCGTAGAGCGACCAGAGAGTTGAATACTGTACTTGGGAAAATGACTAACAGTAACGTGCTATTTTTGGGAACTACTGTGTTAGTTACTGAAGAGGCTTGTAGTTTCCAAGGGCGAAACTCGGTACCTATGTTGTTTCTGTCCGTTTGGTACTGAGATGAGGTGTATATAATAAGTGTAATATCGTATCAGATATATCTCGATTTGTATCGTTTTTATGTGCACGTTAGCGGATACCTAAGCACTTCATGAATTTCGATAGACAGAATGACGTTTCGAATGATCGAAGAACACGGAATCGGGAAAGTGCTTCATCTGTGTGAATAATCAGTAACTCAACAACCTGTATGTAGGTTAGAGACGACCACGTTTTCTTATGATTGATTGATGATAATACTAAACAATCTCTGTGACAAGTTACACTTAAACTATCAATGCTCCAAAGTTTATATGGCGTTGAATCTTTTTTTTACCCTTTTCTTAAATATTATTTTTAGGTAATAATGTTACAATTTTTTCCAATAACAATTATGAAATCATAATAGGGTATGTTTAAATTATAACTAAGTTTCTATAAAGGAATATCATGAACAGTCAAACAGTTTCAAACTGGTATGAGACTGATCATGAACTTTATATTACATATTTCATTGAATGATTTTTTTCAGAATTACAAAGTAACAACAAACAAAAAAATAAAACAAAATATAGAAACAAAGAAAGAATCCATCGAATTTTATTTTCTCATTTGAAGAAAATATTTTTTTATTTTGATTTTAAATTCATTGATATTCCTACAATCTTTTATATCTTAGGGTATTCCATTCTTCTTCTTATTTGATTCATATGCGAGTTGATTCGAAAAAATAAGTTTCCATTCGAAGGGGTCTTTTTTTCTTCAATATTATCAAGGAGCATACAAGTCTCATTACGCTATATATTGATTGGTAATTTGGTTTTCGTAGTTGAAAGGGAGACAAACGAGAAACAACTTTTGGTTTCAGTTGTTTTCTCAATGGGATCTATTCGATCAAAAAGTCTTCACATGAATTCCTTGAATTTCTACCGTTCTCATTATTGGTACATTCAGCTCAGTCAATATTTTTGTTGAAGCAGAATTACTTTTGATATGCGATCCCCAGAAAATCAGCTCTTCCCAAATTTTGACAATCCTGAATATTTCCTCAAAGGAGCCCCTTTATACGAATTCACAGTTGTTTACAATTTTATTCATCTTATTGCAGAGACTAATTCGAGCGACATTTTATGAAATTTGTACGTAACACCGACAGGAGATCCCTTAGAAGTCTGAGGGAAAACTACCGACTGTCATTTTAAACATTCTCACTTGTAATACCACTAGTGCTTGAATTATTTCCAGAATTTTTTTCCGTGCTCAAGGATATTTTTAAAATTATCCCGAGCCGTAGGTGAGGGATAATTTTTCTGAAATATTCGTGATCAAGAAAAAATTTCCAAGGAACAGTTCCATCGTATGTTAAAAAATCCTATATGAAGCGGAACATTTTCGATCAATTCCAGAGATAAATTCCCGGCGGAACATTTTCGGGCTGGTAAATACCCGGTAGGTATCGAAAAATACCTATACTATACTATAGTAACGATTGTTAAAATGTACATTTGTCATCTTGACAGGCATAAATACTGAGTTTTAAACGTCGTTCTTTCAACTCCGGTAATATTCTACCGAATTGCACTCGTGCATCAAAATAAACCTGAATATTTCCATCGTATGTTAAATATCCCCAATGAAGCGGGACATTTTCGATCAATTACTGCGATAAATTCCCGGCAAGACATTTTTGGGCTGGTAAATACCCGGTTGGTATCGAAAAATACCCGCTCGGTCCGTGTATCTATAGTAACGATTGTTAAAATGTACATTTGTCATCTTGACAGGCATAAATACTGAATTTTAAACGTCGTTCTTTCAACTCCGGTAATATTCTACCGAATTACACTCGTTCATCAAAATAAACCTGAATATTTCCATCGTATGTTAAATATCCCCAATGAAGAGGGACATTTTCGATCAATTACTGCGATAAATTCCCGGCAAGACATTTTTGGGCTGGTAAATACCCGGTTGGTATCGAAAAATACCCGGTCGGTCCGGTATCTATAGTAACGATTGTTAAAATGTACATTCGTCATCTTGACAGGCATAAATACTGAATTTTAAACGTCGTTCTTTCAACTCCGGTAATATTCTACCGAATTACACTCGTTCATCAAAATAAACCTGAATATTTCCATCGTATGTTAAATATCCCCAATGAAGAGGGACATTTTCGATCAATTACTGCGATAAATTCCCGGCAAGACATTTTTGGGCTGGTAAATACCCGGTAGGTATCGAAAAATACCCGCTCGGTCCGTGTATCTATAGTAACGATTGTTAAAATGTACATTTGTCATCTTGACTGGCATAAATACTGAATTTTAAACGTCGTTGTTTCAATTCCGGAAATATTCTACTGAATTACACCCGTGCATCAAAATAAACCTGATAATTTTCTATTCAAGCATGTTGTCAGTAAATCAGCCCTCCTCCTTCTTCTTTCGACAAAATATGAAAATAAACTCATGCAGTTTTTAGACAACATGCTTTCATGGAAAATTATCGGTAATTTTGAAGCACTTGTGTAATTGCTCCCAATATTTTTTTTTGAATGATGTTTATTTCCCAAGAAACTTACAAGTTTATAAAAGGAAAAATTAGAAACAAATGAAAAATGAATCAAACAAATAGAGAATAAAAAGTAAGATAATTAAATCAGACTTTTTACAGAAATAAAAAATTAATAATAATGAAAATAAAATAAAATTGACCTTCACCTATCGTAATAAATGTTTTTTCAAGTTAACTTTGAAATTGAATCCAAATTTTTTATTGCATCAGGTAATCCATTATATAACACTATTCCGTTGTATCAAACTGATTGTTGTCCCATGTTTGATCTGAATTTCATTGTTGATGAATTATTTGAACATCTGGTTGAATGGTCATGTTGGTCACTATCAATTTTGAAGATAGATTAGAATGTTTCAATTTATTTTTAACAAAATGAATGAACGTGCAGAATTTTAGTGTGTGCATTGATATATCTAACAGTTGATTGGTTTTGTATAAATTTTTTGTCGGTTCTCTATAATAAAATTCATACATACATTTGATTAGTTTATTTTGTAAAGCTTTCAGAGGTCTCAATAAGGTTTTTGTTGCTGATCTCCAAATCGGAATTAGGTATTGAAATCTAGAATACACCAGAGAAAAATAAATTAATTTCAAATATTTCAAAGGCAGAAAATTTCGCAATTTGAAAAATACTCCCATAATTGGAGAGATTTTTTCTCAGAATTTCCAAATGTTTCCTCCATTAATTTGTTTCAGTCGATGTTCTATTGTCACCTCATTACACCGGCGGACTCGACCTGGTTCTGAATCAGTTCCGTGCCATGTTGATGAAAAGATTCATATCAACTTTCCGTTCGTGGATCTTGCTTTGTATCCAAGTGTTATTGCCTTCTATATTCCTGATAGTTGCCCTGATTTTGTCGAGAAGCAGAAACAGCATGGAACACTTGCCACCGCTGCCTTTGAATCTCCAGAAATTCAAAGATTCCATCACGCAGGTCCAGAATGATGGATATGATTACGGTTACAGTGATCTATTGAGGAGTTGTGGATATTCGTTACAGGCCGAAACAAATATTACAAGAAATATGTTGAAGTTGGTGAGTTGGTTTCAGTTCATTAGGAAACAATCTTGGTCGTACGGATATTACAGAAAACTCACATCCTTCACACTTAGCACATGGTTTTTCAGAATGAGCAATGCGTTATTATCACTAGGAAGTTGAATATAATGTATTACGTACAATACCATCCAAGGATCCATATATGTGTTCAGCATATGCATGTAGGAAAAAAATTCCTCCCATATGAATAACATGTGCTTCTCAGCACACGTTTACGAGACCACACGTTTTCAAGTCCAAAACTTTGAGCATCTGAGCTAATACACAGTTTCAGAAAAAAAATCCAAGATGAGGTAACATCAAGGCCGTCCCGTATACGTTCAAGGCAAGATGAATCTGGTGCGTTGACCGATATGTTTTTGTTTAGCCAATTCCTCTCGACCTGAGAAATCGAAGAGTAAGCTTACATTTTTTGACGGTAGGTGGTGTTGAGGTGGTGATACAAATGCGATTTTCTAAGGGTACATTTCATTGAGGCGGCAGCTTACGAGTGGTTTTCGATACCGGCGGTCTCATTGGATGAACTCTTGCGGGATCTTTCGTTCACCAATCAAGTTCGTCTAATAAAAAGCTATTAATTTTTTTGAAATGTTTGACAGTTCGATTTGATTTTGAATGCATTTGAAAGTTCCTTTCTTGTACCTATTTTTTGTTTCTTTTCACGTTTTTCTTGTTTATATTTTTTTAAAATGTTTATCGTTGCTGTTCTTGTATTTGTTTGATTTTATAGTATAGTTAGATCTATTTTAAACCGCTTTACAAAGCTCAGAATAAAACGCTCGTGTAACGTGTAGGTATTACTCATCCCTCATATCATCGGCTCGTAATCACATTAAAATTGCATTGTTTCGTAACACTATGACGAAAAAAATACTTACCTATCATCGGTTCCTCAGAAAGTAGAAAGATAAGATATCAATACTTCCCAGTTTCACTCACAACTATTTGTCTAAGAGCCAGCTTAAATCTGACAACACATTCTTTATGGTATCTGAAAATTCGTCCAGTGAGACTTCTATACCCAGTAAACAAGCAATGGGTACTAGCTGAGCCCGGCCGCGGTAGGTTTGGGGTCCCTCAGGTGAGACAGGTATGAAAATAAAGTAAATTTTTAAAGTATTTTACGGCGTCTGCCGTTTCAATATGTTATAATATACCTCTAGAAAAATTGAAAAATAACTATGGCTGCTAATTTTAAAGGTTGCAACATCCTGGCAACCACTTTTCAAAATTCAAAAAAACAAAATTTTTAAGTATTTTACGGCGTCTGCCATTTTGATATATTTATGTCATATTTCAAAATATTTTCTCTCGGTAATAACTTAGTTTTGAGTGATTGTGAAGTTTCAATCCATCGATTCCTTTCTATATTTGACCATAGAAAGAATATTAATCCTCTTGCTGTTAAGAGACGTGAATTGTGGATTCAAGCAACTAGAAGAGCAGATTTGAGTACTGATGAGGTGAAATAGGCAACGGTATATTCATGAACTTTGTATCTCAGAATTGGAATTATAATCTCATTAAATTACCATTGTTATTTATGGAAATACGATTTGTTTGTCCAGCAGGCTGATGCGTGTGACGTCACATGCCCGCGGTCTATTCACAGTATTATTGTTCTCAAAAAAAAATATTCCAAATTTGTTCGATGGAAAATCCGCAAACTATGATGATATGAGTAATTTTTGAACCTCAAAAAAACATATTAATCTACATCTGATTGAAAACTTGAATTGCTATAATATGAAAATTGTGTTCGAGTCTGATATAATCTATGAAACTGAAAATATTTTCTTCGTGTTTCAGAAAAGAAAGGTTTGATTTTTTTGCGCCTTATTGGCAATACTGCTGAAATATATTTGTCTGTAAATGGTTGGGCCAGGTGTGCCTTTGTGTTCGTGAAAGGAACTAAATCCCCACCATTCAGCCCTAACATAAAAGAAGAAAATATTCAACTAATGAAATAGAGAGAGGGAGAGAGACAGCATAAACTACTACTCTTACTGTACCACGTGTTTTCTAAGCATAGACTGCAGGTAATGTTTCGCTTTAAGCCGGATAGTTACAACAGGAAAAAATGTCAGCCATGTTCAATATTAGCTCAAAATAGTTCAATGAATAATATATTGAAATGGCAGACGCCGTAAAATCCTTTGAAAGTTTTTTTTCGAATTTTGAAAAGTGGCTGCCAGGATTTTGCAACCTTCAGAGTCAGCAGCCATAGTTATTTTTCAATTTTTCTAGAGGTATATTATAACATATCAAAACGGCAGACGCCGTAAAATAAAAAATTTACTTTATTTTCATACCCGACTCACCTGAGGGACCCCAAACCTACCGCGGCCGGGCTCAGCTAGTACCCATTGCTTGCTTACTGGGTATAGAAGTCTCACTGGACGAAATTTCAGATACCGTACTGAATGTGTTGTCAGATTTATGGTGGCTCTTAGACTATATTGTTTCGGAAGATTTGAAATCACATCACAATCACTGAGTTTTTGATTTATTTTTCATCAAATTGAAAGCAAAAGGAATATCTAATAATCATTCAAAATGTGATGACTACATAATTCCTAGCATTTCGCGGTAAAGCAAGAAATTGCATGCAAAACATGAGACCATGAAATAAACAAAACCTATAAATCTATAAATAATCGAATGGCATTACAGATTAAATTAAAATCACGCAAGGTGCGCCTCTGCTGGCAACCTCTCGAAGGCATCTCTTCAGTTAGAATTGATCAAAATCAAGATAGCGAAAAGTCGAGAAAATTTGCCTCCTGCCTATGTGGCAGGACGTATATATGAAAATCATCTTGTACAATTCATATACCAAACATATGGAAATCGAATCAGATAGATTGCACACATGGGAAATATCTACACAAAGCCCGAACAAGATCTCGTTTCGAAAAGGGATAAATTACTTTCACTAGATATTCCAAACATTTTCAAACTATTCAACTCGTCTGTCATCGGTTTTAATCAACATATCGGTGATATTCATTCTTCTTATAACAAAACTAGCCATCATTATTATTCGCATACAGGGTGTTTCTAAATGATATGCGAATGTTCAAGGACATGGATCTACATGGAAAAATAATGATATTTTCTATACGAGGTGTGAAAGTTTTGACGAAAAAATGTAGAAAATATCGAGGTAGATGGCCGAACGCATAGCACTCTTGAATTGAAATATTTTTTGCATCGAAAAATCCGCTTATCCTCATGAAACACCCTGTATAATACAATTCTTCAAATTTAATATTCCATCAGTATCTATGATGCAGTCTTTATTATCAAAATTGAAAGCTCAAATTCTTTCAGACAGAAGAGGACCCAATAACAGTACGAAGGAGATACATCATTGGTGCGTCTTTCGAAAATGTCACCGAACCGAGAATAGGCACCATACGAAACATCACAGCTTGGTACAACAACGACGCGTACCACAGCCCTGGCATATCCTTAGCCTTAGTATTGAACGCTGTTTATCAGAAAGTCTTCAACAATTGCATCAATTGTAGCATCCAATTCACCAATCACCCGTTTCCCTACACGGTGCAAACCCAGATCAATCAGTTACTGAGCGGGCAATCAACGGGGTTCCAACTGTCATTCACCGTCGCCTTCAGTATGTCTTTCGTGTCCGCCTATTTTGTCATCTTCATCGTCAAAGAGATCGCTTGCGGCTCTAAACATTTGCAGTTCGTTTCTGGAGTTGGAGTTTTCGTATTTTGGATTACGAATATTTTGTGTGATTTTTTGACGTATATTGCGACGATTGCAATATTTTTGTCTACGCTACTAGGTTTCCAAGAGGATGGATATAATACTTCTTCTGATATCGGTAAGTTTAAAAGGGTTGGGAGTTTCATTTTGGGGATATTCCAATTCCAGAGTTGGAGATCTCTTTCGCAGTGAGAGATAGACTACATTTATCTTGATAGTCTCTATTCGCTTCCAATTCGATAGAATGTATTCCACCCTTCAGTTTATATCACAATATACAAGTGGATCCCAGAATCATGTGTTTCAATCCGATTGGAAAAAACTAACTTCAAATTTCTTCGTTCTGTAAATTATCAACTTCAAACGTGAATATTCACATATTTTCAATTTTTTTCCAATTGCGGTTGTGATACAAAAGGATTTTTCGCGATTTCCTTTTGAAAACAAACGAAAGAAAAAGAAATGGTGCGATGTAGGTACTCATCTCCACTGTGATGAGAAGAACTTGAAATGACATTGTTATGAAAATAAAAGTAAAAATTGCAAACGCTCAGAGAACATTTGAAACGCCAAATCGAACATTTGTTGTGCTGCTCATATCAATAAGATAACTTACTTCATCTGAATTCTTAGGAATTGATATCTATTATAATTTATAATTTTCGAAAAGGAAATTTTCGATAATCATCATAACCACTTTTCAATAGAGTCGTGCCAAACATACCGGAAATATACTTATAACTTTTTAGCATTTTCAAACTCGGGTTTTCAAAATTTAAATGATGGATTTTGTCGAAATAATATTCAGTTGAAGAGATTTGATGATGTTAATGTATGAAAAGTATGGTTTCTGGGATTTATATAAACATTAATTCATTCGGGAATAATCTTCTTCAGTAACACATTGGTTTTCGGAATACTTTCACGTTTTTCTGTCACTTCAAATTTATATTTGACCAGGATTGATGCTCAGAATTCCGATTCTTCCATATTCCTGTTAGAGAACAGTTTGACTTGAAAATTATCGTATCGCTATATTCCTTAATATCATAGCCAACACAATTCGGTCCATTCTCCATTCTGTATTATATTCATTCAGTTGGTTTTTGTACCAAATAAAAAAATATAATTTTCTGATCTCACTAAAATATTTGGATTATATTTATTTTCAGGTAGGCTGATCGTTATATTACTAATTTTTGTATGGGCGTTCTTACCGCTAACATATATAGCTGGATACATGTTCGAAGACCATTCGACTGGTTATAGTAGAATGACTTTATTTGGAATTTTCACAGGTAAGGAAACTTCATTTTCAGATGTTTGAAATGACTTCGAAATTTTCAATTCCTGTTGTAAATCATCAGGTAATTCCTTATATGAATAGGAGTTCTTATCGAAACACAATATTGTAACCATTCTTTAATATACCTCGTATGTGTGTTGGTGTGAGTCAAATATGAATATTCCGAAGGGAATCCACCCAACCCTTTGATATGAATTTCTTTATGTTAATGCGACAATACGGTTTCATAACTGAAAAATAAGAAAACATGTATTCGTAATGGCAGATGTTTTTTCATGGTAAAATTTCTTCAATAATTGATATGTTGAGGTTATCAAGAGAAGCACATTATGAAAAAAAAAACTAAATTCTAATATGGACTCTTCTTGAAGGAAAATTTTGTATATTTGCCCCGAAATGTATCTCTAACATATATGAATGGTAAAATTGACAGATTGCTTCTTCGGTTACAAATAGTACTCACTATCAATCGAAATATTGAATGATAAAAAATAAAAAACGTTGAAAATGAGATCCGCTAAACTCAAAAACCACTTGGGAAGACAAGAAAAGTCAATATTAGTTGATACTAAATTATCATCAAATGTACACACAGGGTTGATATGGATGATGGCAATTGGCTTATGACAACGAAATTAAACAACAAAAAATTATAGAGCATACTTTCATTTCATTGACGATGAAGAGAGAGCTATTTGTTCATTGAATATAGAACAATGATGGATGCCTCTTGTGAAGAAGATGGCTCGAAAGATTTATTTCTAAATAAATTGTATTAAGATGCCCAAAAACCCTGGTAAATCCACTTATTGGATTCTGTTAGGATTTTTGTGGCGAAAGAAAAATCGATGCTTTTGGAGGTTTCCCCTATTTTTTCCGTCGGTGGCGATATGTTCTCTTATTTCAAATTTGATGTCGAAGTTAATTCGAGCATGAGGTTTCGTTCATCAGGAGAAATAATGAAAACTATTTGGACTATCTTTGTGATGAACCATGGACTAAAATTATCACTAAAATATTTCATGTTTTATATCCCAACATTTGTTGGACAACTTTTGAAAAAATGTTAACCCCGCTGTTTTCCACAAACGTTCAAAACAAACAACAGTATCCACTACGTTCATGAAGGATGATTTCTGCAAACTACCGATCTTCAACACTATATAAAACTAACTTCGACGTGTTCTCAAAAGAATAAATTTTAATTTTTCAATTAAAAACTAACCAAGAAGTTTTCGAAATCAAACAAGTTCCGCAATTGGTATCCGATTGGTTACCCATTATCTTCTTTCTAGCCAATCAAATAAAAATGGAAAAACTCAACTTCTCAAGAGAGTGTGGGCGACATTTGTACGTAATGTACGGGAACCTCTGAACGCTCAAATATTCACCAAAAATCAAGCAATCAGGATTTCGCCAAGTTTTTCCCAAAATTTAACAGGTATAAGTGTACACACCAGAGTTTCTTTGCAGTTTAGTTGTATCACAATCAAAACTTGCTAAGAATGTTTGACAAGTCACTCCAGTAAAATATTTTGACACAGCTCACAAAAATTTATACAAGGCTTGATAAAGAGGGCAGATAAATTTTCAAAAGGACAGTTTTTTTAAGTATTTCTCCCGATTCGATATTTCAGATTCATGAAAAATACGTATCGTAACTAACAAAAGAGGCTTTACTTTCATCTTCCATTTATATTGCATGTATCGAGGCAAATATACCAATTCACCATCTGAGGAAATTTAATTTTTTTTTCTTAGAGGAGGGGCAATTCAAAGTAGTACGGACGACAGTCTGTTACTTTCAATATTGTATGAATCCGGGCGAATAAACAAATCTACTCTCTAAGAACAAATTATATGATAATTCAATTCTCATCATTCTCAGATAGAAAAAACTCTAAAAATAAATTCAATAAAAAAAGCATCAAAATAATCGCTACAAAGAGGTTTTCATGAATCAACATCACTACATTTGTAGTATAAATTCATAAATCCAATAAGGTGATTGGAAAATGTTGAACCAAATCGACAATAAATGAGTACATACTTAGCAGCACATATTTCGACCGTACACAAAATTTTTGGACAAATAAGAAAGATTCAAAATGGGTTAGAACATATGACTAAGAATGACGAGATCAATAAATCAACAATCGTTTATTCCCTGTATAACTTCAAGTTTATACAGGGAATATTTACAAAAATATAACTAGAGCTACATTTATCAGAACTGTGAAAGATTAAGATTCAACTGAGAACAGAGAAGATGATTGAATTGAAAAAATTCCTAATTTCTGATGGCAATTGATTATATATAACAACACCCTTATAGTAAATAGATTTTCGAGCAAACTCTGTTTTAAGATTTTTTGTTGACTGATCGTTGAACTGCCTTGTTTTATGATCATGTATATTGTCACATGAAATGAATAACAATATATTTCTGAAAAGAAGTATACATTCACATTATGCACTGGGACGAATAGAAGAACCATGTACTGAAACGAATAAAAAAAATTTGAGTTCACAAATTCTGCAAAACATTCACCACATTATGGAGTCAGTTTTGTGTCATTTGCTATTATCCCACCCTTCCTAGTTTTTGAACTTTTTAATTTTGAACCGGATGAGTTCCTGTACTCTTCTCGGTCTACTGAAAACTTCCAACGAAACTTTTTACCTCCCTCTTCATAAACGGAACTGAATCCAATATAAATTCACCGTAGACACTCTCAGTTTCCCTCAAGCTTTCTTTCCTCAAAAATATCAATAACATTGATATTATGCTCATTCATGTTTATTGACAAAAGTTTGATATTAACTGAGCAACTAACAAAAATAATGTTTGGAAATAATATAATAAATTATGTTAAATCTATCAATTTCTTGGGGTTAAGTATTGATCCAGTTCTCTCATTGGCCACTCACATAACACAGTTGAGGAAACAAATTTCACCAATTATTGGAATTCTATATGGGATACGGAACCATGTACCCAAAAAATATCTTAGAATCATTTACTTTAGTTTAATATTTTTAAAATTGCAATATTTAATTTCCGTTTGGGGAACAGCAACCAATTCTCTGTTGAGACCTCTGAAAACACTACAAAACGGATCAATACAATGTATTTTTAGGCAATTGTATTCAGAACTCACTATACATTTATACAAGTCGAGAAACCTTTTGAATTTGGATTGCATTTATCAGTTAAAAATTTGCACGTTCATACATTTTGCCTCTACAAACAATAGACACTCTGTATTGAATTTTATTCAAAATTCTAGTATTCATGATCATAGGACAAGACAATCACAAGATTTTGATAAAGTGAAGATAAAAAGTAACTTCGGTAAAAAATCAATTCTTCATAATGGAATACATATTTACAATAATTTACCAGAAAGGTTGAAAAATTCAAAAAATATGTTGAAATATAAACGTGACTTATATTTTATGAACAAATGAATAATTCCCAGTTTTTTTTTGTTTTGTTATCTCAGTTGTAATTTCGATCTATCTGTTATTTATATCTGTATCTGTTCTTTTTTATATATTTTGTATTCTTATAATCAAATTCCTTTATAAGCACATGTGTTTCTTGGGATTTAAATAAATAATAATAATATATATTCAAGGGAATGTGGCCTTCATGGTGGTTCAGATGCTATCATACCCCGATCTCAACCTGGAATATCTCAGTGAAGGGCTACATGTGCTATTCTTATTGCTACCACATTACTCTCTGATTAGCGCCATAAGTGAATCCTACAATATGTTCGCATACAATATTGCTTGCGACAAAATTTTTGAGACTTGCCTTCAAATGCGTATGGAAAGGGATGCTTGTTTAGCTGCGATTTCACCAGTGTCAGTCAGGAATATATGCAGAGGTAAGAAATCTCTGATTATTTTTTCTATGTCTGAATCGATTTGAAAGTCTACTGAAAGCTGTATAAAAGATGCGGCTTCCAAGTGAATGACATAACTTTATTAGTTTGGTTCAATGTTTATGGCCTTCTTGTCAAGATGCAAAAAAGCCAAGAAACGTTAAACCAGTATAAACAGTGCTTTTCGTTGATTCCCCCTACCCTTTTGAATTTTGAACAGGTCAACTCAAAAATCTGAAATTTGATATAATGAAATTGATGAATGATTACTCTAGTAGTAAAACTGTCAGATAAAGATTTCATTATGGCGACAAAGCGCCATCCGAGAAAAAAAAATTAATGGGGGTCTTTTGATACGCATTTTTGAAGCTCACGACCCTATAATAAATAACGTCAATATCGTCACCTACTACAAAATGGCGGAACATAATGATTGCCTGAATACATCGACGTTCAACTTCATGTTATCAGGAAGGAAATGAGCTGAGTTCAGTTCAGAAGATACTCGAAATGGTTGCTTTGAACGTCTTGACATAAGAACAGGCTATCTGATATTTCACGTCGAATATTTTCGAACAGCGTAACGTCGATATTTCTACAAATATTGATTATATTCGCTATCCAAAGAGGGAATGCTGCTTCCATCTTTGGGACTATTACTAGGCCAAATCGTCAAATGGCTTTGGATTCTGATGAACTAAAATTTTTCTCGAATAGTGCTTCTTCATCTTTCATTTTTCCCTCTGGAGAGAAAAATATTTAGTCAACAGTTGTCCAATCTCTATCTGAAAATTCAAAATCATATGTTCCACCCATTCAGACCAAAAATGCAGATAATCGAGCAACACACAATATTGAAAATATTCGTTATGAGGACTGTGCTATCCAGTGTTTGTCTTGAAATGGCTTCGCAGGCGATTCATCTTTCGGTGGCAGATCACGCGACGACAAGGTCGGACTCTCAAATTTAGGCAACACGTGCTACCTGAACAGCATACTCCAAGCGCTCTCCATAACGAAATCGTTCCGCAACGAGGTGTTGCAACGAGAAATTGGGCGATCACATTTGTATGACAGGCTGCAGGAGTTGTTTGCCTTGCTTCAGTTCTCGACGAGGAAATTATTCGCGCCTACCGATGTGCTGCGCGAAGCGAAGCCGCGAAATTTCGAGCAGGGCCAACAGCACGACAGCTCCAAGTGTTTGTGAATCTTGCTGGAGCATTTGCACGAAGAGGAGAGGAAGTACGGAGGGGCGAGAGAGGGGTCGACGCCCAAGCAAATGAACCTGGGAGGCGCCGAAGGTGAAGCGGCCTCTTCACTAATGCCAACCTTGGTGCAGCAATCTTTCGTAGGCAAGACCTTATCGCGATGCGTAGAATGTGGCACCAAAAGCGAGAGGGGCGATAATTTCAGAGAGTTGCAGTGTCTCTCCTCAACCACTCGGATAACCAAACTGTGCAAACGCTCCTGGATCACTACCTACAGCCTGAGAAGTTGGTTGTTGACAACCAATACCGTTGCGACTTCTGCAGCCGATTGACGGACGGCGAGAGGAAAACGAACATCGTCGAAGCTCCCGCAAGACTGATACTTACCTTGAAGCACTTGCAGAACGTCTCGTGAGACAAGCACCGCTACCTTAACAATTACCGCTACGAACTGTACTATGCGGTGGTACACTGCGGCTCAAGCTTGGATTCCGGTCACTACTACACGCTGGCCAGGAAGAAGGGATGGTACAAGTTTAACGACTCCTTGGTCTCCAAGGCGACGCAAGAAGACCTAAGTCGCTTTTCGCCGTCGGATACACCGTACATACTCTTCTACAGCAGGGAAGATGTGTCAGATGTGGACGATCTGCCGTACGCTATGTTGCCCCCCAAGTTGCAGTTGCTACTTCACAACGACAATTTGGAGCTGGAGCGCGGAATAGCGGGACCGTCTTTGAAGCTGTACGGCATCAAACACAAGAATGAGGTTGGATGCGGGTTTTCTTCGACTTCGAGCAATATATTTAAATTTTGTTTTATATTTTGATTGTTTCGTTGTTTATTTGTATTTATATCAACTGAAATTGAATATATACTTTCCCACCATATATCCCATATCGAAGCAGTTTCAGTATCGTACTCTTTTTGTTTCGGATAGCCACATAAAAAAGTCTGAAGGTATCAAATTTGGCAAGTAGGCTGGCCATTCCGTAGGACCTCGATGACCAATCCAACGACCTTGGACTCGTCTGGAGTAATGTGATCGTGCCCCATTTTGTTGGAATTATAATATCCTAATCGAATTCACTAGGATTATGTTGGACGATTTCGGTGATTAGAGGATCAACAGTGGTTTCCAGCATATTCAAATACAGTTCTCCTGTTACATTTTGTTTGATTGACCATTTGGGACATATTTTACAAGGTACCTCTCTACTTATAAAACAGAAATTTGAATGAGAATATTCGAACTGACCAATGATGTTCGTTGTCGTACTGACATTTTTATAACTTTTTGTGGACAAAAAACAACCTATCAAACTTATCGGGTTGTTGGGATGGCCATATTGTAGAGAAAAACGAATATTTCTAGAAATATCGACATTAATGTGTTTCTATTCAGGTAATTATTAAATGTTCCTCCATTTTGTAGTAGGTGAAGATATTGACAATTTGGATTTGAAGGGAAAAATCAAAATGTTTGCAGACGATATATCAGTAATATATGGGGCAAATAATAAACATGAAATTGAAGTTGATATGTTAAAAGATCTCCAAAAAATATAATCTTGGTTGATAAGTCACAAACTATTGTTGAATTTCGAGAAATCTTCATTTATGTTTATCTCTAAAAAAACGAATTTATCACAATCTGACCATCCCATCAAAATAGATAATAAAATCATCAAATATTCTTCTATTGTGAGATTTCTGGGCATATACATAGATGAACATTTGACATGGAGCAAACATTTGGAAATTCTGAGAAAACAGATCTCCCCAATTATAGGAGCATTTTTCAAATTGCGAAATTTTCTGCCTTTGAAATATTTGAAATTAATTTATTTTTCTCTGGTATATTCTAGATTTCGATACCTAATTCTGGTTTGGGGATCAGCAACAAAAACCTTATTGAGACCTCTGAAAGCTTTACAAAATAAATTAATTAAATGTATGTAAGAATTTGATTATAGAGAACCGACAAAAAAATTGTACAAACCGAATCAACTGTTAGATATATCTTCAATACATACGCTAAAACTCTGCACGTTCATTCATTTGGTTGAAAATAAATTGAAACATTCTTATCTCATCTTCGAAATTAATAGTGACCAACATGACCATTCAACCAGATGTTCAAATAATCTATCAACAATGAAATTTATCATTACAACAGAATAGTGTTATATAATGGATTACCTGATGCAATAAAAAAATTAGGAAAATTTTAATTCAATGTTAAGTTGAAAAAACATTTATTGTGATAGGTGAATGACAATTTTATTTTATTTTCATTATTACTATATTATTTTTTTTATTTCTGTGAAAAGTCTGATTTCATTATCTTACTCTATTTTTTTTCTCTATTTATTCGATTCATTATTCATTTGTTTCTAATTTTTCCTTTTATAAACTTGTGAGTTTCTTGGGAAATAAACATCATTCAATTCAATTCTATTCTAGGGTTGTGAAGTATTCTTCACGAACTTCAAAATGATATATCAAAAGACCCCCTTTCCATTCAATTTATTGTACCTAGATGGCGCCCAGTAGCCATCTTGAAATTTTCCTGTGTCAGTTTCACTTATAGATATGGTATGCATTACTTTCATTATCCCGTTCAAAAAAAAGGGGGGGATTTTTAATGAAAAGCACTGTGTATATATCATCCATAAATTGTTGAATGAAACAGAAAAAGAAAGAGTGCCTAGCTCGACGGTATATCCGTTGACGCGATGATTTCAGTTGTTCGACGTTTCGACTCTGAGTCATTTTCGAGAACTTATAGTTCTCCGCCAATACCGTTATGATCAGTTAAAACTCCTATGAATCAAGTATCCAAGAATGACTGTTACTGCCTGTTCTCTGTCCAAGTTACTGGCTCTCATAATATGATCTGTTCAATGAAATCTCCGTAGGATTCCACCAGCCAAAACAACATTGATCAATCAGATTAGTGAAGATATCCTATCCCTTCAAGTGTGATATAGCAATTAACGTTCTCACGAATCTTACAATCAACACAAGCATATTTTTGGTAACATATACAAAAGTTAGATTAGATTATCAGGGAGCTGGCCCATGGCCTGATTCACTGCGACCTTTTCAGATCTATTGTGATGATCCTTGGTTGTAAGAGCTCGTTGTCTAGCTTGATCTCTTTGATGCATCTTGCGTGTCTCAGCCTTGCTATCGCTTCGCATTCACAGAGAACATGCAGTGCGGTTTATTCCTCTTCTTGACAGAACCTGCTTTGGGTTTCTTCTGTCAGACCAATGTTGCTCATATGTTTCCTGAGCCGGCTATGCCCCGTTAGTAGACCCACCACTGCCCTTACAACCTTACGGTTGTGGTTTAGCAGGGCTTCCGTGAATCAGGGCGCTGGTTCCTTTATGAACTATTTCGCCTGCCTCATTCCAGGGAGCTTATTACACCAATCTTTCGATTCGTTTTGCATCCATGAATTTATGGATGTCTTTATACTTGCTTTCGCTACCCCACAGAAGAGTTCTGGGCCGATCATAGCCTTAGATGCGCCTTCACGGTCTAGAGCATCGGCCGTCTCGTTGCCCTTGTGACCCTCATGTTATACAAAAGTTCAATATATTCGTATCTCCTAAAGCTTCTGAGATCCCAATAGAGTGGGGAGAATTCGAAAAACTTGGTACAGCCCCTTCCTTCTTCCATATCTTCAACACTAAATTCAGGAATGAACCAATGTTTTTCAGATCGTGTTACCGACTATTTCAAGTGGGAGTCTCCCGGAATCGGAAGAAACGTTCTTTACTCAACTCTAACGGGCTTATTCTTGTACATACTTCTTTTCACCATCGAGTTCGGAGTTTTCTCGAGACTACTCAATCGATTTGAAAAAGGTGCACCTCCAGGTCATAATGTCATAGTGCTGGATGAAGATTCTGACGTCGCTGATGAGAAGAAAAAGATCCGAAACGCAACTCAATTGGAAATCGCTTCAATCTACAGTCTCGCTGTTCGAGATTTAACAAAATATTACGATAAATTATTAGCGGTGAATGAATTGTGTCTGGGAGTGAAGAAATACGAATGTTTCGGTTTACTTGGAGTTAATGGAGCTGGTAAAACTACAACTTTCAAAATGATTACTGGGGACGTGAAGATGTCTTACGGTAACGCTTGGGTGAGTATTGGCTAAAGTCTCATTGTTAACAACAACTTTGATATGTATTTTCATCTGAAACCTCATCAGAACAAAAGCCCCTGGCGGCCAGACCTTCGCTATTTTATAAAAGCTGGAAATTTCTCTGCGCATGTCCCCAACAAAGGTGTGAGAACGATCAGTGAGTGTGGAGTTTGAATGACGATTTCAAAGGCATGGAAAAAGCAATCAATACGAAGCTCATCAAATATATAGTGAAATCAGGCGTGATTATCTATTTTTTTTATTTTATTCATTTCAACTGACAGCTTCCTAATAGAATGGGGTTCTGGTATAAGGACGTAAAAATAGTAACAATGATAATTATAAACCTAATAATACATAATTAATTGTCGTTTGTACTTTGATGAACATCATTATCCTAGCAGTTTGTTTTTCAATTTTTTCGAAAAAATTTGTATGGATCTGGAAGATTTCATTTCTTCTGGTAATTCATTGAATACTTCTATTGAGCTTGAGATAGGATTGTTTCTACCCTTATTGGTGTGAATAATGTTTAGATGATAATTATTGAAAGTTCTAGTATTATAATTGTGTACAGTAGAATTTTCAAAGAACAAAATATTACTTTTCTGAAGTTTTTTCGTTGATTTGTATATATATTAGGCTTTTTCGAGTTTTATCAAACAGTTCAACGTCATGTTATTAGTCATTTTGTATAATTCCGACGATGGAGTGTCCCATGGTTTTATATAAATTACTTTGATTGCTTTGTTCATTTGTTCATGTTTGTTTGTTTTAGATTGCAAGAAGACCAAATTGTGATTAGGTACCTTATACATGAAAGAATATATTAATTATATAATAGAATTTGTACATATATATTCAAGTAAGGCATTCTTTTGATTGCTCCTGGAAACGGAACAACCGTTTTTTTAATTTTATTTATATGTTTTTCAAAATTCAATTTATTATCGATGATCAGACCTAAATATTTATGATTTTGAACTTGTTTAATTAGCTTATCATTCATATTTTTCTGTTTAAAAATTATATAAATCGTTTTTTCTGAATAAATTGTAAGATTGATGTTTTTTATCCATTTTTCTATCAATTCCATGTCATGTGTTACTTCCTGTTTCAAGTTGGTGATATTTTTTCCAGAGTGAAATATAGCAATATCATCTGCGGAAGAAAAGTGCTTTCCATATAAATTGAGTTTCTTTATACTGTCTACATATAATAAAAAGAGAATTGGAGCCAAAACAGAGCCCTGTGGAACTCCAATTTCAGACAATTTTTCATCAGTTGTGCAATTATTGATTTCAACATACTGTATACGATTTTCAAAATAATTTCGAAATAAATTATGTGCATGACCTCTTATACCAGAGTTGTACAGGATATCTAATAAAATGTCATGGTTAACTGTGTCGAACGCTTTTTTCAAATCCAGAAATATTGTTATCACATAGTTACTTCCATCTAGACCTTCATAGATGTGATTTATGAGGTCGGTCACTGCAGATTGTGTGTTTGAATTTTCTTGAAAAGCATATTGAAAGTTATCAAAATTATTACTATCACTAATGAAATTTATAATTTGAATTTTCAGAACTTTTTCGAAGATTTTGACAAATATATTCAAAAGAGCTATAGGACGGTAATTTGAGGTGTTTTTTCGTTCACCACTTTTATAGATTGGTTTCAAAATTGTTTTTTTAAGATAATCTGGAAAAATGGATTCTTCAATACATTTATTTATTATGAGCGATAGGGGTAAACTTATTATATCGACAATATCTCTCAAATTCTTGGTGGTTATTTTATCTCCACCTGGAGCAGAATTAATTTTGAGAGACATTATAATTTTATAAATATCATCTTCACAAGTTGGTTTTAAAAATATTGAATTGGATGAACATGTTTGATTTAGTTTTGAATTTTTTAGACAAATCCTTTCCAATTTCAGAAAAAAATTATTGAATTCATTTTTACTTTTTATTTGGTGTATACACTGAGAACTTTTTTTACTGCACTTGATGTTTCGATTTATTACATCCCAAATTTTTTTTGGATTTGTACCAGCTCGTACAAATTCAGCATTTGAATTATCTTTTTTCAATTTCTTGCAAGAATAATTAATTTCATTTTTGAGTTTTTCATAAGAGCTTCTGAATACATCATTATTTGGATACATTTTCAGTTTTTTATAAATTGTGTCACGAATTTTCATCTCTCTTAATATTTCATCAGTTATCCAATTATTGTTTTCTCTTGTTCTGAAAATTTTCTTATAACTGCATTCTTTTTTTGATCCTCTGATGCAATTAGCAAGTTCCTCATATGTGGGAATGTCATTGAATGAATCGATTTTTCGAGAGAGATTTTCAGGAAATTTAGTCATATCTAAAATGTTTACGATTTTTTTGGTCATTTTTGGTTTGGTTCGAATAATATTTTCAGTTTTTATGTTTATTACTTTGTGATCTGTAATATGATAGTCTTCCAAAAAGAAGTGATAAAATAAACTATGTAATTGAAAGTTTGTTACGACATGATAGAGAATTGTTTTTTTTTTATTGAAATTTTGCTTAGTATTATGATGTTCGTCAATCACATTGATAATATTGTAACCATTTGTTTCTTATATGCTTTTATATTCGTCGATGATATCATTATCTTCTAACAAAATCAAGTTCATATCGCCCATTAATATCAAATTTTTATATTTCATGGTAATAGAATCGATAATTTTGAAAAACTTCAATGCATCTACATTAGGAGGTCGATAAATAACGCCAACTTTGGGTGTTGGGGTATAGGAAGTTATTTCAATGATAATATAGTTACAGTTGTCAATTGTTACTTTCTCGAGAATGTTGTAGTCTAAATCTTCTCTCAAAAAAATTGAGACTCCTCCACCACGACGATGTTCTCTGCATTGATGTATTCCGGAATAATTTGGAATATGGATGAACAAACTTTCGTCAGGATACAACCAAGTTTCTGTAAGACTGAGCACATCAAGTTCTTCCTTCTTCAAATATAATTCAATATCTGTCAGTTTATGTCTTGAACTCCTTATGTTCATGTATGATAAAGATAATGACTCAATTTTCAAAGTTTATTTGGGAAAAATATTTGGTTTCTTGAAATTTCATCACTGGAGAGTTTTTATCAATGGCTTTGTGGTTCAAACAATGACTGGTTTCGAAATTTGTGTTGGAGAATTCACAGTTTGCACATTTTAATTTTGTTTCTGTACAGTTATTTTCTTCATGACAACCACCACATCGAGAACAAACTAAGGGATTTTTACAAATTTTAGAAGAATGATAGAATCAGCAACATTTATAACATTGTGGCAGTCGATTATTTCCGTAAACTTTCACATTTTGCCAATTAATAAATAATTTTCCTTGGTTCAGTTCGAAAATATTTCTAAACAGATTTCCATTAACCTCTGCGTAAACAGTATATCGATTTTTGTGAGATATATATTTCAATTACGTTATATTTATAACGTCATCATCGCCTATAAAAGGGTTTTGTCCTCGAATAATTTCTTGCAATTCTTCTTTTGCAACTGGTTTATCTAGTAATATTCCTACAATTTTGATTCTTGGGTTTAATTTTTTTCCTCATTTCAATTGTATAATTGTGTTGCAGTTTATTTTTAATCTCTTCTTTTAATTTATTGTGGTGATCTTCATTTCTGCACTGTATTTCTAATCCTCCTTGTGTGATTTTTTTTTATTGATGCAATATTCACCTCAAAATTACTAATATTAATCTTTTCGGTCAGATCTTTCCTCGTTTTCAGCAAGTCTTGCGGTATTTTCGGTTTGATTATTATTGAATCTGGATGGATGGTTGTTTTCTTTGGATTGGACTGAGTTACAACTTGAGACCATGTTGGAGCACTTTTAAAAACATGTTTTTCTTCTATATTCTTTATTTTGTCATTGATTATGTTCAAAGATTCCATTATAGTATCTTTTTCTACTATATTGGAAGTGATCGAGTCGTAATTATATTGTAGTTTCTACATTTCTTTTTGTAATTGGCAAATGTTTCTTTCTTTTTCAATGATCAGAAGTTCTTTTTCTTCTATAATTTTCCACAGTTGTCGATTTTCTTCTTTGAGACTCTTGATACAGTCACTTTTCTCATTTTCAATGTCTTCATTTTTCTCATAACTCACTTTTATCATTTGCGAATTAGAAGGAATATTATCTAAATCGCTGGATCTTGTTTTTCGTCTAGTCATTTTTATTTTGAACTAATTTCACTGGATTAACATGATTACTTTTTTCCGTAATGACTTTTTCATCGAATGCCAGAATCAGATTGATCAACAGATAATTCGTATAATTATATTCTATTATCTATGATTTCTATAGGAGTTTTTTCTTGAAATTATTCTTGATCAGATTAGATGTTTCTGCTTAATTATTTCTTGGGATTAACTTCGGTTTTTGGTAGTTTTTCTCGCAGCTTTTGAATGATCGACAATAGGGATTTCGCAATCAAAGATCAACCAGTGACTTATTGGCTTGTTTCTCATATTCGGCAGCATTCAATCGAGAAATTCGGAAAAACGATAGCTATAAAATGAAAGTTTGAATATTTTAATACTCATGAAAATTTTGATGTTTCTGAATTGCTAGATCTTTCACTATGCTATATGATATTTCATTATAACCAGCGGGAAATCAGGAAATTTGATTGAACTTCTTGCCGGGGAGTATATCTCTTTCATATTCACTCATGATACTCAAATTGACCTGTGCTCTGATTTACTGTACCATTTCCGAGCTCAGCTATTTATATTTAAAAGTTGAAAAAAAATCCCTTCTGGTTGTGCTAATTCCTCCAGAAAATATCTCAGAACTTTCTCTTTCAAGGCTTCGATATTTTCTCTCAGTATGGTATAAAATTATTTGTGGAGTTCATTTTTCCACTGATGAAGTCTGCTTCAACACTGCGTTCTTCACTGCTATCTGTGAAAAAAGTGCAATGTGAAAACAAGATGAATTTTAATTGAATAGAAATGAACAACAAAAATGATGGCAGAAAGATGAGTATCTTCTGTTACAATATATTTAATATATTTCATTTCGTTATATCGATTACGAATGATGTAAACGAAAGATGCGGGACTCAAAAAGTGACATAAGAATGAACAGGTAGATACTTAAAGTTTTCTTCAAATTCCAGAAATTTCATTGGCTCTGTATAGGAAACAAATGTTCCTTTTCATAACGGTTATTGTACATGGTATCTTCGAAGTGAATGGTAATGGTTCGGACTTCCATTGTCTATATTATTGACTCTTTCGAAACCTGTTGCTGAGAACGAAAGGAAAAAAAATCTAAATCAAGTGAGAAAAATCAAATTTTTGGTCAATAATGAAAATAAGGATTGATTGATCAAAGAAAAAATAATGTTTTTATAAAATAATTGAGTTATCGAATAAGAAATACAAGTCAAAATCTGTAAATGAAGAAATAAATGAAATATAATGAAAAAAGTTCGAAACCAAGTTTTAAGTTGAGTGTACCCACGAAGTTGCGATTGCTGATATCCGCAATCGTCTTCGGATGATGACTGACAATATTTCGAGGTGTGATCGGTAATGAAGCCCCAATTTTCCTATGGTGGGGAAAGGGGTGGTACTAACAAGGAGGCGAGCGGATGCTACTACTAGAAGTGTGCTGATCGATTTTCGGCGGGAAATGGATGTATTGGCTCGAGATTCCTCCTCATCAAGCCGAAGTCGGTCCATGCCTTGGATAAGCGGCCTCCACACATTCCGGATTTCTACACTGGGGTGACTGAATGCTTTGTTGTTGAGGATATAGGCGGCTTCCTTGAATTTCCTCTTGAACCAGTGCTCCTCCTTGTGTATGACCTCAGCTTGAGACCATTTGATGCTGTGATGGTTTGTCCAAACATGCTCCGCTATTTCTGATTTCGTTGTGTGTTTTTCTTGAGTTTGCCTTTTCTCACTCCCAATGGTCTTTTGGTTTCTCCGATGTGGTCGAATTTTTGTGAGCTGGCTGCGTATTGTGTTCCCCGATCGAAAACAGACTCTGACGTTGTATTTCCCTCCTATACTCTTGATTCTCTCTGAAAGACCTCTCACGTAGAGGATGGTAAGAATTTGCTGTTCCAGTATCTCTTTAGTGTTTTTTTGATTCGTCTGGGCCAATGTTTGATCCACAAGCTTTTTCGAGTAGCCATTCTTTTTAAGATCCCTCCTTATGTTGTATATCTCCTTGTCTAGACTTTCTTGGGTGTTACAGAGATTGACTGCCTGATCAATCAGAGAAAAAGAGAGAGAGAGAATATACTTTATTGTCTGAAGAACGAAGAATCTTATCGACAAAGCGTAGCCTATGTTAAAATTAGTGAAAATATAAAAAAATCAAAGATACATAACGTCACACACATTAGTCATGAAAAATAATGCGCACACCGAACATCATCATCTTCAAATATCGACAGACAGATGTGACTATAAAAGCCTTATTGAAATACCATATAAGGTCGGGATGCAACACAACATATTCAAACAAATTATAGGTTAGAATACATCATCATGAAATTCTTGTAAACTATAGTAGGGTCTATCCAGCAAGAGCACTTTGACTTCTCGTCTGAACTTTTTATACTATTTAGTTTTTCTGCTGCATCGAGGTAGGTTATTGTATATTTTGCCGCCTCCATAAAATATCGAGTCCTTAACTTGATGATTCCCCGCTTCGTAGATTGATGGTGATTGGATTGCTCATTCAGGTATTGTCCAGTGTGCGTTGGTTGCCTGTAGACTGATGGTTCCCATAAATTTCTGGTTCTCTTCACCTCCACGTCGAGAAACGGCAGTCTGCTCTCAGATTCTTTTTCCATTGTGAGCTTGATAATGGGCCCTACGTTGTTCAGATATTCTAGAAAGGCGTCCAATTCTGCATCTCCGTGGTTCCATACTACGAACGTGTCGTCGACATATCTCAACCAGACGCGGGGTTTCTTCTTGGCCTGTTCGATGGCGAAAAATAGGGATGGCATTATCATTAGTTTGGACCTTCGTAATAAACACAGTTTCTGTTATCAAATGAAACCACTTCTTCTGCAATCGATTTGCATGCTATTTGATAAATTTGCCCAACTTATAGTTCACTTGAAAGATAACGGCATACATACGTTGCATTATAATTTTTGATCATATACTCGATTTCTTTTACGTATACCATCGGATAAGTTTCTTGAATGTTATGCCGATGGTGTGGGTATATAATGAATATTGTCCTAATGAGCATATATAATTAATTATTCATTACGTATTCCGTGCCATGCCGAGTAAGCTACGTCAAACTCCAAAAGTGAACTAATAAGTGTTAATGACCTTTTGTATGTTTGAGATTCACCCGACTATATTAGTGTTACGGAATTTAATTTTGTTAAGAATTTGCATTGTCTATGATTCGTGAGTTCATCTGTGCGAAATGACTTGTAATGTTAAGAAGCGAAAAGTCAAAAGGGTTAGTAAAAAATTCAAAAATTTCCTGAGTCTCATATATGAGTCAATATATCATTCAAAATTTCTGTTGAATGTATTTATACAAAGAAATGTCACACAAACGTCAGCAAAGTCAAAGCCTCATGTTTCACGGTGCATATTACGGTTGAAATCATTTTAACTTTCAAGCTGAAGCGTTGTCAAAAATGACAGTCCCCCAAAAGTGCTCGTTATGTTTACATCACGCTCTGCAGTCGATATCATTACCCCTACCACGTTTTTGGTACGGTCTTCAAAACAACAATGACAGAAATAACTGTGTGTCTACAAAACTTCTGAATAGTTCTTATACAGGGCTCCTCAAAGAAAACTTGCCCACCGCTTTTTTTTGACAATATACCATGGGTAACACATCGTTTGAAGGGTCTTATCAGGAAGATAATTTTTCTAGAGTGAAAATGAACCGATATACCAAATGAATAATTCACCTGTCGAAATGACACGAAATACACACAACGACGTTATCTGATGTTATGTCCTGCTAGAACTCAATTTGATGCTGATGATGAGAATGATAAACGATTTGATGCACGATGGTCATGAGCCAATGGAATATCATCTTGTAGAACTAACAATACCGTGTGTCACAGACTCATAGTACACCCCCGTTTTCTCCTTTGTTTTTCTAGATATATTTTTGAAATTCGGAACATTGAATATGCTCACTGAACAGCATTTCTCGACATATCTGAAAGAAAAAAAAACTTCCAATTTTTCCGGAAATGACATCAACTTTCGATTTTGAATGGGACACCCTGTATATTGTTACATGATCGGCTAGGGATGATCATGAGGAATCCAACGATACCAGGTTTGATGATGTTATCTCCAATGACTGCGGAGATATCGCCATTTATTTTATCCATAAGCTCAACGAGTAGGAGAGAGAAACTTTTTCTGGCGGGTCAATCCAATTCTCTCTCCCACTCATTGAGCTTATGAATAAAATAAATGGCGATATCTCCGCAGTCATTGGAGATAACATCATCAAACCTGGTATCGTTGGATTCCTCATGATCATCCCTAAACGATCATGTAACAATATACAGGGTGTCCCATTCAAGAATCGAAAGTTGATGCCATTTCCGGAAAAATTGAAAGTTGTTTTTTTCTTTCAGATATGTCGAGAAATGCGGCTCAGTGAGCATATTCAATGTTCCAAATTTCAGAAATATAGCTAAAGAAGCAAAGGAGAAAACGGGGGTGTACCCAGAGTCTGTGACACACGGTATATCGGGCCGATATCTCTTGACTTTGCCAGTTGTTGCCCTTGAATATAAGCATTTAGAGTGTGATTTTGGTGCATAAAAAACCATATTTACACTGACTTCTGGAAATCTTTCGATTCAGTGTGCATATAACCCTGAAAAAAAATTCCTCTCGAATCTGCATGATTTTGCTTACAGGTCAATGGTTATAGCATCGATCATCAATTGAAAGAAGTACAGAAAGCAATCGGTTACTGTCCACAGTTCGATGCTCTTCTAGACGATATGACTCCCCATGAAACAATATTGGTTTTTTCCTTATTGAGAGGTATCAGACTGAAGGATGCTTATGAGGTGGCAGAGTTCTTAGCTAGAGAGTTCGACTTCCAAAGACATCTCAACAAGAAGGTGAAAGAATTGAGCGGAGGAAACAAGAGAAAATTGAGTACAGCTATTTCATTGATAGGCGATCCTCCAGTACTGTATCTTGATGAACCAACAACAGGTGAGGTAATAGAATATGCATTCTCTTTCTGGAGAGTTGAAAAAAATCTCCTTATTTTTACAAATGAAGCGACTTTTTTCAAGATGATAGACTTAATTGGAAAATCGAATACTCAGCCTTTGATAGAGTCAACAACAGATCTCTTGAAAAGAACTCGAAATCATTGGCATCAGATGTGGTTCGAATCCTATTTCACTAATAGACAACAGTATTTTTATATAGCATATGAACTGAGTTCCTTGGAACACATTAATTAACACTCTTTAGGGATCTATATTTTAGGACCTATTCAAATTTCCCTCTATATTAATTCAATTTCAAAACCGAATCTGTTAGAATCAGTGGCGGATCCACGGGGGGGGAGTTCGGGTCCGGACCCCCCCCATTGGGAAAATGAGATATTTTTCTTTCAATTTTTATCGGCTACTAATTTCCAAATTCTGTTAGGGAACAAAAAAATATCACATGTGCAAGAAAAAAAAATTAAATAGAATACATTTTTTTGCTTTGAAATTGAAGAACTTTAATAATTATTATTACATTCCATTGACAAATGACAAATTTCACTTGAAATTTTTGGACTCACCGATTGTTCTTTCCTTTTTTTCTGATTCAGTCGCTTCAGACGCTGGATCAAGCCGAGTAAAATATGAAAATAGAGTCCTCTTCATGTTGTAGGTTCAAAATAAAATGCTTTTTTTTTACTAACAAATTGCAATTTTTCTCGATAACACTTTGAAGAAAATTGACACTTGTCAGGCTTATCGAGGAAAAGTTCGAGAAATTTGTGACAGTGCTGCCATTGGATCCTTTTTGGCGCAGTATTTGAAAAATTAGACTTATTGTTACATTTGTGATGGGTATTGTGTATGCCGGTAACAATTTGAATATACTATGTATGAGTAGAATATGCTGTTGATTGGGTTGAATCAACTCGATTCGATTAGAAAAATTAAAGTTTCGAACCTACTTTAACTCCTGGCTACACCTTCAAATTTTGCTCATGTCAATCTCTTTCACCTTTTTTTGGATCTTGACTAGTTTTTGCTATACGGTAGCTCATAATTTTCTGTTTTATATATATAAATTTTGAGTTAAAGACCCCCTTTTCACCTGATCCTGGATCCGCCACTGGTTAGGATACATCAAACTCTTTGCTGATGGAACTACTCCAATTCACAATTCGGAAGATGCAAAATCACTAACATTATATAATATAACACCTGACTTGAAACAAATTTCTTCTTGGTTACAATTCCACGAATTGAGTCCCAGTTATGATGATTCGACTATCGTGTAAACATTCCATTATTATGATTTTCAAACAAAAAAACGTGAAGAATAAAAACATGAAACTTGAAGATAGATAATAAACCAATAGTTGAAGTTCCTAATCATAAATATTTAGGTATATTAATTGACACAACAATAAATTTCTAAAATCATATCAATAAAATAAGAATATCTATTGTTCCATATCTGGGGGCCATTAGAAGAATTCACAATTTGAATAGAAAAGTTCAGATTTTTATATATAATGCCTTCATAGTTTCTCATATCAGATACTTAAAAAACAAAAAAAAATATAATATATCGCTTAATGAACAAAGCAATAAAGATTATATTCAGAAAACCGTGGGATACTCCTTCTGCAGATTTATATAAAATTACAGACAATATGACTTTGGATCATCTGATTATGAAAAATCTCAGTATATATATATATATATATATATATATATATATATATATATATATACATATATATATGTTAGCATGAAGATTCTCACGGACGAAGTATGATGCATTGTGTTTTCGGGTTTCATTCCGTGTTCTGTGGTTTTGATCCTCTGAAGGATAATTGTCACAACGTTTCGGCAAAGTCTCATTTGCCATCTTCTAGGTGATGATTCGAGTCGAGTTCGGAGGTCGAAACTCAATCATCACCTAGAAGATGGCAAATGAGACTTTGCCGAAACGTTGTGACAATTATCCTTCAGAGGATCAAAACCACAGAACACGGAATGAAACCCGAAATTCATCATATATATATATATATATATATATATATATATATATATATATATATATACATATATATATATATATATATATATATATATATATATATATATATATATACAATATATATACAATAGAAGTATTAGTGTCTGTGTGATTAACAATGGAATGAAATTATAGCGGCATTCAGACAAATCATATAGAGCGGGCGCTGCGAAACATTCCGTTCGAAAAAACCGATGACCTCATTCTGATTGATGATTTGAGTTGTGGAAGACTTGATGAATAATATTATGGAGGTTGCCGGACAGAATTATGGTCCATTTTTTTTTCGGCCCTTCAATAGGAGTTTTCGATTCCATCGCTGTAGTTGTGAAAAAATATGTTGTACAGAATGCAAAAACCATTGACCGCTATTTATCGACTGGAATGTTTTTGCAATTTCCTTTCAAACCTGGAACTGAAAATTGCCAAAATAGCCCGTTGTCAGTTTTATTATAAATCTCCTTCCCAGCGGCACATACCCTCTCTCGAGTTTTGGAGCGGGCCGCGCTTTTTTCAACAGTTTTTGTGACTTCAGTTATAGTTGAACTTCATCCATTATTATAACAGATGCATTTTCCATAATTATAAAATAGCAGTGCTTCGAATTTTGTGTTACTTTTTTAAAAGTGAATAAATATCGCTATAATTAAAAAATTAAAAAAAGGCGAACGAAAAACTATGGTCAACTGGTGGATGAACCAAAAGAAACTATTCAAATGCAGCAAGTCGACGCAAAGATGAAATTTCAGACAAATTCGAGAAGATGTTTGATCCGAATTCTGATGAAGAACACTTCTCGTGGCATAAAAGTTGCATGGTCAGCCATATCGGCGAAGAAAAATTCCTGTTCGTCACTGCATAAGAGTGCTGGAAGAAAGAGCTTCATCATCAACACAGGGCGTAGCTGGCCCATCAACTGACCCGCAAATCAAAAAGAAACAACAGTGATTCGTCGAGTGACTCATGCTGTTCCATTTGTGGTAATACGACAAAAACCAAAACAAAAAAAAAGTAAACTTTCAACTGAAATTTCAGCAGCTTTGCTGTTTTTTAATACTTCGCGTCGAAAAAAAGTTTGTTATACGAAACACCGGAAGATTTGTTTGCAGAAACTTCCAATATCATACATCCTGTTACAGAAATTTTGTTTCATAACCAAAATCTTCTAGTAACGAAAGAGTTCGACCAACAACAAACATCACAAAAACAGTTTCTGGCTGCTTTTGACAAATTGATGGCGGATATAAAAGACAGTGTTTCGACGACCGCTTTTGAATTGCTCAACGCATGACTGTACTCGCTGAAGTAGAGGATGTAGTTCTAATCGTGATCTCAAAGTGATGCTGATCGATAAATTTGGTGACAAGGTTTTATTCTCATATCTCACTGAGAGGAAGCAATCTTCTTTGGTTTTCATAGCAGGAAGTTCATTAAGGAAATAGCTGAATGTGTACGTCGGCTAGATGTAGCAGAATCGTCATGTGTGCTAAAGAATTACGCAAAGAACTATCCACTACTGAACTTACACCAAAGGAAAAGTTGTGTGATGAAATTCTTATAGAAGATGCCGCGAAGAAATGCACATTCACGCCGAAATGGAAGACTTTCATACAAGCCTCATTCAGCAGTCGGAATCTAAAATTGTCAGGCAATACATTCCATGAAGCATTGGCGGTGTTTAGTGATATGTATCAGTGTAATGAACAGAAAGACACCGCAACATACAGCTCTAGCCGAATTCATCCACCACCTACCTAACTATATCGAAACATATTCTACACTGTTGAACAATCTTAGACACTGTGACAATGACTTTCAAGGGAACATTAAGTGGTGAAGATTCTATGCACGTTACAATCATGATAGTTAATCAACAATAGAATGATGAAAAGAATACCTCACGGGCATGGCCTAGCTCTTCAGGTTGACTAGTCATTCGATATCTTGAGCTAAGCAGCAGGGAAAGACTGCGTCGAAAGCTCATAAAACTGCAGCAAAGTATTATATCATAGCTCGCAGGCAATATATCAATGAACACAAGATATATTGGGGATATGCTGTCCTTCGGAGGAGACGTAAAGCCGGCGGTCCTGAGTCCATGGTTGTTGGACTCGTAAAGGATCCCTACCTAAGATTGGAATACCAGAGTGTTCGCAAAATTTCCGGTTGGGGGATATGTGGTGACCTGTGTTGATGATTGGCCTTGGTAGGAGAAACAGGCCTACGTTGAATAAATCATTTAAAGAAAGAACACCCCACACACTGTTAAACCGAAACTAACTGAAACGGACTGAAAATATTTATATCAAGTCGTTCAACCAAAATCCCAGCTGGCTGCAGAAGGTTTTTTTCTTGTTTGAAGAATAAACTGCAGCTCGTTCAATACCTTTGCAAGTATTCTCCGACTTTTCAAAAATCAGTGCTGAAACAGAACTTTTTATTACCGGTGGATATGAAGACTCCAAAAAATCTTCAAGCTACAAGGTAATAAATCTACTGAATTGCTAGACTAGAAGTCCAATCACCTAGAAGCAGATTGAAGGATTTTCAGCCATATTTTTGTTGCTGTTCGTGGAGGAATTGAACAAGTTATTATAAATTGTGCAGATTCCCATGTTTTCGTACTCAACATCCACTTTTGTCATAAGCTATCGAATAGTAGTTGTTGAGGGACTTGGTTTGAAGGATCGGACTAAAATACTCTTTCAAGCTGGGATTCAATTCAAATGTGTCTGAAATTATAAGAACTTTTGATTTTTTGTAATTACATTGCTTAAGGGCTGCAATACATGGGCCTCCGAACTTACTCCTATTCGGTTATGAAAGACGAGATGGAAAGTTGTACCCGGTGCAAATGGCAAAACCACATATGCCACATTCTTTGATTAGGCTTTGCAAATATAATGCTGAATGCCTGATAATGTTTTGCACTTGTAGAATAAGCGATATCAATTGTATATCCCTTTGCGAATGCATCGGAAATTATTGTCAAAAGTTACCTGAATGAATTTTTCACTACTTATTAATAGGTAAACCACTTTTTTCATCAAATTTGTATTGAATTAGATCATGCCGTTTTTACATACCTCACCTGAACCAGGTGTCAATAGTAAATATCATTTTTTTGTTTTGGCAGCTACAGCGATGGAATCGGAACCTATTATAGGTCAGAAAAAAAAATTGGACCATAATTCCGTCCGGCAACCTCCGAAATATTATTCATCAAGTCTTCCTCAACTCAAATCACCAATCAGAATGAGGTTATCGGTTTTTTCAAACGGAATGTTTCGCAGCGCTTGCACTAATAAGAATTTGAGAAAAATTAACTTCTTCGAGCGGGATTCGAACCCACGACCTTCCGTTTTCTAGACGGATGCTCTGCCACTGAGCTATCAAAAACCCTGAGTTCTCCATCGCAAATTTCGGAAGTCATTTATCTCAAATTCTATTGTTAGTTGTTATTATTCAATCGAGAACTTTCGGCGGTTTTCGACTGACAGAGGTGTTAGTTGAGAAGGATACACATTCATTATCATATGGTCTTAGTACCCAATTGTACCTTTCAACCGAAGCGTCGTCGATGTTTATCGACTTCAGCAGGTATCAGGTGTAGATACCAACCAGATGATTTCAAGCCGGAAAATTTACACGATAGAAGTATTAGTGTCTGTGTGATTAACAATGGAATGAAATTATAGCGGCATTCAGACAAATCATAAGAATGAGAGAAAAATTAACTTCTTCGAGCGGGATTCGAACCCACGACCTTCCGTTTTCTAGACGGATGCTCTGCCACTGAGCTATCAAAGACCCTGAGTTCTCCATCGCAAATTTCGGAAGTCATTTATCTCAAATTCTATTGTTAGTTGTTATTATTCAATCGAGAACTTTCGGCGGTTTTCGACTGACAGAGGTGTTAGTTGAGAAGGATACACATTCATTATCATATGGTCTTAGTACCCAATTGTACCTTTCAACCGAAGCGTCGTCGATGTTTATCGACTTCAGCAGGTATCAGGTGTAGATACCAACCAGATGATTTCAAGCCGGAAAATTTACACGATAGAAGTATTAGTGTCTGTGTGATTAACAATGGAATGAAATTATAGCGGCATTCAGACAAATCATAAGAATGAGAGAAAAATTAACTTCTTCGAGCGGGATTCGAACCCACGACCTTCCGTTTTCTAGACGGATGCTCTGCCACTGAGCTATCAAAGACCCTGAGTTCTCGATTGAATAATAACAACTAACAATAGAATTTGAGATAAATGACTTCCGAAATTTGCGATGGAGAACTCAGGGTCTTTGATAGCTCAGTGGCAGAGCATCCGTCTAGAAAACGGAAGGTCGTGGGTTCGAATCCCGCTCGAAGAAGTTAATTTTTCTCTCATTCTTATGATTTGTCTGAATGCCGCTATAATTTCATTCCATTGTTAATCACACAGACACTAATACTTCTATCGTGTAAATTTTCCGGCTTGAAATCATCTGGTTGGTATCTACACCTGATACCTGCTGAAGTCGATAAACATCGACGACGCTTCGGTTGAAAGGTACAATTGGGTACTAAGACCATATGATAATGAATGTGTATCCTTCTCAACTAACACCTCTGTCAGTCGAAAACCGCCGAAAGTTCTCGATTGAATAATAACAACTAACAATAGAATTTGAGATAAATGACTTCCGAAATTTGCGATGGAGAACTCAGGGTCTTTGATATCTCAGTGGCAGAGCATCCGTCTAGAAAACGGAAGGTCGTGGGTTCGAATCCCGCTCGAAGAAGTTAATTTTTCTCAAATTCTTATGATTTGTCTGAATGCCGCTATAATTTCATTCCATTATATATATATATATATATATATATATATATATATATATATATATATATATATATATATATATATATATATATATATATATATATATATATATATATATATGAATATTAACTAAAAAATCTTCAGAAATGTAATATAAAATTGTCAAAAATCATGCTTCACACGGCCTCAATACCAGCATAACGATGTTCACTAAATTTACTCCAATTCATTGTTTATGGTACATAATTTCATAATGTACAATTTAGTCTTCCTCATCTTAGAACCCTGTTCTGTCTGAATTCTAAGGCTGTGAAATTCAATCATAAGTTGAACTCTTGAGGTACTATTCTGAATGAGAAACGAAATTGCATTTGAATATTCGGAGTCGATATATTTTTGTTTGGGTATATTCTGATCTAAAATAAAATGCTATCATTATTCGATATTACTACTTTTCTTCAGGTTTGAAGGCCGTCATTCTTTGGAATTTTTTCCTGACGTTTCGCTAGCGCGAGTGGCTAGCTTCTTCAGAGGCTCAGTCAGTTGGACTATTATTCCGATATCAAGATGAATCTCATCTTCCACTTCAATTTTATATTCATGTTTTTTTGTTTGAAAATCATAATAATGGAATGTTTACTCGGTAGTCGATTCATCATAACTGGGACTCAATTCGTGGAATTGTAACTAAGGAGACATTTGTTTCAAGTCAGGTGTTTTATATATATAATGTTAGTAATTTTTGTATCTTCTGAATTGTAAATTGGAGTAGTTCCATCAGCAAAAAGTTTGATGTATCCTAACAAATTCAGTTTTGAAATTGAATTAATATAGAGGAAATTTTGAATGGGTCCTGAAATATAGATCCCTATAGAGTGTTGATTATTGTTTTCCAAGGAACTCATTTTATATGCTATACAAAAATACTGTTGTCAATTAGTGAGATAGGATTCGAACATCTGGACTATTATTCCGATGTCAAGATGAATGAGCCTCTGAAGGAGCTAGCCACTCGCGCTACCGAAACGTCAGGAGGAAATTCCAAAAAACGACGGCCTTCAAACCCGAAGAAAAGTAGTAATACTGAAAACTCACTCACAATCATTTCTATAATCAAGCTGCCACAAAATCCGAATCTCGAAACACCCTTTATTCAACTGATCATGAAAATCAATCTTCAGGAATGGATCCAGCTACGAAACGTTGTGTTTGGAATGCTCTTTGCAAAGTTCGTGACAGTGGAAAATGCATACTCCTCACCTCACACAGCATGGAGGAATGTGAAGCTCTGTGTACCCGTATCGCAATAATGGTGAATGGTAGCTTCCGATGTCTTGGATCCACTCAACACTTGAAGAACAAATTTGCTAAGGGCTATGCTCTCACGATCAAAATGAGAAAGCCGGATCATCGATATTCCGGAACAGAACGGATCGAAGAGTTTATAGAAGAAAATTTTCCCGGTGCCCAGGTCAGGGAGATGCATCAAGAGTTGATCAATTATTATATCACAGATGAGTCGGTTCCTTGGTCAAAAATGTTCGGCATTTTGGAGAGAGCCAAACGAACTAATCTCAATATTGAAGATTATTCTTTAGGGCAGAGTAGTCTCGAACAGGTAGGATTACTTATACTCCAGAACGTTTTCATTCATATACTCATATTCAAGAATATCTATCTGAGTGAAACAAACTCACAATAAGTGCAGAATTTCACATGTCATTACCTAAACTAGAACCATTATCCAAGAAACACTTGAAAAATATTTTTTATGTTATTATAGTTCACATTTAGAATTATATTTTCACCAGATTTTTTTAGATTTTTGGTGCATTATTTTTTTTTGAATGTTTATATGTTGTACATCCCTACAATTAACTGTGAGAGAAGAAAAACAATGGAATTCCCGTGTTTTATGGAATCAAAATTTATATTTCAATTGAACAATACGAGTTGATTTTCGCTATAACTGAATTCTAAAAACACCGTGACAAATTTGACTAATCAAGTCATACCTAGAATTTTTTTGGGGAAATTCAAAGAAAACTGAAAGAGAGAGAATCAGAATTTGAACATTGATTTTCAATTGGAAAATATGAGTATTTAAAATTCATTTATTTTACGGATTTTCACGGTTGTTTGTATTACTAACCTATATTACTCAACTGAAAATGAAATTTCAAATTCTGGATCTATAAAGGGGTGCAATGAATTATAATTATATTAATATTTCTTCTTGTTTGAATACATATATGAAAGTCATACCTATGTCAAAATGGAGATACTGATATATACCTCTGAGGACATGATCAACCAATGAGTTGAAAATGCACTCCCAATTAGCCTGATTGAAATAGGAACTGAACATTTATATTCTAATAATGAAGAAGAATAAAATAAGGATAGAATATTAGACGTGATTCATTTTTATTCTGTTTTCCTGCATTCTATTTTCGACATTCTTGAGAGTGTTTAATAATGATATCAATTGATACAATAATTAATTATTCCCAGGTTTTCCTGACTTTCACCAGAAATCAAAACCAGACGTCATAAAAAAGGTTCAAGCGCCTAGGACATGTGAACCTGAGTTACTTACAACCAAAGAAAAGGTGCAGATTGACAAATGGAGAATAGATCTAGAGAAAACTGCAGAACGAATCAAGATCTTCATCTCCAGAGTGTTGGTCGAGATCAATTCAGAGCACTTGCCTATTTGGTGTAGATTTGGCTTCTTACAGCGATTAATCTGATACGCCAAAGAGTATTATTACTTTTAAGAAAAACATTCAGTGTCTTTTTATTGATTATTTTTTGTTATAGCAGTTATCTCAGAGCAGAAGAGACTAAAAACTGCCTATATTTTGTGAAAAGAAGCATTTTGAATGAACGCTTCAAATAGAAATATATTCCATGATCAATTTTTTTTGTACATATCTCATATTGTATAAGCTCAAATGACGACTTGTTATTATAATCAGCTGATTTGAATATTGTTCTCAAACTGAATAATAGAATTATGTCAAAAACTGTGCTTAAAACGTTGAACACACTACAGAAAGTAATTGCCACTTGTATATTCAAATCAGACTCCTAGGAACCTACACTCAACTTATACAAAACAACTTCTAGATATTTATTCTACACTTTCTTTCGCTAGATCAAATATAACGTCAAACACTTCAATCTGGTTTTCAAACCTGTTACTAACCACCACAACCATCCTCTACAAGCATTCTAACGATTTTTCAATTATGAAAATAAAAAGAAGTGGGACTTCAATCAGCTTATTTTCAAGACATGAGATAGGTACTACAACGTATATCCAAATTAATTGAGTATTGTGGTGAACTGAGATTCAAAAATAATTGAAAAATATATTTATAATATTAAGTAAGAGTTTTTTTTTACAATTGCATTGTAACTACTTGCATACTTGTGGAATTACATCACTGATGTTTGGGAAGTTTCCGCTTTTATTATTTATTTATTCATTTATTCAATATACAGCTTCCAGACAGAACAGGGTTCCGGTATGAGGAAGTCAAAAAACTACTTCATAAAATTATGTACAAATTGAAGTAATATTCATTTGATAATTTAGTGAACATCATTATGCAAGCAAATATTTTTTAAGTTCTTTTGAAAAAATATGAATGGATTTGGATGATTTAATTTTTTCTGGTAGTTCATTGAAAGTTTTCAATGCTAATGAGATGTGGTTATTTTTTCCTCTATTGGAATGAATCATATTTAAATGAAAGTTATTTGATATTCTAGTATCGTGGCCATGTAAATCATAATTTTTTGACAATTTTATATTACATTTCTGGAGATTTTTTGTTAATTTATATATACTTAGATTTTTCATGATCAATTAGATGATCCAAAGTCATATTGTCTGTTACTTTATATAAATCTGCAGAAGGAGTATCCCATGGTTTTCTGAATATAACCTTTATGGCTTTGTTCATTGAGCGATATATTTTTTTTTGTTTTTTAGAGCATGAAGACCAAACTGTAATGAGGTATCTGATATGAGAAACAATGAGGGCATTATATATTAGAATCTGAACGTTTTTGTTCAAAATGTGAATCCTTCTAATGGCCCCCAGGAATGGAACAATAGAGATCTTTATTTTTCAATATGATTTACAAAACTTAATCTTGTGTCAATTATTAAACCTAAATATTTATGATTAGAAACTCCAGCTATCAGTTTATCATTCATCTTCAAGTTTAATTTTATATTCTTTCTGTTTTTTTGTTATAAAATCATGAAAACAGTTTTTTCCGAATTGACGGTTAGGTTAATGCTTCAATTTATCTTTTCATTTATATTATAGTAATTATTTCTCCACTATTAACATAATATATGTTTATTGGAGATTGAATGAATAAATGAGTTGCCCTGAGTCCTTACTGATAGTGATTGCTGACGAAGATTTCCCCCCGTATCAACGTGGAGTTCTGGTGGTTCCTATGTGTATTGATTTCTTTGTTCAAAATAATTGCCTAGCGGTTCATCTTCTAGAGAAATTCGTCCCGACTCTTCGAAATCAAATAGAACACCCAGTATATCCATATATCTTTGATTCCATAGTTGATTTCACATATGAGTATCTCACAATACCGTTTGAATGTTTTTTGAGGGGGTGGGTTCTCCGATAGATCGAGTTTTCCTTGTCCTGATAATCAAAGAGCTTTGAATATTTACGTTATGTTTTAAAGGTAAATTGGTATATTCGCCCCGATACGTAACTACAGTATCACAAAAAGTTACTGTTGGAACTTCTTTTATAAGATCACCTACCCGGTGAAACTATAATCGGATTCTGATGGGGGATTGAAAACTAAATCAGAAATTAGCAGCAAAAAATACCAAAAACTACTCAAAAATTGTGTATATTGTCAATATGACTTCAAAACAAGTAACAACCAACTATATTCTTCAACTATTCTTTTTTATATAATATACAGAAGGTTCAAAGTGATTCATGAAGGATCCATTTCCAACATTCTCCCACCTTGAGTCACTTGACCATTCCAGGGTGACTCAACTACTAAATCTTGTCGGCGGTTTACTCTTCCTTCCGTATCTTGTTATAACACTCTGTGGTTCTGATTCTTGATCTTCAAAATCTTGTAAATCATTAGATTCGACTACAGCGTTCTCGTGAGAATCATTTGATTTTTCTAAAACTTCAGGAATCTTCTCAGCGTTCACTTCCAACGGGAAAATACGTTGAATAGGTCTCAATAACTGACCAGCTTTAGTCTTCAGACGAACTAACCGAACATTTCCATCTTTTCCAGGCAGCAACTCTTCCACAATCGCTAGAGGCCAGTCAATTCGTTTCAGATTATCACTTCCAATCAAAACAATACTTCCTACTTTGATCGGATTATTAATAGCTGGTTTCTTAGAATGGAGAAGTAGTTCTCCCAAGTATTCTGTTCGAAATCTTCGTCTAAGATCTTCCCTCAGTTTCTGTCGGTATCTCATATGCCTATTCAAATCACTTGATTCAATGGCATCAACATCAGGTAGATCGCTGGTTAATGCAGAAGTAGGTCCCATATCTTTCAAAAACATATTCGGCGTCAATGGTATCAATTCAGATGTGTTCTCGGAGACGTACGCAATAGGCCTGGAGTTGAGAACTGACTCAACATCACACAAAACCGTCGCTAATTCTTCATAGGTCAAACATGCTCGTCCCAATACTTTCCGTAGTAGTTGTTTCACAAGTCTTATCAACCGCTCCCACCATCCACCCCACCAGGCGGCAGTTACAGGATTGAATTTCCAGCTAATTCGTTGAATAGTGTTGTACTCAGAAATAGCCTTCCAGTCTAGTTTCTTGAATGCATTGTCTGCACCGACAAAATTACTACCATGGTCACTATATACTACTACAGGACGTCCTCTTCTTGCAACGAATCTTCTGAAAGCCTGCAGGAACATATCAGTTGACAATGATGATACCAATTCAAGATGAATAGCCCTGTATACACCACATGTGAATATACAGATCCAGACTTTCCCACCATTTCGAATGAAAAGTGGTCCGGCAAAATCAACACCTGTGATCTCGAAAACTACGGCATCTTTAACTCGATCTCTGGGCAATCTGACGGGTGCGGATTCCAATTTTCTACAGTCATACCTCCTGCACTTCACACATTTATGTATAACGGATCGAATGGTTCGCCTTCCCTGAAGAATCCAGAACCTTTCTCTTAAAATGTTCAGGAGACCTTGTATACCAACATGGCAATATTTCATGTGAGTGTCATAAATAAGCCTTGTAACGACAGGGTGTTTTGAGGGCAAAACGACTGGATTGCAAAATTCTCGAGTATCGCAGCCTTCACAAATTCTAGTTTTAACCCTTATCATTCCATTTTCGTCCACAAAAGGGCATAAAGATGATAACTTCTCGTCTGATGCACCATTGAAACTTTCAAGCTGAATGAAATTGATAAGTTTCATTTCAGATTCTTCATATTCTTCTGTTGAAAGTTTTTCAATTCTCTTATGCCTTCTATTCAAGCAATTGTGGATGAATCTACGGACATATCCAACCACTTTGACTATGCTGTCGTACTTGGAAAAATATCTATAATAACATTCAAAATCAGGACACCTTTTAGTGTTCAGTATCGACAAAATTACTTTCCTCTTCTCAGTAACGATTTGGTCTTCATCAGGCTGGTATTGTTGGGCTGGCCATTCATCCATAGGTTTTCGCAACCAAAATGGCCCTTCCCACCATTTTAGCTCTAGTAGCTTCTTTGGCGAACAACCTCGTGAGGGCAAGTCGGCAGGGTTAATATTACCAGGAACATGGTACCACGAGTTTTTGTCTGTGAGAGTACGGATTTCTTTGACTCTATTCCAAACGAATGGTTTCCATATTTCGTCCCTCTTGAGCCATGATAACACTGTCGTAGAATCGGTCCACCAATACGCCGAAATACCTTCCAAATCTAGATCCTTCATAACCGAATTAGACAATCTAGCTCCAATTGTTGCTGCCATCAATTCCAGCCTCGGAATGCTAAGTTTCTTCACAGGAGCAACTCGAGACTTAGCTTGAACCAGATGTATTTTTACTGTGCCTTCGTTCTCCATCCTGAGGAAAATAGCTGCTGAATAAGCTTCTTGGCTTGCATCACAAAAGACATGCAATGTTACAGATTCAATATTGGGGTGATATCCTAACCATCTTGGTATATTCAATTCCTTCAAAACACATAATTCCTCGAACCAACGAAGAAAAAGGATTCTGATATCACCCTTTATTTCTGTATCCCAGCCAATCTTCATTGTCCATAATCTTTGAAGTAATACCTTGGGGAGCAAAGAAACTGGACAGGTGAAGCCAATCGGATCATAGACACGATGTGAAAAGGATAAAATGGTTCTCTTCGTCACGATCTGAATACTAAAATCTCTGAAACATTCACTACTAAGCAGCAATGTATCTAGTTGTTTATTCCAATTGAGCCCCAGTACTGGTGTATTCTGACTTTCTTGTGTGTTGTTCTCATCAAAGGGATTATTCAAAATATTATTCTCCCACCCTCGTAAATCGAATTTTCCATCCATCATAATCTTACTGGCCTCTTCGACGAAAGTATTGAGCTCATCAAGATTGTTGACGCTGGTTACGCAATTGTCAACGTAAAAACTCTTCTTCAGTTTCATAATGACCCAAATGGAGTATATTGAATCATTTTTCTGACATTTCGCCAAAGTTTGTTGAAGATGGTAATTCAAGACACTACTTAGGAGAAATGGACTACATGTTACTCCGAAAACGACTCTACAATGCCTATAACATATCAATCGATTGTCATCCGCATACCACAGGAACTTTACAAAATCTCGTTCTTCTGGTGTCAAGCTAATCTGAAGAAATGCTTTTCTAATATCAGATACCACTCCAATCTGATGTAATCTGAATCGCAAAAGTATCGATGGTATCAATTCAATCAGATTTACACCTTTTTCCAAACATTGGTTCAGGGAGGGGTGGTTCTTCATTCTTGCGGATGCATCAAAAACAGGGCGAATTCTTGTAGTGGAGCTACTCAACTTCAAGACATGTCTATGGGGTAGATATAGACCTTTCTCGTGAACTATTCCTTCTGGTACTTCTTCAATGATGCCTTCTTTCAGCCATTCGCAGAAAACCTGATGGTATGACTCATAATAACCTTCTTTCTTAAGTCTAGTAGCTTGAATTGCAAGACGCTTCTCTGCCATATCGAAATAACTGGGCAACGGCGGATGCCCCTCAATCCAAGGCATTCTGACCTCATACCTTTCTTCGTCATTGATGCTGATAGTTTGTAGAAAATGGTTCATGACTGAAAGTTCTTTATCTCCTCGAGATATCTGCTCATTGGGATCTGTTATTCCTAGTACATTTAGTTTCCATAGATCAGAAATACATGAATCGTTACAGAACAAAGATGTAACCAACATTGAAGAACTTTGAACGTAGGGTCGTGGAATTTTCCCCATCAATGTCCAACCCAACGAGGTTTCAATTGCCGTCAAACCGCAATCTAGGGAATGTCTTTTTCCAGTGAGCAATTTTCCCGCGATATCTGCCCCGATTAAAATTTCAATGGGTCCAGTTTTCTTATCGCTGATCGAAATATTCAAATGTTCAAGTTCATCCATCCACGGCCCCTGGATTATATATTTCAAATTGTTACAAATGACAGTTTGATCTAAAACTTCAAAGTCACAAGTATATTTGTCATTAATGTTGCTAAGTTTGACTCGATAACAAACATGTTCTATACATTCTGATTCCATCCCTCCAAATAATGAATGAGACAAACTTTCTTTCTTTATTGGTACGTAGTTCATTTCACGGGATAAATCTTTGGTAATGTAGGAACGTTGTGATCCAGTGTCTATTATAGCACGAGCCATACGTGTTTTTCTTGAGCCAACAACTTTCACTAACAAGGTTTGTAGAAAAACGTCTCCATATGTATGATTGGATAATGAATCGCTTGGAACGGGAATGCTGTTTGACTCAACTTTTCTCTCTTCACTATTACACATAATGGCTGTGTGTCTTCCATTGCAAATTGGACACTTTATCCTCAAACGGCACCTTTTTGCCATATGGCCAAATCTCAAGCAAATGAAGCAGCAACCCTTTGCTTTGAGAATACGAGACTTCTCGTCATGAGTGTGTTTAGTAATTTTACAATCGGCTGAGAGATGATTACCACTACAAAAAACACATTTTACTTCTGACTTCTGGTTGAACAATCCTGCGGCAGTGGCTACTGGTTGTTCATGTCGGACTGCAACTTTATTTCTCTCAATTTTTCCTGAGCTCTTCTTGATTTCGAAACCAGCAATAGCAAGTGATATCCTTTCTTCATTTTCAACTTCCGATCTAATGAAATCCATCAAATTTTTCAAACGATCTTTCACGGAAGTATTACTGCTACATTTACTGTTTCTCTGCCAGGTTCTCAAAATCTCTTCAGATAAACACGACTCAACCATGGGGTAGAGCATGGCTGCACAGGTTTCAGAAGTAACGTCCAGGGATTCAAGAGCTCTCAGTTGCGACTCCATCTTATCGTATAGATCAGCCAGTTTCAGTTTTTCGTGCATGTTACTCAAGACTAGTGACAAGAGTTCCCTCACATACACTTCTACTAAAATATCGTGCCTACCAAAACGAGATTTCAAACTTTCTATCACCTTTCCATAGTTTTCTTTAGTAGGTGGATAGCTATCAACTAATTGTCGAGCTCTGGAATTTGGTATTGTGGCCTGAATGAGATACTGATACTTATCCTCATTCTCAATCATTGGATCATCATGAATACGTTTAAATTGGCTCCAGAAAGTTAACCAATTTTTCACTTCGCCACCAAACTTGGTAAATTCTATGATGGGAAGTTTCAATTTTCTCCTACTGGATACAGATACGTCGCTTACACTAACACTAGCCTCTGCTTCTTTTCTGAGTAGTCTCTCCATCTTGATTTTAACTTTATTGTATTTATTACTGTATTCATCAACGCCAGCAATTTCTGATTCTAATTCTTCAACGCTACAATCAGCTCTCAAAAGACCATCGTAAATTTGTTGATTCAATTCATTCATGGATTCAACTTTTTGATCTAACATTCGAAGTTTCACTTCTAACTCCATTGAATCTGGATTCTCGCTTGCAAGCATGTCAACCATTGCATTGTGAATCTTCGTAAAAGCTGATCTTTGCGCGGATCTTGCTCTTTTTGTTCTATCCATCAGAAAATGTCCTGTCACGGTCGCCACAAAATGTTGGAACTTCTTTTATAAGATCACCTACCCGGTGAAACTATAATCGGATTCTGATGGGGAATTGAAAACTAAATCAGAAATTAGCAGCAAAAAATACCAAAAACTACTCAAAATTGTGTATATTGTCAATATGACTTCAAAACAAGTAACAACCAACTATATTCTTCAACTATTCTTTTTTATATAATATACAGAAGGTTCAAAGTGATTCATGAAGGATCCATTTCCAACAGTTACTGACTATTTTGTCAGTTATGTTACGTATTTCTTATGAATTCTGTAACTGAATGAAAATAAATCATATACTTCCTCTTGGCAAAGTTCTGCAACTAGTCTGCTTCGTCTTTCAACTGAATATTTTTAGTTCAACCACCTTTCCTAGAAGAGATATGAAACGTTGATCTGCATTCACGTAGCCTGTTTTGGATGAAAATGATAATTCTCAAATGTTACTATGATCGTTGACTGCATTGTAAATTCTCGAAACAATAACTATTGAAATCGAAAGCATAAGTTGAAAGAGTAACGAAGGCAGTATTCATTTTTGTGGTGCTCGTTGTGTGAACTTCCATTTATTCAAACTACTATCATCAATCTGAGCACCTCAACTCCTATTTGTCAAAAATGACAGAATAACTGTTACTGATATCGATACCTCAAAGCACAAATAATATTCCTTCGAAAAAAAGTTGATTTCTCTGAGAGAAAAAGACAGATTTCGGAATAAAAAAAAGTTCTCTCTATATAAAAGGTATGACGGTTCCCGTGATTAAAAGTTTTCTGATGATGACACTTGTAATTTTCAATATATCCCGGATGAAGAGAAAAAAACTTTCAATATGTAAAAAAGGTGAGATTAAAAAAAACACCTCTCTAGAAAAATGGCATGATCTTGATGAATAAGTTTTTTTGAGACAAAAGTGAGATCCCTAGAAAAAGTTGATCCTCGGAAAAAATAACACATCTCAATAAGAAACGTGAGATTTCATGGAAAGAGTGTGGATCTTCAACGTCTTAGATATATTGCATTCACTTGATTTTTCAAACTTCATCTCTCAAAATGAGAGCAGAATGTAGAAAGCCCGACCTAATGATTGATCTAGCGATAATAATCAGGATCATTGGGCAGAACTTGTACACAAGATTCATATACCGGTAAATAGTATTGCACCACATTACTGTGACGTTTTTCGACCCCAACCATTGTTTATAGAGATATACTTAGTCAACCATATGGAAGTATCATTTGAAGGGATGTATACTGCGGGTATATGACAATAGTGATTTCGTGCCCAAGTCATGTCTTTCTTTTCATTTTTCTTACGGATGTCGTAGCCTGTATCACATCTCAAATCTCAAATTTGTCGAATATTCAAAGAGCGAATGTAATAATGAATCATAAGAGTCGGGATCATTTCCCAATCCTTGAAACAAGCCATCATAATTCCAGTACACAAAGGTGACGGAACGGACAATCCTACGAATTATCGTCCAATTTCACTACTCTGCACCCTTTCAAAAATATTTTATCTCCATGTCAGTTTGGATTCCAGAAATCAAAAAGTACAACTGATGCAATCTTTTCATTCCTTGGAAATGTTTATTTAAGCCTAAACGAAGGTGAGGTGGTTGCGGCAGTGTTCTGTGACTTTATTATTATGGATTCAGGGGTGTTGCTTCGAAGTGGGTCGAATCTCATCTCACTGGCCAAAAACAAAGAGTTAAAATTTCCAATGAATGCTCGGGTTATTCTGATATCAGATCCGGAGTACCTCAGTGCTAGGTCCTATTTTTTTCTTGCTGTACCTAAATGACTCGACTTGTTCACCTATTACAGGGATATCCACATTATTTGCTGACGATACCACCCTTTTATGGCATGGCAAAAATGTGGATAGTTTGAAAACAATCATAGCCCAGGATCTAGAGGAGATCATCGCTTAGTGTAACACGAACAATCTCTGCTTCAATATAAATAAAACTAATATCCTAGCATTTAAGTTCGAATTGAATAATATCTGTCTGAACACACATAATGTGGAAAATAAATCATGTATAGTTCCTGGGTAAACACATTAATAATAAGCTTAAATTCGAAGACCATATTATGTCACTAAAAAAATGATTAGCATCAGGCTGCAACGCAATTAGAGTGGTGTCAAACGAACTTGGTGCAGTCATCGCTAGAAACACCAATTTTTCCCTCATTGAATCTCATATATTAGGTATGGCATAGCTTTCTGGGGTTTCTGTAGCCAGAATTTATTACAGTCTGTTTATGTCCAACAAAAAAGGGCCATAAGGTACTTGTGCAGGGCCAAAGCAAGAGACCACTGTAGACCGCTGTTTATATCCCAAAAAATTCTTACCATAACAAGTATTTTCATTTTGGAAACTGTCTGTTTGATTCATAACAAACAGTCTACAAGGATTAATATGACTCGCACTCACGTAACCACCCGAAGTAATAACCTTTGCATGCCAATACCAAAAACAACTCTCATAAAATATTCAGTTGTATATGAAAGTAAGAAAATATATAACCATCTACCGAAATATTTGAAAGTATTTAAAAATCTTAAGCACTTCAGAAAAGCAGTAAAGGACTTCCTGATGCCAAAAGCACACTATGACCTGCAGGAATAATATAATGAAAATTTCTGACCTCAGAACAGTCCTATAGTGTTATTATTCATCAATTTTGAGTAAGTTTTTACATTTTGTATGTGTTTTAGCGATATAACTCCACCTTACTCATTTGTAATAAACTTAACTCATTGTTTTCCATTTTTCTTACCTTCATTTTATTAATAATTATTTTACAATAATTATTTCAATTCATAAATTACATTTTATACTTTGAATTATATACTTATATATTTATCGTACATATTAACATTTCATTTATATATGTATGAGAATATGGATTATACCACAAGTTATATTGTACTCATCGCGTTGTCAATAAGAACTAATTCTTGGACAATAAAGCACAGTTTTGATTGATTGATTGATTGACTGTATTGTTAAAAAATAACTGATTTTTCATATAAAGCTAAGATTGTGAAGAACTTCGAAGTGACCTACTTACAATTTAACATCCAGAGAACAAAATTTTTCGGAAAAGTTTCAGAATCCTGGATTGCGTCCAATTTCCACAAAAATTTTGGAGAACGTTTAAAAAGGCTCAAGATGAATAAAAAAAATAGAAAATTTGGCGCGGAAACCATAAAAAAAGGAATTTTTTCGAAAAGAAAATGTTTATAAGCACTCAATCCAGATTCCGAAATTCTACTCTGAACTGTTATTTTGTCAGTGTACATACCCGATTTTCCGATAGAACATTATTCACATACACCATTCTTTGAATTCATCAAGATAATGTGCCCATATATCCTCCAAGTGAAGATTTTTATTTCATTTTAAGGTGGTGAGAAACAGACAAAGCAATATAGTTTATACTTTGTACCGTCATTTTGACAGCTCTAGACTGTTTCGAATCTCAAACAACGTTGCCAAATTGAAAAATCAAGTACTTATATATAATGTAGCTAAAATTACTGAACTCGCGAAAAACGTAATACTTTTATTAAATCTGTCCCAAACAAACCTAACTAACTTTGCGGAAAACAAATGTTTTTATTAAATCGATCTCAACCAAACCTTACTAACCTGACTTAACCTAACACATTCATTGTGAACCTATCAACAAGAAGGATGGATTTTGCAAAAGTTGAATCATTCGGGTATGTTCGGAGACTGTGGGTAGAACGAAATGTGGGTGCAACGACATGCTCCCAACCAAACCTAACTAACCTGACCCAACCTAACAACCTAACACATTCATCGTGGACCTATCGACAAGAAGGATGAATTTTGTAAAAGTTGAATCATTCGGGTATGTTCGGAGACTGTGGGTAGAACGAGATGTTCCCATCTGAAACAATTTATCAATTAATGAATTAGATTCCATTGATTGGAATTTAGAACCAACACCACGAAAGATCAATAAATGAACTGTACGAATCATTCAAATATGAAATTGTTGAATATCATTCACAATCTGACAACGTCGCTCTGCTCCAATTCAATCGAAGCCGAAATTAATGAAGCTAGTTGTCATTTCTAGTGAAATTTTAATTGTAAATCTGCAAAGAATGAACGTTATAAATGAACATTCTGGTGATATTTCTTGCAGAAAAATATAGTTAGATATGTTTTCTTACAGAAAATGGTAAGTAAAGTGACAAATCAAATGTGATTTTTTCGTTACATAACCTAAAATTTCACCCGTTTTTCCTTTTGGAAAGGAACTTGCTGTGGTTTCCGCGCCGAATTTTTGTTCTTTTCATTCATTTTTAGATATTCTGAAGCTCCCCTAACAATTTTATCGAAATCCGAGGCAATCCAGCATTCTGAAACTTTACCAATTTTTCAGAAGATTCGGGCGAGTAACAACATTTCGAGAAGAGCTGGGATAGATTGATTAATGGAATGACATTAGAGATGTCATTTTGAATAAACATCTCAAAAGAATCCTAATAGTCCAAGAGAATAGGTATTATTGAAAAAAAAATGCCGCCCAGGCGGAAAAAACCATCTTGTGAAAATAATGAAGATAAATCATATAACTCACAATTCATACAATTCAACTATGGAAATAACTCCATAAATAGTAATGAAGAAATGTAAACAATTCGAAAACTTGAAGAAGAAAATCAACATTTATGGAAAATAATTGAAGAAATTCTAATTATAAAGACAAATATGTTAACCAGTTACAAAAAGAAAATGAAAAATGAAATGAAAATTATGAATTGATTACTTCGTACCTGGTAGAGAAAGAAACAATCATGGAAATCCTAAATAAAATTACGAACAAAATTGAAGGAATTGAAAAGACGAAATTACCTGAAAATAAACCAACATATTCTCAAATATTGAGTAAGTCACAAGGAACAAAAAAACTCTCTCATTTCGAATCAATAATAATCAAGCCTGAATCAACTCAAGAAATTTCAGAAATAAAAAGGAGAACATTGATATTAGTCAATTCGAAATTGATATTTCTGGTGTGAAACAAGCAAAAAATGGAGAATTACAAATATTTTGTGAGCAAAAGGATCGTGGCAAAAAACTGAAAGAGGAAATACAGAACAAATCAGAAGCAAATTATACGGTAGAAAGCAAGAAGAAGTTGAATACGAAAATAAAAATAGTTGGACTCACCCTTGAAGAGCCAATTGATAATGAAAATTCAGAAAAACTCCTGAAAGAACAGAAACACTTCATACATGAAAATGATTTCATAAAATATTACATTTAAAAACACGCACACAATATTTGCAGAAATAAATAGAAATTCATTCAGAAAAATAATCGAAAACAATAATGGAAAACTATTCATCGATTGGCAAAATATACGAGTGTATGAAAACAATAAAATAACTCAGTGTTTTGAATGTCACCGATACAACCACTCTTAAAAAAATTGCAAAAAAATGCTCTGGTTTGGAGGAAAATGTGAAAAATCCATAATAGAATGTGCAATGTGTGATTTTTCAAATAATTATGACAACACAAAACATTGCATTGGCCATCTTGCAATAAGTGAAAACTGTCCGGAAAAAAATGTATCAGAAAAAATACTTATCCCAAATTAATAATGACTCATAAGGCATTATCGCTAGCATATCTCAACATTAGAAGTTCAAGGAACAAACTGAAGGATTTAGAATTATATATGAAGAAAGAAGAAATTGATATCTTAACACTATCTGAAACCTGGTTATATCCAAATGAAATACCATTCATTAAAATTCTGAACTACTCGGAAGTCCATGAATGCAGAAAAACCAACAGACGTGGAGAAGGAGTGTCCATATTTCTGAAGGAAAAATTGGAGTTCAATATTCTGGAGAAAACAACCTAAGGAAACTGTGAATATATCATTCTTGAAATAATATCGATACATCCTAAAACGAAGATTGGCATTATTTGTCGACCACCTGATACGAATGCAGCAGAATTTTTCAAAATTATCAATAATATCACTGGAAAATATAAAAATTTAATTTTATTCTGTTCAAATTAAAATCTTTAAAATTCGCAAAATTCCGATTTTTATGCAGACAACCTTATATCAACGTGGTCACAATAAAACAGCGCTTATGGTGATATACAATTTTTCCTATTATCAAATCAAGTGAAAATAACTGGCATCCACATACCTGTTTATACCTGACAACCCAGTAGTTCGGCCAGGTAAATAATAGACAACCCAAAGGCTGCACATTATATACGTTCTATACTTTATGTCAGGATAAAATTTTCTTATTATCTTGATGTTGCAAAATTTTATTAAAAAATCATTTTCTGAAAAATAATTGAAAATAGTCTGTCCAGGATTTTTTCAGCAAACCCATTTTTAATATATTTTCTAATATACCAAAATCAATATAGAATATGTTTTATTCTATTATCAGCTCGGTGAAGGTCGATTTAGGTTCGGATCTTCTACTATAAGGTGAAGTGTATTATGCCATAGCATTGTTCATAGAGATACATAGTTAGCCAACCATATGGAAATATCATTTGCAGGGATGGATACTACGGGTAGATTGCACTGATGAATTCGTTCCAAAGTTATGTCTTTTCATTCGTTTTTCTCACGAAAGTCGTAGCTCGAATCACACATTTTTTTGATTACTTATACATAATACTCGAATCACACATTTTTTTGATTACTTATACATAATACCAAAATATGGCAAATAATTCAGGTACAGAAGTGGAATTTTTTGGCAATGTTGTAGATCATTTATGTTTTGAGGGTTATTTTAATGCCTGAACTTTCATTGCCTTCATGAAGTTCAGTCGTCAATTCTCTTTTGAAGTTTCATTATCTCTCCTTCAACATTTCAGCCAAACTGACAGACAGATCTCAGCACTAATTTTTTCCTTTAGACTACTGCTAGAGGAGGAAACCTCGTCGTATATTGTCAAGTGAACGGAAATATCGACATTATACTATAGATGTTGTAACAAAAACGCTGAAATAATACTGGCTAGTTAGTTGTAATTGCCTCAGTTTTTATCCGGTCCGATAGAAAGAGTGAAATTGTAGTTTTAGGGCCAGTTGTACACACTCCAGTGAACTTAGGTTCAAGTGAACCGAGTTCAATTGCTAAGCATTAGCGAATGAATAACTGAACTCGGTTCTCTTGAACCACAGTTCACTGGAGTATTTAAACCTGACCCTTAGTTACGTTCTTGTTTGTTATACGCTCATGATTGATTAACGTACCGTTTATAAATAGTATAATAAATACTATTCAAATATTTGTAGAATATTGTGTGGGTCCACGTGGCTTGTTTATTGACGAGATTTACCAACAATTATCGATAGTTTTATGCGGTTGATATGATACAGAGTGATATCTGTGACTTTGTTATTCCGATTGTAATCCTGATACATCTAGATATTCCCCTAGAATTCAACTTTGTAATATGTTACAAAAGTTCATTCGCAGTTTTGTGAGAGATAAGAATTGATATCGAGATCTATACAAGTGTAGAAGGGTAGATTTCTGAAGAAGTTGCTGCCTTGATCAAAAACAGTTCATTCTGGATGAAACGCACGTCCTATCAGTAACCAACTTCTCGTAAAACTCAAATTTTCCTATCAAAAAATACAAAAAATAATACATATCAAAATACTTATCGTTCTTAACGTTTCTGAAACCGAATCTGCTTCGGTTTTCAAACAAAATCGACACGTGTTTCGCTATACAATAGTTTCTAACCTGACAAAATGGTTGAGGCTTTCGCGGCCGAGGTTATTAGTATAACTAGTGCTCTTCGGGCTTGAAGGCCGTCGTACTTTGGAATTTCTTCCTGACGTTTCGCTAGCGCGAGTGGCCAGCTTCTTCAGAGGCTTATTCATCTCCGATGACTAAACAGTTCGATTTCTCAAGGCGTATTTATATTGATGCAGGTAGTCTGGAGTGTTAATTACTTCTGTCGGGTTCGGGGAATAATCATCATTATTAGTTGCCGCACTACCTGCTGTGATTTCATTAGTTATTCTTGATTTCTTTAGAATCGGATTCCAAATTCTGTTTAGAGTCAACGTTTCTTCCTTTCTGTTAAAATTGTCCAAAAACATGCGGACAATTTTAACAGAAAGGAAGAAACGTTGACTCTAAACAGAATTTGGAATCCGATTCTAAAGAAATCAAGAATAACTAATGAAATCACAGCAGGTAGTGCGGCAACTAATAATGATGATTATTCCCCGAACCCGACAGAAGTAATTAACACTCCAGACTACCTGCATCAATATAAATACGCCTTGAGAAATCGAACTGTTTAGTCATCGGAGATGAATAAGCCTCTGAAGAAGCTGGCCACTCGCGCTAGCGAAACGTCAGGAAGAAATTCCAAAGTACGACGGCCTTCAAGCCCGAAGAGCACTAGTTATACTAGTTTCTAACCTGCTTGAGGAAGCTACTGTATATCAAAACACGTGTCATGGTACTGTAAACCTATTTTCCGAGGAAATCGTACTGGAATCTTTTATATTTCAGTGAATATGGATTTTCATCAAGTATAATAATAATAATGAAGGTCTTCATTTCCCAATACATATCGATGCAAAATGAATACAATTTTCCTACTATGAGTAAGATTATGTATGTAGGGAAAGAGGCGAGGTGTCAGCTGGGTGAAATGTCCAGAAATGCACATTACACCCTCTGTTTTTCAATCGGACCTTGGAGAAATTGAATTCAAGGTAATTTATTCATATTAATATATGCATATTATACCATAATATAACAGTTGAATAAAAGTTGTATTCATTGGAGAGCTTGGGTATAGAATAGAATTTTGAGGAAGGAGCAACGCATATATTCCTAAATGAAGAACAACGTTGTCCTGTTCCATTTGACATTAGCATCGTTTCTTGAGCAGTACATTACGAATTTTTTGTTTGAAAGAGCCTACTGACAGTGCTTTTATCGAATCCGGCAGAAAGTTTCTAAAGATTGGCTATCTAATGAGTGAACGAAGTTTTGAACACCTCTCTTCAGTGAGCTGGTGAATTAAGTTTCATTTTTTGCCTCGTATCTAAATTATGAATGTTGTGTCGGTAGACGATTCTTTTATATAAATAGGAAGGGTTTTCAGAAGTAACAATTTTATGAAACAAACATAAACTATGCAACTTTCTGCGATTTGCCATATTCAACCAAGATAAGTGTCTCAACTTATTCGAAATGTTATTACATCGCCGATCACCGAATATCAGCCTCAAACAAGAATTTTGGAGAACCTGTATTGTACGCCGATCACTACTGTCTATACTGGGTCCGTATACAGCATCACAATAGTTGAATTTAATAGTACAAGGGACTCACAGAGTATGGTTTTGGTTTTCATGTTCATAATTTTTCTGTTACCATAAATGACCTTGAGATTACTAAAGGCCGCTCTAATGGAATTTCCGATATGTTTCTTAAAACGAAGGGAACTATCGAATAAGACTTCTAAGTTTTTCGCGCTTTCGAAGGGCTTTACTGGGGTAAAGTCCATCCACATTGATTTCAATAAAGTCGACCACCTGAGTTTGCCGTTTTTTGTCATCGAAATACAAGATAGTCGTTTTGTTTCCATTTAATTTCAATGAGTGCCTCTTAGACTGCTCCACTATACGAGATACATCATCGCTAATTATGCTGATAGCTTTATTCAGATCATCTTTCCTGAAAGAGAAGTAGATCCGAGTATCGTCAGCATAGAAATGTTTTTTGGAATCCCGCACAATATTTGCAAAACTTGATGTATATATCGTGTCCAGTAAAGGACCCAAGATCGAACCTTGTGCTATTCCAGATGTTATACTGAGAGCATCTGATGTATTGTCCGCTATTTCAACACGTTGTCGACGATTCGAGATGTAGGATCGAAAAAAGATTACAGCCTCCTCACTCAAGCCAACAAAATGAAGGATACAGAGAAGCATATGATGGTTCAATGTGTCGAACGCTTTCGAGTAATCTAGAAGCATGAGTATCGTTAGCATATCTGAATCAGACGCTCTCACAATATCATCCGTTATAGACAGAAGAACAGTTTTACAGCTGTGCACTGGCCTAAATCCTGACTGCTGCTCAGGAAGAATTCTATTGTTCGTGAGAAACTCGACAGCGTTGGTAAAATACTTATGGGGCGTAGATCTTTCATCTCTGAGGGGTAACTTTTTTTTGGTATTGGTATTACAATAGCTTTTTCCCAGACATCTGGAAAAACATTAGTTTGGAGGCAACAATTTACTATGTGTGTGATGAATGGTATTATTTGAGGGCAGCACAGCTGAATCAATTTCAGATTCAAACCATCATTACCCATCATGATGGTATCGGCCACTTCAATGTAATTTTCCGTTTTCAAAACTAATTCGATGATTATCCTCTTCTAGGTTTGTTTTCTGGAATTCATCAAAACACCAATTACAATCATATAACTCACAAAAGGAAGAGTATTTAGGGAAAGGGCTCATTTCCTCAAATACTGGCATGTGGGCGTTAGTGGTGTGAAATACTCAGGGATAGAGTCCTGAATTTGAGCCAAATCTTGACCATAATTTTTATACACATAATCTATGCGAAGTCAATCCGAAAAGCTTAATAGACGACTAATATACAAAGAAACTGCCGACGTTCGGTAACTATATTCAGTTTTTATGCCATTCCAATTGATTTCGCAGGGCACGGACAACTATCAATCGGAGGGTAGGTATCCAAAAGTCAGTTGAATATGAGTTCGCCGGATACTCATGGATGCATATGAATCCATCTCTTTATCAGATAAGGAAAAAGGTGGTATTTCGTTTTCAACTCCTCAACACGATTTCTGTAACCGAATTGTTCTCGAAAAATATGTTAGAGAAATTGAAGACAAACAACAAGTTCAACAAAGTAATCCAGAAATATTTTCACATTATGTTAGAGGTAATAAGCAAATCAGATAGGTGAGTTTCAACCGAATTCCTATGGATTAGGAAATATATCGTCAATATATTTAGGATGAATAGCACTTTTTCAAAAACCATCACCATTCTCTGAAATGACAAATTGAAACTCATATCATCCTAAAGTTCAGGGTCACCAGGGGCTGGTGGGGTACTATCTCCTCTTCTGTGGTCACTCCTGGTGGACAGTCTGCTTAAGGCCCTCGAAAGAAGACAAGTAGATCTGCGAGCTTATACAGATGACCTTGTCATTTTGGCAAGGTCCACGTCGGGAAGGGTAGCTTGTAATATCCTTTAAAGCACGATGGATGTTTTTCACGGTTAGTGCCAGAGGGAGCAGATGTCTGTAAACCCCAGCAAAACTGTGATAATCCCCTTCACCAGGAGGAGAAAATTGGATGGTTTAACGCCACTTTCTCTCAATGGTGAGGTCATTCCATTTGGAACGGAGGTGATAAAAAACTCACCTGGAACGCCCACTTGGAAAAAGTTTTACACAAAGCCAAACTGTCCCTATGGACTTGTCGCAGGATTTGTGGTAAATCTTGGGGTTCAGGTCCCAAACAAATTCATTAGATTTATGTGACTATTGTCAGACCAATGCAATGATTACCTATGGGGCAATTGCCTGGTGGCCGAAGGCTTCTCAGAAAACGGCTCAGGCAAAGCTCTCTGGCTTACAGAGACAGGTCTGTTTGGCTATCTGTGATGCCATCAGTACCACACCGTCAGCGGCCATGGAGATCCTCCTAGATCTACCTCCTCTCCACATTTTTCTGGAGAGAGAGTCTAGATGGACTGCATATAGACTTGTGCACATCGCTGATTGCACAAAACAATCTAATGCAGAGTATACTAGACTGCTGGCTGACACTAGAAGTCACAGCATTCTGGGAATGACCCCTGACATTATAACTCCAATTGTGAACTATGAACTTCCTTATACAGTTCTTTTTCCGAGTAGAGAGGACTGGATCCTCCGGGAGAAGGAAATACTGAGAGCAGATAGTTGTTGGTTCACAGATGGATCAAAAACACCTTCTGGTTCCGGTGCAGGTGTTTTCAGTCGCAAACCCAGGACAGAGATATCAACCTGCCTAGGGACCTATGCGACCGTATTTCAAGCGGAAATTTATGCTATTGAACTGTGTGCGGAGAAATTGGCAGAATCCAACCTCACACACAAGTCAATAAAAATATTCTCGGACAGTCAAGCAGCGCTGAAAGCCATTGGCTCTTACCGATCAACGTCCAAACTGGTAACAAATTGCCAAAAACGACTCTCCTCAATAGGAAGATTCAACAAATTGTCTCTGGTCTGGATTCCGGGCCATACTGGCCTGGAAGGCAATGAGGCTGCTGACTCCCTTGCAAAGGAGGGTGCTGCAAGCAGCTTCATCGGACCAGAACCTGTCATTGGCATCGCCTTAGGCTTTGCCAAACAAACATTAAATACCTGGATGGCGAGAAGATTCATGGACTTCTGGCAAAATCTTCCAGGATTTGCTCATTCCAAGGCGTTTATTCACCCTTCGAAGTCGGAAACCAAACAGTTGTTGGACTACAGTAGGGACGATCTACGATGTCTAACTGGCCTTCTCACAGGTCACTGTCATTTGAATCATCATATGCAGAGAATCGGACTGTCAGGAGACAGCCTGTGTCGTCTCTGTCTGGAAAATGATGAAACAGCAGAGCATAATTTGTGCCTGTCCCGCTGCGGACCGAATCAGGTTTTCAGAGTTTGGCAAGGTTTCACTCTTACCATCTGACCTGAAAGATCACTCACCATACAAACTAATCGGCTTCGTTAAGAAGCTGGGTTCATTTGGTCGAGTTTGAATAGGTGTGAGCCACAATAAACCCTTGTTGGTTGCAGTGGAGGGCCGAACAGAAATTACAGAAATATTTTTACATTTTGTTAGAGGTAATAAGCAAATCAGATAGGTGTTTCAACCGAATTCCTATGGATTAGGAAATATATCGTCAATATATTTAGGATGAATAGCACAAACCATCACCATTCTCTGAAATGACAAATTGAAACTCATATCATCCTGTTGGTTACTCATCATCATATCATTTGAACTGCTGGTTGGATACACACATATCAGTTATATATTGCTGGTTTACATGATATAATCAATGACATCAGTCAACAAACTATCATTGTCCTGATTTCTATTTGTTCGCACTGTATTGAGAATAAATAAAATCACAAACACTGTAAACACCTGCTTGTTAATTATGATGTGAAAATGATAAACGTATGATTAACAATGATGTTAATGTTGTAATGATCTCCACGACAAAATTTATGGTACAAGATATTATTGAGTTTTTCGAATCCAATGAAGAGATTTGCTCAACATATCCGCGACATAAGAGAATTTGCTCAGTAGTGCTTGGAAGTCGTCTTCTTGTGGGGGATGAATTCTTTTTCCTCAGTTCTTCTGGGTTGTTAACACATTATATCAGTAACAATAAACGGACAGAAAAGATATAGCTACTCAGTTTCTCCTTAAAAAATCACGAACCTCTTCAAAAACTAACACACTTGTTTTTAAGAATGACACCTTACTGTTTCATTATCCATTTTCACAAGTACAGGAATCGGCGCTTTCGGCACTCAACGTCAGTACATTTTTTCTCTCGTTATATTTTAGTGATTGATCCAAATATTGATATTTGCAACAATCCTCGTGAAACAAAACTGAAATTCATGAGATATAAATGCTGAAGGCATTTATTGAAACTGAAGGAGCTAAATTGTGAAAAATTCCACACCTGGACATTGCAAATGAACCACATGAAGCTCCCAACTAATGTCGTTATTACTTTCTTTCGTGAATGCCATCCGCCTACATAGTTTTTGAAATATAGCTTGGTTCAAAAAAATGCATTTGACATGTCAATTAGATCCCACCGAATTGCACATAAAAATGGCTGATAAACTGGTAACATTTGATCAGGGGCGTCGGAACCATGGGGGCAATGGGGGCTCGAGCCCCCATAGAGAATTGGTTATGGGGGCGGAGCCCCCATAGTGAAGTTCTCTTTGCGAAACTGTTACCATGCTCTCATTGCAAAAATTTTTCTTTAGAACAAATTATGTATCGGTCTCATTGGTGTCAGGTTATAAAGATTTTTTATTATCACGCTGGCAACAGTGTCAGTGACAAAACTGCCGCAGTCACTCAAAGCCGTAGTGACTATTAACAAAGGTGCGTACATATACCGTATATATTTTTTTATACAAAATAAAAAGATGTGATATCTGATATATCAAATCAAAAACGTATTCACGGTCCACGATGACAGAGCAAAGACTAAACGATTGTGCCATTTTGAACTTCTACAGAGCTCCTTTTCAAAGAAGTTAGTAATCACGAGATAGCAAATACTTTCACTTTAAAAAATAACCAAAGACGGCAGACCTTCCAACATGTGTAAAATTATGATTTTAATCCTATTTGTTACATATATATTATATAGTTCATGCAGAAATTGGATATTTGTTTCTTTAACAATTTTAAACAACAACAACAATTTTGTAGTACTCAGACTCGCCATTTGGCATTTGACGTTTGAAACTGGCTGTGATTATCAGTTTTTTTTGTTTTTTCTATACTTCACCGAAGAGCTTGGAAATTATTTTTATTATTTTAAACATGTTGTACATGGGTCGTTTTGGATTAGTATCACTTTGTGTTTTTTGTATGTATGTGAACATCACCTGAATATATGATTTATAATATACAGCATATATGTATATATACTAGCTGGCTATCATCACTGGAGTGATGATAGCCAGCTAGTGAGACAACTCAGACCTAGACGCAAGGTCACTCAGTCTTGAAAATGGCTCCGAAATGGGAGTCGAAACGTAGACAAGTAAATCTTTCCAGACGCGGATCAACCGGAAGTTCCAGCCAGCATATATATATATATATATATATATATATATATATATATATATATATATATATATATATATATATATATATATATATATATATAAACTTCTTATATGTTTATATTTGGAGACCGAGCCCCCATAGTAATTTTGAAGTTCCAGCGCCTATGCATTTGATATCTTGAAACTTGTGTGCTGTGGTTATTGAAGTGGTTGAAGGTTTTCAAGGAGGAAAGTGAGAACCTTAGTCTTTTCTTTTTTCTGATATGATTTACTGTTTCAAAGTCATTGTTTCATGGTGGATAAATCTTCTCTTCGTCGTTTTCTAGGTTTATAACCTACCACGATATGAAAAAATGAATATCAATAATGGAAATTATAGAAGTGTAGAAGGGTAAACTTCTATCTACCCCGACAAGTTGCTGCGTTCTCAAAACTTTCATGCAAATTCTTTTTCAAATCAAAGATTCCTCATTGACGATTTTCGTCATTGACATTTGTCGAATGATTTGAGATCTGAGGTATTGTTTTGTTCTTCAGGAAGAGCAGCAAGCCGCGATCAATATCGAACGCACTCACGACCTTTGGAAGTGCGAAGGAGTGAACACAATATGTACATCAGGAACAGATAGGTAGGTGGGTCTCAACCATCAGAACACATTCCTACTGCCAATAGAGATCACACAGTAGAATGAAATGATACTAAAATATGGCAAAACAGAGTAATGGCAGGAAACGGAAATTGCAGGAATCTGATTCCATCATTCTGTCTGGGGAAGAATGCATATCTATGAGTTCGCTTGATATGGATCACGGCTGAAGGACAAAATGTGATAACATATCTCAAATTCTTTCAAAAATGTCAATGATGAAAATTGTCGATAAGAAATGTTCGATTTGAAAAGGAATTTGCACCAGTTTTGAGAACGGAAGTGGACTAGGTTTCCGAAACGTTAACGATAAGTAATGACGTTTCAAATGAAAGGATAGGAAGTGGAAGACGTCGAAAAAGTTCTAGAGTTGAAAATGTCCTTTTCCGATCTCTTTTTCTTCGTAGTGAACAATTCTCCACTTTCCAACCTGAAAGTATGTTAGAAATGAGCACAGTTTTGAATGGTCGTGATTATAATTCCTTTAATGATTTTTTGAAAAAAAATTCGTTCCCTCAGCATTATTTAGTCGACCTACATTAGATACGCAGAATTCTTTAGGCCATAGGATCCAGTATTCGTTGAATGCTCTTCATGGAAAGTTAGCGGCAAATGCATCACATATTCATGTTGAAACTGTTACATTGTCCGTGTGCAGTGAATGATTTGAATAACTTCGTGTGAATAATTTAACTGTTCAGGCATGTTGATAGTTCGGAATGCTAATAAAATTGAATTTTTCATGGCCTTCATAATTTTTTGCTCAGCTAACATATATGTAAATTCCGCAAATTTCTTCGTGCCGTAGAATAATAGGTGAAAAAATTATATTTAGGTTAAGCGAATATCAATGGAAGATACTGTCATTTTTATATTTATTGGTATGATATGAGACTGGAATGATGATGAGTAGTCATCCAGGGCAAGAGATGGCTCCACTTGTATCATCACTATGTTTTCATTCTCAAATAACCTCAAGATGGCTGCTTGTCATTCTCAAAGAGCTCAGTTATTCAGTTCTCGCCTGAAAGTCATCTGAAGATAGTAGCTTTTGCATTTTGGAAAATAAGAACGAACCATAGGTTCACTCTTAATTGGAATATGCCTATAGGAACTGCATGCTTCTTCAATATCAACACTAATAGACTAAAAACCATACCACTTTCAGAGACTTTCAGGGGAGCGAATTACTTGTTCAGGATGGGAAGAATGATCGATATTCATCGAATTCACTCGATGTTTATAACTCGATGCATCGAATCGATCCGATGTATTGAATAGCTTCTGATTTGATCGCTGTATAGATATATTTTCATGAAACTTCGAACCAATGGTAAAAGTAAATTTTTCAACGATGGCTATTATTCATGAGATGAAGTTTACCACGAGCCGCAGGCAAGTGGCCTATCTCACCGAGAGAATAAATGCAATCATACGCGAGTAGAATGCTACACTTAATCCACGACTAATTGAAATTTTTCCGTTGGTATTTTTTCAAAATCACTTAAATATTTTTAGTAACACTATTATTTTATTCTTACAAATATTTTATACAATACTGTTGACAGGGATGTTGTTTGGAGTCAAAAGCTATTTCGATATGACAAGCACATTCATAGTCGCTGATAGCTCAGAGTAGATGCTCCTTGCCTTCTTTTTTTCTTATTTATAGGTAGAGAACTGAGTTGAAAGTATTTGGTGGCTTACACGATGAAATTTTAAGTGAGCTGAATTTTTGTATACACCTCCATTACCGCGTTGTAGAGATGTGGAAAATTGGCATTGATATCATGCCAGCTAAAGAAGTTATGAAGGTCAAAAGTCACGAAAATCTCGCCACCTATTACTCAAAGGTTAGAAGAGGTTATACAAATTATTCGTCGTAAAATCATCTACAAAAAGCCTCTTGCATTTTTCTCTACAATGAATTGTTTTCGGAGTGGAGCGCTGAGAAAAACAAGGTTTCCTCCGTAGAAATATTCCGTATTATGTATTGAGAGGTTTCTTATCCAAGACTGAAATCATTTTGATCTGAATAACGAAAAATGCAAAACAATAAACTTTTATATATAATTTTTGTTTTAATTCATCGCCAATATCTTTAGCTTCTATTCCATTAATATCATCTTCATCATTGGTTGACTCTGCGTTTAAGCAAGACTGACCATGACAATGACCACAAACTTTCGAACATCTCAATCCAATTTTTCTGCATCCACATTTGCCGCCACAAGCCTTCGTACAAATACAAAAGATTGTGTTCACTAGATCATCGGATGCTGGTGGTAATAACGTTTTCTCGAATGTGAATGACAATGCTCTGGATCGATTTCTCCCCTTAGCCAGGTTTGTATTTGAAATACACTCGATGAATATGCTGTTGAGCTGCTGAAGGTGCTAGCTGGTAATAGTGTAAATATCACAGCTGTGCTTTGTCTTGTTAAGCAAAGCTGCAGTATCTGCAATTATCTATCGATTGGTATTGCTATTCCAGGTTCATTGTAGAAAACGCTCAGGGCAATTGCAATTGAAATATGGAAAAATATGAATAGGTACCTGAAAATGAAGAAAAAAAACTCTCAAAAAACTCTACGGTACATAGGGAGACGAGATTGTGTTTTTTATAACTCAGTCAACCAATTTCCAGGGCCGTAATTTAAAAAGGAATAATTATTCACCCAACCATAATCAAATATTACCGAATCATCCCGTTATATGAAATTGAATTTGATTTCTCAGTATGGAGTGAACGTTGACGATTCAAAAACTACAAAAAATACAGGTCCGTATTTAAAAATTCAAAGATGGGGGTGGCCCAAGTCAGATTCATGGACATATTCTGATAGCTCACTTCAAGTGCGAAATATGGACAGATCTTCAATATGTTTGCGAATGAAGAAGATACATTTCGGATTTTTTAGTTTTTCCTGTATATCTCTAAAACCAAAAGAGCTACATTCGATTTCTTTACATCATTGAATAGGTCTCTGAAATACGCAACTCTGCCACAATTTAACCGACCGTCTATCTCTCATCGTTCACGAGATCCCTATGTACAGAAACGGATTTGAATAGCCCAGTTGAAAATCATGTTAAAATGTGTCCCCTTCGATTGCAAATTTCACGTGTTCCAGCCTTTCCGCTTCAAATTTCAAATAAAGTAAGGAAGCTAGACGCATACTTATCGTTGGACCAATTCGGATGCATTTTTTGTACTACTTCTCAATTCGTGCCCAGGTTTATGAAAAATGAGATATGTAACTGACAAAATAATTAGTCAATTTTTCCTTTTTATAAAATGAGTTATTTTTGCCTTTCATCTCCTCCGAATGAACAAATAGCAATTACAATTGTGAAAGAAGTAAAATAAAAAAAATTCAAACATTCTCTGTTGATAGGTATGTATACAAGGTGTAACTGAATACGTTTAAAACTCTTTGGATTGAGGTGGCCTTCACTTGATGGAAATCAATAGTTATTACGCTACAAGATAGAACACGATTGAATTTCCACAGAATTTATTGTCTTCGCGACATGTTTCGATACACAGTATCTTTTTCAAGCGAATGTATTATAAACAATGAATTATTCTTTGTTGAAAACTCCTCAAATACATCAGGGCCTACTCTAATTATCCCTGATTCCTAGAACAATAGAACTGATACTGATTCCTAGATCATACAACTGATGATTATTCCTAAACTTATGAACTGATGCTGATTCCTGAAATTATACAACTGATCAGGAATCAGCATCAGTTCATAATTTTAGGAATCATCATCAGTTGTATAATCTAGGAATCAGTATCAGTTGTATTATTCTAGGAATCAGGGATAATTAGAGTAGGCCCTGATGTATTTAAGGAGCTCTCAACAAAGAATAATTTTGTGTTTATTATACATTCGCTTGAAAAAGATAAAGTGTATCGAAACATGTCGCGAAGATAATAAATTCTCTACAAATTTATTCGTGTTCTACCTTATAGCGTACGTGTAAAACTTTCAAGGAGGTGATTTCTCATCGAAAAATATATAGGATCTTTCGAAGAAACTTCATTGGAGCATCCCTTGTTAAGATACACCCTCTGAAAGGGGGTACATAAAATTGAAAGTAACAAATCAAGAACAGAACAACACACAATTAGTATTAATTCAAATACGAAAATTCACAAACTGACAGCGTCATACCAATTTAATTGTCACTACTTTATACCTAGATTAGTTTCGTATTTTCGCATTTATGATGATGTATCTCTGTAGTTGTTCATAAAATAATTTTTTGCTGCGAACTGGTTCATTTTGGGCAAAAAACTCAAGAGATATTTTTTGTTTAGAATGAAACAGGCTATCGGAAATAAATTTTTAAATAACAACAACAACTACTACAACTACAACAATAACTAGAAAAAAGTTACAGTGGAAATACATTCTAGGGGTTGCGTTTTCCACCCCTTACAACCATGGGGTAAACCAAATAAATTACTGGCTAAGTGTCTTTTTGGTAGTACAAAACGTCAGGTTAGTTTCAATATTGTAACTTTTTCAGTGCTTGTGAAGAAAATTGTTATACAAATTTTATGTACCCCCTTTCAGGGGCTGTATCCAATGAAGTTTCTTTATATGAAAGATCTTATCTATTTTTCGATGAGGAATCACCTCCTTGAATTTTTTACACTTATTCAGTTTCACCCTGTTTATCACTTAAAGACGTTCAATTCAGTCACAAAGAGGAAGAAGAAGTCCATCTAAAACAGCTACTGCCCTGACTATAGGCGACGACGGGCACTGGGTTACATAGAAATTACTTATTCTTGCTCAATTTGTATACCAAGTATATGAAAATTCACTCAATTAGAAAGCAAACATAGGAATACCTACACTGAGCAAAATAGAGAGCTATTTGTAGAAAAAATCTCACTCACCAGGAAAATATTTTATTCCAACCCATACAAGATATCGTTTCGCACATAGAAAACAATCTCATAAGCTCTTCATATTTATAATATTTCAGTCAAGTATCGGGGCAATTATACCAAGTTGCCCCCAGAACTGATAATATAAGAATTTAGAGCTCTTTCATATTGGGGGTGGAAAAACTAAGACATGGATTTCATGACATATACATCCCTTCAAATAACATCAAACAAAAACGAATAATAACGCTTCATGCAGCTTCAATTATCTAATTCGTAACGGATATGTAACTTGGTGAGTATTTCCCGCTGCTGCCGTAGAGACAACACAGCATAAATTTATTAAGATGTACTTAGCGTCGTCCTACAAGCTCACAAATTGTCTCATTATGTAGTTATTCACGATTACTGTGGCCGTCAAATTGGTGGAAGAACAACTATGCAGATTCAGTGAATTCGGACCATAAGAGGAGTTTTGATTTGTTTGTGTAATAACTACAAAATCTCCGACCAGTTGCAGTTTCATAAATGAAACCAACGGTGTCGTGTTGCAAGTCTCTAGCGCACGAGTGCGTTAGTGGGGGAATTACTACCGTTTGAAATCGTCAATTACTTTATTAAAAACATCGATACGGTGAAGAGAGGTTATTTGATTTTTTTCGTGGTGGTGAAGTGACAAACCGATTCTGCGATAAGTCGATATGGAGTGAAAGCACAAGCAGTGGAAGTTGATTAAGTGCATATGAATACGCGGACCTATACCGGACGAGACAATAAACTCTATTTGGACAGCGACATTCTTGAATAGGCGGTTTCACTTCGGGAGGTCTTCGTGTGCTGTTTGTTAATGAGCAAACTGCATGATTCAGGTCTCGTATCGAACAACGGATAGTGTCCAACAGGTCAATAGATTTGGTCGACTTACAGGTATTTTTTTTTATTTATTAGAATGTCTACATTTTTGCGAAGAGTGCGAAGTTCTGAGGAATTTCTCTGGCTCTGTGTTGTATAAGTCAATTTGAAAGGGCAAACTAAACACAAAAAAATATTATCAAAAATACAGGACATTTCAATGAAAACTTTCCATTATGAATATTTCAGAAATAGATCGAAATAAGAAGAATCCTCGGCGATACTTTGTCAAGCAAGAACAACATTCTTTCCATTTTACTACCCCTGCAACACCAGCAACATTTTCATTAAAATCTGTAATATTTATGGAATTTCTCATCTTGGAAATGTTCATTCCATTTTGAACCTGAATCACATATTACAACGCATACAGGCAACGGCATACTTGTATAAACCAAAAACTATTCGTCGCATTTATGTAGTGGTTGTTGACCCAAATTCTTCAAAAATATTAGTTGGAGTACACAAAACTGTAGAAAATACAAATGCAGAATACTGTATTATCGATGAGCTGACGACGGATTTTCCACACTTCAATCGTTCAATACAAATAACAAAAATACATCTCTTCACCAAACTACAACACATCTCCTGTGGGAGAATCATATGAGGCAGTTCAACATAATACATTATTACCTGTTATTATTATTATAATTATTCAGTGCGTTTTGTGAGTCTTCTTCCAATAGTGGCTGCGTGAATTCCGAAGAAAACTTTGAACACAAAATGTGGGTTGAAAAGTTGATTCCGAAAAGATTTTTGTAGTTAGAATGAATGATGACTTGTCGATGACTTTTTCGTTTTGGTTTCTTATTACTATGGAATAAAAAACAGCTCATTACTCGCAGAATACACAAGAGTGCCACAAGGATCTCACTTAGGTCCTCTCATGTTTCTTATATACTCGAATAAAATTTCAGAAGGCTTCAAACACTGCAAATTCCTAGCATACGCAGATGACTTCAAAATTTTTCTTGAAATAAGGAATATCCTAGTTTGTCAAAAAGTACAGAGTGACGTAAATAGATTTGAAACATTTTGCCAAATAATAATTCATTTGTGAATCTAGAAAAATGTTGCTGCATAATGTTTACGAGAAATAAAATTGTACATAATGGTCAGTACACCCTCAGCAGTGTAATTCTGGAACGCAACCATCACGTAAGAGACTTGGGAATCACATTTGATAGCAAACTTATCTTCGATATTCATATCAATAATGTTATTCAGAAGTCACTTCAAATGTTAGGATTCATTATAAGACAAACTAAATTCATAACCAAACCTAAGGCGATAATATCCCTTTACTATGCATATGTTTTAAGCCAATTGAACTTTTCTACCTCTATATGGAACCCACAATACATAGTTTATATTGAACGTCTCGAAAATGTTCAGAAATTCTTTTCAAAATATCTTTCCTTCAAAACGCAAACACACATAGCTGATTATTTCTCTGTGATTTTCAATGAATTCAAAATACTTTCTCTGAAAAATCGAAGAATCTTCAACGATGCATTGAACCTGCATAAGCTATTCAACGGAAATATTGACTGTGCCGACATTCTGGAAAGAATAAATATCAATGCTCCATCCAAACCACTAAGGAATCCTAATTTATTTCATGTCCCTCTCAAAAATACCAATTCATGTTGTAATTCACCCTCTAATAGAATGATTAGAAATTTTAACACTCTTTTTAATGAGTATGATATATTCAATACATCCTTCCTTTTGTTTAAAAAATGTATTATTATTATTATTGAACAACACTCCGGGAAGTCTGTAGCTTTTTCGTTTAGTCTTTCGTGATCATAAGATATACTACCTTTTGTTAGATTCAAGTAGCGAGATTGAAAATTAGAATGTTATACCATTATGCTATACTCAACGCAATTGTATTGTACTTATCTGTCAACCATCTGTAACACTTCTAATAAGTCTAAAAGTATGTAGGTATGTAATGTTAAGTGGATACTGTTATGGGCATATTGCCTGTTGCATCCCAATTATAAATAAATAAACAGATAAATAAACACTATTTCGTCGAAATGAATTCAAAAGCTATGTATGCCTCAAGAGTATTCAAAATTTCAAAAACGCGTCACATGTCAGATAGACGTCAAAGTCAATTGAAACCATAGAAACTAGGATGCACTATGATAGAATTCCGCATTTCACTATCTTCACTCCTAGTTGGATCCAAATAACCGCCATCAGCGCCTTGGGTGATTGTTGACCCTAAGCTTTCAAATTTCATGGCAGAAGTTGAGGCTGTTACGTTTCTAAATTTATTTCTTTGTTCTGTGACCCGAACCAAAATGACGGCCTTTGATATCTTTCAATGGTAACCTGGATATTTTTGAAACGAATGAGCATCTCAACAATCATTGAGACTTTCCACTGAACAGTATATTTTGATAGTAAGACGCCCCAGAGCGATTCGGCACCCAAGGCATTCAGTCAGCCCTTGCCCGCACAAGGCTCTGCCTTCTGGTCCCACTCGAAAGAGCGTTTGGTGGAAGGAACAAGATAGATAAAGGCAAATTATCAATTGCAAATGATGCAGAAAGGTAGATTTCGAAAAAGATCAAATGGACTGTATGCATAAAGCAAAAAATAAGACAGGAGAAAAAACGATGGCATGAGACTACTGACGTTATGCAGCAAGTCTTCGATCAGTAAAACCCCAGAATTCTTTGCACTTTGAAACTGCACTTGAATTTCTTGTAGAATTGTTCTGTACTCTTCATTGCGGAGAATATAATTTAGCTATATCAGTTAAATAAAAAAAAATCGTACAAACATGAAAATATATAATAAACGATGAGGTTGGAACCTTCGGTGCGAAAGTTGAAACTTCTCTTATGCCGGGTCCAGACCAAGCATACAAAAAGTGAACACAGGTTTGAGACAAAAACACGACAAAATTGTAACAAAATATCAGGTATTCAGACAAGATAAAATTAAGACTGTCAGCTACTGACGTTATATTAAATTCTAAAGAAATCTCTTTCAGTGCATCGGATTTCTTGTAACGATTTTTGTAGTCTTTATTTTTAGGGTCCCATATTTTGTAGTCTTTATTTTTAGGGTCCCATAATGATGGATGCTCCCTGTTCTATCAATTTGCAAGTATTTTCCGTATTCCACTTTTTTTCCCGACATTTTAGCAAAAACACGCCACAACAACACCACCGAACTACATACATTTGTGTGGATTTTCACTGATTTACTACCTGGTCACCATAGCTGGGCACCGTTAATCAACTAATTAATTCGTTAATCGTTAAGCCGCTACAAAAAAAGTTAGCTTCGTTAAACGTTAAAGCGTTATACTTCGGAAGAATTAACGCAAGTTAACGTTAATCCGTTAACATGTGCAAAATTGCATTTTTATTTCGTTGCGTTAGTGAACTTATGAAAGAAAAACCTGTTGGTTTTGGATGTTAACAGGTTAGGAACAAAACAAAATACTTGTATAATTCAGATGTGTAATTTAATCGTCGGGCATAAGGTGCATATTACCCTTCATGAACATTAACAAGTTGAAGTTCTCGTCTGAAAGCGAGGCTCGTTTTGGTGTTAAAATGTCTTTTACCCGTGGAAAAAAAGACTTTCAACTGCAACGCTTGAGAAACACAGCAAACCTAACCGCTGTTTTCATATGTAAAAAGTATTTTTTATACTTTTGAACATGAATGCCTCTGTTATGGTAGATCTCACACCATAGTTAGTTCTCTGTCTGTTTTGAACTTGAAACTAACATGTGTCCTGAAATTAGGCACTGATTACCAGCTTCTCAGGAACCGCTGTCAAAAAATCGGTTAGTAGCGGTGAGTAGTGGTTACTATCGGACCATACCCTAAGCACCTGCGCTGAGTAATGAAATGATCAAACGTCGAATGAAAGAAATCTCCTTGCAGTTTTCTTTCTCACTCGCACGCCTCGGCAAAATATATCTAGTTTTGTTTTTTTTTCACTCGCTGCCACGCGTTAACCGTCACTTGACGATGTCGTGCGGAAACTATTCGGCATTGGATTAACGATTAACGGACTTCTGCATATTAACGGAAGTTAACGTATCCGTTAACCCTTTTAAAAGTTAACTTGAAAGTTAATCCGTTAATCAAAATGTTAACTTCGTTGATTAACGATTAACGGATTAACGAGTTAATGCCCAGCTATGCTGGTCACCTAGTTTTGTCAGCGCGCACCGTACACACTGCGCCGACAACTTGTCGTACAATATGCAGACAAAACAGAGAGACTTTGATCTTTACCGACTGGCGACGGGACTTGCAACAGTCTCCGAATTTGGAAACAAAACACAAATAAGACAAAAATGTTGCAGAAATGTATCGGATTTGTCGCCACTTTGTCGCGGAACATGAATGTTCTTGTCTTGTCGTTGTTTTGTCTGCTTGGTCTGGACCCGGCATTCGAGATCAATTAACCTAACACAAAACTGATGAATAGCAAAACGCGCGTCGAGTGCAAAAATATAAATTTGGTGTTAGGGTAATTGATCTCTAGAAAAAGTTTCAATGAAACTATATGTTTTCAATGAATATGTTACATTTCGCCGTTGTGAATAGTATCCATCAGGTTTTATGAATTGAAATTGTTCGAATATACATATGCAAAGCATCGGAAAAAGGTTGAAGCTTCGATCCCGATTCAAATTATTGATATTGAAATGTTGATGGAACAGAATAATGATAAATGATAATAATCCTGAAAATTTCTCACTACATATTAATTTTTGACAAAAAGTCCACCGATGGATGTCCATTCATGTCCATCTCTGAAACATCTCATGTCCATGGCTCTAAACATTACACACGTATTTAAATAGATAGATAGAAATTTTTCACTACATAGTAATTTTTGCCAAAAAGTCCACCGAAGGATGTCCAAACATCTCATGTCCATGGCTCTAAACATTACACACGTATTTAGATAGATAGATAGATAAATAACTTTATTCAAAGAATTGTACTTGTGCATTTTACATACACAACCACAATTAGGTGAACCGGAGTCAGGTTCGTGGTGTTTAGCCACCATACACCATATGCTAAACAAACAAAAATAAGTTTAACATGCAATATATGAAATTGGTTAAAATGGAATAATTCAATTAAAATCTAAAAAACATACATGTTAACACTTTCCAGTCAAATAGATAAAATATATTAAAAAAAAGGGATATACAATCAGAACAGCGTTGAATCTGAAAATTCATTCAAACTATAGGGTTCAATCTTAATCAGTAATTGATGTACAAGATGTTTGAATTTTTTCAGACAGGGTTCAGTTTTCACATCCGTTGGTAATCATAACTGGTGATGATTGTCTCTTACAGAACCGAGTACAGAACCTAACAGGTCGATATGAATACTCCTTTCCTTCATCGGCTAATACTTAACAGTTTACAAATCTAAATTTGTAATTCACTTGGATGATTACGTGTAAAACGAGCACTAACTACCCATGTTTTTTGGAAATAACTACGTTTTCGAGCTATTTCTATTAATTACCAATTTCACGCACCAGCCATATCGATATGTAGTTTTTCTAACTTATGGGACAACTATGTTAATATTCACGTAATTATTTAGTAAAGGGGATATGGCAGTGTTTGTGCAATGTTCTGTTCCGGTGAGCGACAATTCGTAAAAAAATTCGATATTCTCTATACGTTCCATAACCATCGCATAATATCCCAGCTAAATTTTTACCTAATCATATCTCTCGATTATTATCAGTTCGTATGAAAGTGATAAGGAACTTGGATAAGAATGAAGATTGGGAAATAATTTTCTTCTTTATACGAATCAAAGAATAGAAACCACAACTTCTATTTGTTTTATTGTTGTTATATTTCGTTCGTTCCGTTAACCCTCTGACAAACGTCAACCCTCAGAAGTCGAAACTTGAGCGAGTAATGGATCAACGAGGCCTTACCTTTTAACGTGCGATTACCCAGCACGGTGGTCTGGCGGGGTCTTCCGCTTGAAAGAAGGACGTGCTATGAGAGAAGTAAAATCAAATCATTATTTCATATGTATGCTATCTATTCGATCCAATTTCCATTTGCTTGGTATACAAATTGAGCAAAAAAGTGATTTATACGTGACTCTTGCTTCATTTGCTTGAATGTGGTTAATTAACAATGTTCTTTTCTGAATGATAATGGTTCGGACTCGAATCCCAAACAAGAGGTTGAAATTAATTTTTTGGTCAATAATGAAATTAGGGATTGATTGATCGAAGGAAATAATGTTGTTACAAAACATCGATATATCGAATATGAAATATGAGTCAAAAAATTCAAATAACGAATTAAATGGAATAATATTCTGACAAGAAAATTGAGGTTTCAAATGTGAAGAACTACTCACAAAACGTAAATGACGAAATAAATGAAATATTATGAATGAATGTTGAAACCAAGTTTCAAGTTTAGTGTACTCACGACGTTTCGATTGCTGGTATCCGCAATCGTCTTCAGTCATCACCTGGATAAAAAAACAGTAAAAATTATTTTGATAATCTGTTCAAAGAAAAGAATAGAAAAATTAGTACACCCTTCTCTCAAACAAAAAAATCTCAGACTCCTCAGAGACATATTAATCGAAAACTCTCATCCTAAAAAACTTCTTAATAAAATAATTTTCAATACTGGCAGTAATACAGATTCTGATATAATCAACAAAAATGTATGTGATGACAATTCACCTATCACTTTTTCTTATAAATCTATACCTAATCTTGGAAATTTATCTTCAAATATCATAAAACTTTTCCATAATGAAGAAAATATCAAAATATGCCAAAAAAATATCAAAACTATAAAGAACTTGAATACTTAATTGAAAGATAAAACTAACACTACCAAAAAATCATATGTAATTTATAAGATTCCTTGTAGCAATTGTGACCTAAATTATATTGGAACAACGTCTAGAATTCTTTATGATAGAATAACATCCCATAAAAGTGATATAAAACTCGATAATAAATCATGTGCATTAGCACAACACTCTATAGAAACAGGATATGAACCAAATTACCCCAATACTAAAATTTTACGCACAGAAAAAATATTTCCAAACGCCTTTTTCTTGTAATGGTCGAAATAAATGAATCTTCAAATTGTATAAATAAAAGAAATGACATTGATAACCTCAGCAACATATACAGTAACTTACTGGAACTACATCAAAAACGTAATAATTAAAATCTTCTCAATCAATACATCTCTCTGTAGAATTAATGTTCAAATCATCATAGACGTGAAAAATGACATATATGTGAAAGTATGACATTTGTCAAAAAAAAACAATTTTACAAACATGTATACACAGTTTTTATCAATTTATGTTCAATTCAATATTTTTACACCATTTTTACTGTAAGTATAGTTAATAATGTTGATGAGAAAAAAAAATTATAGGCCCTGAAGGAGCTTCACAATAAAAGCGAAAGCTTGGCGAAGTAAATCAGAAACTTTTCATTTGGACTGACTGAGAGACCCCGCTATCCATTTCACTGTACATTTCTCCAGTCGCCATAATGATCCACTGTATATATATATATATATATATATATATATATATATATATATATGAAAATTTTCTCAAAATACAATGTGGTGGATAATGTTTTATGTTTGATGACATTCTTTGAGGAAAAATAAAAAATAATCACAAATCTATATTGTAACTACCTATGTGACAGATGAAGTTGTCAAATTCATCGATTGAATCAGCTCAACATTTCTTCTTTCAATTTGTTTTTGAATTCGATCAGTGAATGATATTTTTTATATCATCAGATATTGAATTTTAATTACCCATTCAGTTATGATAAACTGATTTTTTTTCCAAAATCTAATCTAAAATGGCTAGCGGCTAACATACTGTTAACATCAGTAAATACTACATTCGAGGCTTTCATCGTTTTTCTACATGAGTGGATAAAACTACAGATTTTCAACTCAAACAGTCCCAATCAAGGTTTCTATTGTTCATAGTTTGGTTATACCAAAAGTTAGTTCAATTCCTTCAAGAATGTTTATTCAGATGGGAATTTAAATTTATGATCTCTCCAGATATTCATTTCCGTTTTTTTGAATTGCCAATCCTTTGAAAAAAACGGAAAAAATTCAAGCTAGTGGAAAATTCGGTAAGGAGATTTCATGTCACAACTATCTGAAACTGAGAAGATTAATGTTATGATGTTTAACCTGGATTGAAATCATCGATAGTAACAATTGAATTGATTGAATTGCTTCCTGAGAAAAAAGAGTGATAAAAAATTTAAATAAAACCACATTTTTTTCAATTCTGACAAAAAGCTCATATGCTACAACCAAAATTTATCCGTTTTCCATTCCAGGATTTGAAGTACTCAGTATCTCCAAACAAATATTCCGTGCAGTTCGTTTTTGAATATTTTGCTGAAATCCCTCGTTTTCAGAAATATTTCGTAATGAAGTTTCAACAAAGTTGACCTTTTGAAATAGTAAAATTTATAAGTATTGTCAGAAATTATTTTTTATTATTGTTATCATTTTGCTGCTAAGTATTGAAATTTGCTGTAGAATTTGATCGTCGTCACAGCAATAGGTCTGAATGACAGCATTTCATCAAATGCTCGAATTTGCAAACAGAAAGTTGGCATGTACGAATGCGTATACAATTGAATGCACTTATCGTTCATCAAACTCCAAGATTTTGTCAAATTATTGACTCTCATTTGATAAGATTAGTAGTAGTAGATAAAACTTTAATTGAGAAACACGGTCAAGTATTCATTCAACTAGACAATATTAAGACGATGAAACGCTGTAGGCCTCATTTTATGTTTGTTTTTCCAGCTGAATGGTTCCTTGTTGACGAAAAGCAGAATGCTGGAAACACCGGAACTTCCGAGTCCGAATCATTCTAGACACTCATCCGAGGTCCATGTTGGATATGACAATCCCAGCTTCGAGCAGACAAAAAGTAGGAAGGTTTCCACATCTTCTTACGCAGAAGGTCCGGTGAGGAAGAAAAGTAATACACACAAATTGAATGAACAGGACAACTGGCACCTGTCGATCAAACCAAAAGGTGAGCCCCATTCAAGATTTTTGAAAATACCGGTGCGTTACGAAAAAGGTGTTTCGTTGAGAAGATGGTGTAAGTACTGATATTTGTACCCGAAATATTATGAGTCAAATTCGTTTATTAGAGCCCTTCTTGAATTTCAACTCTGGAGATCGCCAACAGCATATTTCAGGTCAGCGGACAACTTTCAAGTCACTCAATATATATAATATTTAGCAAAAGAGTTACTTACAAAAGATTTTTTGATTGTTTTTGAGGAGAAATGTTCTGGAATTTCATTGAATATTTTCGAAAATAGGCTTGAAAAAGGAGGCAGACTAGCTTCCGAAACGTCGCCTGGGGCATTTTAAATAAATTTGTTGATTATATCCCCAAATCCAAAAAATTAGGATAAATAACTAATGAATTAGTCACCTGATTCTGCATATTTTCAATATTGCAACAATCATGTAATGATGGTTATAAATACACGAGCATCAATCGAGATACGAAACGATGGTTTATGTGAGTGTATTAATAACCATTACATGAGAGTTGCATACGCTATTTTTTAGACCTGATAAATGATGGAGAACTATAAATATCATATCTATATTTGTATTTTGGGTTACATTGATCCGGAAGTGGTGGGAATATTGATATTTATTTCATAATTGCCAGTCTCAATAGAATTCAATATTGTATTAGGGGTGCTCACATTATTCTGAACCGAATTTTCAATGTAACCTTCCATATCGCAATGAAAAATCTGTATCATAATGAGTTCATCATGATACAGATTTTCCATTACGATATTCATTCATTTATTTATTCAACATGTTCACATCCAGCAGGCCAAGAGCCCATTCACTGGTGTGCTTAATAATACATGGAAAATACCTATAAGCTAGTAATACAAGGTAGCTGATAAACAAATAGATTTCAGTTTGAAATTGAGTTGAGAAGGTTACGTTTGAACTGTGCGAATGACAGAAAAAAATATCCACATTAGGTGTATTGTTCATGCTTCTAGATATTGTCGTGATAGGAGAGTGGAAGTTATGCAATGTATTTGGTACAGGTATATAAAATGTGTTACATGAACGTGAAGAAAGTACATCATTTGTGACAAGATAGTTGAGCAAATCTATTTGATTGTATATCAATTTGTAGATGAAGCACATATCTCCGATTTCCCGATGTTTTCTGAGTGATTGCAAATTAAATTAATCAAGCAGAAGATCATAGTTATGGCCTCTAATGGGGCAATTTCCATATTTTCCAAAATACCTATGCGAATTTAAAAAAAAGAACATTTTCAATAGCAGTGATATATTTGTTATGAGATGGATTCCAAACAATACCGTAATACTTCAGTTTGCTTCTGACTAGAGACAGATATATGCTCTTTAGTGAATCAAAGGACTTGAAGTCTCTACAGTTGCGAATAAGGAAACCTAGTTTTTTCATTGGGGTGGAAACAATGTGGTCAATATGATTAGAGAATGTTAGTTTTTGATCAAAGATAACTCCAAGGTCCTTAGATTCGGTGATTCGCAAGAGAGTGGTATCGCCAAGCCAAGAACAATTTTTCGAGAGAATGTCATAACTTTACATTCATCAATATTTAAGGGGAGTCTATCAAGAAAGCATCGAGTTCAAATCCTCCTGCAATTCAATGTTATGAACTTCATCATTTATTTCTCTGTAAATCTTCATATCAACGGCAAATAATAATTTTTGGGATCTAATACAGTCAGTAATATCATTCATGAATAACAGAAATGATAATGGACCAAGATTCGAGCCTTGAGGGACACCTGAAGATGCAATGAACCAGGAGGATTTCATTCCCTCGTACTCAACATATAGATTACGTTCAGACGGTTAAGATTGGAGAAGTAACTGAATATTTGAAGATATACCAAAGCATGATAACTTCTTCAGTAGGCGGAGGTGTGAAACACGATCGAAAGCTTTACTGAAGTCTGTAAATATTACGTCAACTTGATTCCTCCGATCAAGGGAATCAGACACGAATTGAGAAAAGATACAGAGGTTCGATGCAGTGTTTTTCGCCTTCACGAAACCATGCTGAAAGATAGCCAGGAAAGAACGTATGTGATTGTAGATGAGGTCTGATGATATAATCTCAAATATTTTAGAGAATACTGAAATAATGGCTAAAGGTCTATAATTTTCAATTTGGTTGTGGTTGCCAGATTTGAAGACGAGACATACTCTAGATAATTTCCAGGACTTGGGAAAATTATCTTCACGCAAGGCAAGATTGAGTATGATGAGTAATGGTTCAGTCAGAAGGTTGATGTGTTTTTTAACAATTCTAACTGGGATACCGTCGGGACCACATGTCCAATTATTTTTAAGTTTTTCAGCAGCATTCTGAATGTATTCCTCAGTGATGATTGTTAGGCTCAAGAAATGGTGATTTAACATCGATAAATGATTAGTATAGTCATCATATGATATGTCAACATTATCTTGATCAAAACTATAAACACTACTGAAGTCGGCCGCAAAACCATCCACTATTGAGGAGGATGAACTAAGTTTGATATTGTTATAAGTCATTTCACCTGGAATTCGTGATTCGTTCACTTAAGAGTTTATATAGTTCCAGAATCCACGAGGATTTTTTTAAGCATATCTTCAGATCTCTTCAAGTATGTCTTATAATCGGTTGCCATACGCAATTCAATTATAGTATGGGTGTGGAAAAACAGATATTATAAGAACTTAATAGTAGATTATACCACGATTCGATAGTAATAATCATTATTGCAAGTAGTATACTCTATTTAAGACTAATTTATTTATCACAAATAAAATGATTCTTCAGTTTCATTCATACCAATACAAAAACTACCTATGCGTTTGACACTGTCACTGGAGTTTGATTATATCGTTTTCATAGTAATATTCAATACGAAGAATTTTGTGATAGGACTACAAGAGGGAATAAAGGCAGTTACTATCAATTCCTCGCCATTATTCCTCAAGAGAATAATATATGGCATTATACTGCAGAAACTATAAGTATAATACTAATATTATGAATTAGTCTTGAATAAAGCTTTTTTATCTCCATTTCTAGGGAAAAAACCCTAACAATGGTTTCTATAGTAGTAGTCATCAACTATTTATTCAAAAATACCTATACGCAACGGCACTGGGTGGCATCATTGAACAGTATGATCCATAGATCACTAAATGTTTCTTCATCCGACGTTGAATTTTATTAAGAAACTTGTGAGAGAAGGAGTGCCTATAACCATGGCTATGATTGTTCCTGATGGATAATACCTACAGTCCTCGTATAAAGTCTTGACGTATTCAAGCCAAGCTAGAATACGAATAAAGAATTCTAGGAACTGACTATGTGAGTATTCATTACATAAAGAACCAATAATAACTTGCATATGAAAATTGAAACGATTAATACATAAGATTGGTGTCAAGTATATCTGGAAATTCGAAATTGTTGTGATAATATTGAGTTGTATTTTATTAGGCCAAACAATCAAACCATGCAAAAATTGTTATCAGAGTGGAAAAAACTCTATCTGGAAAGTATGATAGAAATCGAATTAAAAAACGATCAAGATTGAAATCACTTTGATGATGAGTATTATTATTCCTGATAGTTGATGATAAGATACCCTATACAATGATCAATAACATTCAATTGACTCGGCATTACTGGTGATAGGTTGGATGTCGGGCTGACTATCGGATTGTCCGACTTACTTTTCCATGATTCAAATACCATTCGAAAATAATTAATAATTTATGCTTGAAGAATCCATTGTATTACATATTTCTCAGACGAAGCAATCTATACTGTGTTACATCTATCTATTTATCTTACACGTGCATCGGTTTCGTAAATATTTTCCAATGTGGATTTCAAATATGGGCAAGTTACATCAGTTATTTGATTGTTATGTGAATTTCATTTCTCCTGACGATTAGAGATCAGGATTTATTTCCATGTCGGCGATATTGTTTATATTTTGCTCAACTTCACATTATTGTAATAGTGCTGAATATCGTTGAAACATTAACAGATATTCTATCATTACCAGTGGAAGAATTGAAATCGATTCTGGAATGTAGAGTCATCCTCCATATATCAAAAGTTTCCCGGTGATCGAGTCAGTTTCCATTTCCTATCGGAGACCACAGCTCCTGACCACTACTCCTGGGCAGCTACAGTGGAAACACTCCAAAGAAGCAATATAGTTTTGATATTACCTTGATTATTCTTGTTCAGCGTTTTTGTAGGAGAGTATATTAACAGCGATCTTTCCATGTTTTTCATGCCCAGTTAGTGCAAGAAAGATGAACAGAAAATATTTGCGGGAACCAAGAGATATGAGATAGAATATGATATGTAAAAAGGGTAGCAATGGGCGTACCACAAGGCTCAGTCTTGGGACCACTTCTCTTTTTAATTTTCATCAACGATATTCCTAAATATTGTACAGAATCTTCAGTCACTGTAATTTTTGCGGATGACACAAACATTGTAGTTTCTGCAGAAAATATTTCAACATTAGTTCAAAAAGCTCAAGATGCTACAGACCTATTATTTGAGTGGTGTTCTCTCAATGGCTTACAGTTGAATAATGCAAAACTCAAAAAAAAACGTATTGATAGATAGGAGCTACTTGGTGAAATTGAATAAGGAATCAATACACCAAGTATTATACAAAATTTTTGGGAGTTGAGATTGACAATAAACTCACCTGGATTCATCATATAAATAGTATTTAACTGAAACTCAGTCAAAATATATACTTGCTACGACAGTTGAAGCACACGGTTTCGACGGAAGTCCTTAAACTGCTTTACCATAGTTTGATACAGTCTGTTATTGCCTATGGTATTGAGCAATGGGGTTCATCAAGTCATGCTAATGAAGTCTTTGCAGTTCAAAAAAAGGCAATAAGAATTATGGCGGGTGCTGGCTATAGAGAACACTGTCGGCCATTATTCATATATTTCAATGTATTCACTATGCCAAGCTTGTTTATTTACCATACCTTGATCTACATCAAAAGTAATATTTCTTCTATACCAAAGAATGAACAAATACATGATAATTATACTCGTAAAAACATACAATTGTACCAACCTTCCAATAGGTTGTCAGTGTCGCAGAAACTAAATAATAAGATGAGACAAAATCATCCCCAAATGTTAGTGTATTTAAGGTTATTTTTGTTGATGAAGGCATATTACTCAATTGATGAATTCCTCCAAGATGCATGATTAGTGATGTGATAGTTGAATGTATCAAAATTGTTGTGTCAAATAGTGTATCAATACTTTTACTATCTGTTAGTGATTTAACTCTATTGAGTGACTGTCTTTTGAGTGGATATTTTAGTGCTTACTTTTATCTTTTATCTTGTGTGTTTTGACCTGTTGGAGTAGTTAGTATTTTCCAGTTTTGTTTGGTATCACTTGTCATAATTGTAAAAAAAATTGATTTAATAAAATTCTGATTGATTGATTGATATGAATTAGAAATATATTGTATTTTTTTAAGCTAGAGGCTCTTGATAGTCCGAATTCAATATCTTTCGGTTGGATTCTATAATTATTTCAAAATATAACGGTTTTTCCCTTTCATGAATCGAAAGTATTATATTATAGAAGACGACTGATTTATACTTTACGGAATTCTTTTTGTTTCAGATTTCGATTCCAGTAGAAAAAATAGCGAAACAAAATACTCCGAAACGAGTACGATATCTCGAAAAACAAGAAATGAGGAAAAGTACGTATTCAATCATGTCTTACATCATAATCATCAATATGGCGTCGAGGAAGCACAAATTTCATTTTTGTTTTCGACATGATGGTTGCTTGATCTGCGATTTTTGCATGATTCTGGGTGTTTTGAGAGATTGTTCATGCTTTGCGGTATTCAAAGAACATTTTACATCGTTCACAAACATCAACAACAGGTGCTTATTGGAATTATATCAATGACCATGTATTTTCATAGGTTTAGATGATTTTGTTCCTTTCACACTCAGATTTTTTCATTTGGACTAAACTCTTCCATATTCATTTTCATTACGTTCGAATAGGTAGTAAAACTACATTAGTCAGTATATGAAATTATATACTAATGTTACTAAAAGGATTCATTGATTCGACAAGACAACATATTCAAATGTATTTTCGTGGAAGAGAGTACATAAAAAGAGATTGAGAATATACTTTCGATCTCTCCCAACATAGAAATCCATAATTTCCTTTGTAGAAAACTCTTGTACTAACAATATAATGATTATTTCTTGGTGTAATCATCATCCTGAGAATAGATTGATTTTTCTGACGAAAGATAATTATTTACTTTAAACATATCTAATACATGATTTGCTTTATATTTGTCATTGGGTTTTCTATAATTGTTATTCCAATACTTTATCCAATAGAGGTACTTCATTGGACATGATTTTGAATCGTGGTGCTACATAGAAAAGCACTGAGTCCTTTCCCAAATTGTACCCCTAAAAAATTGATATATTGAGAATTGAATCCGAATGTTAGAAGATAAAATACTTCAGTCCTACAGACACTCCATTTGACACCATTGGACTCTTGATAGGATTTTTTTATAGGGAATAAAAATAATCTTTCTGATGATTTTATACGAAATATTTCCAATTTTTCCTTGAATTTAATAAAAATCTAGTGTGGGAATATATGGTGAAGGTTCCAATATGATTATTTGCTGGGTGTTCACAGTAAGAATGAGGCAAACTGCTCCATTAGAGGGGGAACATTATATCGCGCTATTGGTTTGTAAGTTTCGATAAATGCTTATTGATCAACCAATTTCTGTTCAATAGTAATAACCCATACAAATTTTTTACTGTGAACGGTTATCTTTGGTATAATTTGTTCCGTGATTTCAATATTCTAGATAGTATTACCTCAGTATACCCTAACCATACAGTAGAGACACTCGCCACAGAACACCAACTTCAGCAGTTTGACATGTCGGGGTGTTATCAATCAACTTGATTGATGAGCGTCAATGTGTGTTAAAATATAGATTCTTTGAATTATTATGGGTAACTACCAAGGTGAAAAAGTGTGTGCTTATCACGGATGTTTGTCAAAGGCTAGAGACAAATTATCATCTCTCTTGAGGTTTCCTAAGGACGGCGAAACCTAATAGCCATCAGTTTTCTGTTAAATAGTAGCTCTTCAAATTTCTCATATATTTTTTACAAATTGCAGAACTTCAAATAGAAGCTCATTTGCGTCGAAATAGTGGCTTTATAAAAATGCACCTTAATATTGAATCATTCTTTCAGGTGTGAGGCATGGTTGAAGGAATGTAACCGAGAGGATTTACTTGAAAAATCTACCGAAGCTCTCTATAACAACTATCGCTTGTGTGAATGTCAGTTCGAGAAAGAAATGTTCTAGAATTTTCTACATATTGAAATTCGCAAGAAGGGATTTGAAAAAACCAAAACCAATAAATCGAAGTACAAAAAATTACCATCTTGAGTCATTTATAGTCTTCATTTCATTGTTGATGTCTGAATTCATCTTAGTATAATTCACAGAGATTGCTGGACATATAAATTATTAGTTCTGTGCCAAAATGGATCGGATAAGCTGTACTTAAGAATTTCAGATTACTCACATTTATTTCGAACGTTATCCTAGACAAGATATTAATTTTATGATGTGGAATAACATACTGATTTGATACTTCGTATCCAGTACATTCAAATTTACCGCCCCAAAATGACACACCCCGAGCACAGAATGAAGGTTACAGAAATTTGACCCTCGAGAAGAAAGGATTGACATTTAAGTGTCTCTACTGTATGACTAGGGTATCAGGGTATCACAACCAAATGGTGACATTTTGAAATACGAAATATTTGAAACGTCAAAATCGAAATAAATCAATTCATATGTATCCATGACAACATAATAAATTACAAACAGTCCATGGGATATTTTCAGAATGATGTTTAGGCTGGTAGATATAGACATGATTTTTCCAAAATTTAATAATAGTTACAGAAGTTTTGAAACTTCAGTGAATGAAGAGTACGTTCAAATGATATTGAGTCTGATTTTGCAACCCTTTTTTCTGAACGGAACATGTTGAAAATCAGGATTTTGTGTATATTCGCATCATTCGTACGGAGATATTTGCAAAAGTTCTGCAAACTCTCGATGTATTGCGAAATAGCAGTTTACATTTTCTGGTAAATTCGCAATCATTCAAACAAAACGGAACATTTCGTTTTATCAAAAAAAAATTGGTAATAATCCTCATTCTCCGAAAAAATTCCAAAAGTTCTGCAAAATTGCATAAATAACCGAAATTATATTCTTAAGGAATACTTCAATTTGCAACCTTTTGCGTTAAACAAAAAATATATTTCTGCAATAAGTTGTTTTATGTCATCAAAACATGTTTTGAAATTTTCACGAAAGTTTAAAATACGGGTTGCAAATGAAGAAGTCCTCACATATAATGTTTTCATTGATTTGCAACCACGTCTGCAATACGGAAATGGGGGTATAATCAAAATGAAAAATATTATGGTATTTGTTACCTACCAAAAAAAGCAGAAGTTCTGCAAATTTGTGAAGTGTGGAGAAATAGCTGTTCACATCTGATAAATTTGCATTCTTTCAAAAAGAACGGAACTGTTCGTTTAATGAAAATATCACCAATCCTAATTTTTCGAAAAAAAATTTAAAAGTTCTGCAAAACTTGAATATAACCAAAATCTATCTGTTTGTAAGTACTTCAATTTGCAACCTCTTGAGTCAAACAGAAAATATATTTGCCGCAATAAATTGTTCGTTTTGATTGAAACAAGTGTCGAAATTTTTACAAAAGTTTTAGATAAGAGTTGAAAATGGAAAAGTCCTCTCGTCGAACGTTCTCGTTGATTTGCAAAAACGTCCGTGACATGGAAATAAGGGTAAAAACAAAAAATATCAAACACCGGTACCTACTAACATAGGAATTCAGATCCAATAAACCAGTACAATATGTAATAGGCATAACCCTGGGGTTGTAAAAATGCGATTAGTATTTTTCGAGTAATTGAGGTTCCGTTTAAAGTTCGAGGTTGCAAAGTTTCATACCCATTGAGGCCGATTTTATCTTCATTTGCAACCACGTATAAAACTTTTGTAATTATCGCAATACTTGTGTGAACTGTTTTTCAGAAATGGCTGCAAATTCAAATAACTATGTTGAACATTTTCCTTTATGTACTAATAAATTTTGCAGAACTTTTGTAATTTTTTTAAACGAATTGCAATGGAAAACTACAACAAATGAGACAAACATAAGATTTCGGAACTGTAACAAGGTTGCAAACTCAATGCATATTGTAATAGTTATTAACGTAATCAGTTATGAAAAGACCCATATTGTTCGATGAGTGTAATATTTGCCAAAACGAGCGAAGCGAGTTTTGCAAATTACGCGAGTCGAACAAATAAGTCTTTTCATAACGTATTTCGTACAAAATTTTATCTAATGATATCATTTCATGAATATAATATAATGGTTTTCTCGTGATATGGGACATTGGCGTTGGCGCTTGTCAAAATGAATATTAAATAAGCAATGTCAAATGTGTCAGACTTATGCCAAACGTATCAGACTTATTTCAAAAATAAGTAGTTGTTCCGACGAAATTGCGTCTGATATAGAAGTATCGGCAAATAAAGCATTAAATGAATTGATACCTCAAAAATCAAAAGCTAGATATGACGCAGCTTACCAAAAGTTTGAAGAATGGTGCCAAACGAAGAAAGTTACAGTTATAACTGAAAAAGTGATGTTGGCATATTTCGAAACTATAAAAGCTATGAAAGCTTCAACGATGTGGACGACATATTCCATGTTGAAGAGTGAACTAAAAGTTAAAAAATATGTTAATATCCAAACTTACACCACATTGATTGCATTACTGAAAAGGCGGTCAGTGGGTTATCATGCAAAAAAATCAAAAGTGTTCAGTAGGGAACAATTCGAAACTTTCATAAAGGAAGCTGATGACAAACATTTTTTATTTGCGAAGGTATTCATTCATTAATTTTTATATCAAAATGAGATTTGAACTATCCTTCTAGGTTGCAATCATAATTGGAATTGCGGGTGCTTGTAGAAAAGCTGAATTGACATTTCTGCGTGTCAAAAACGTCATAGATGAAAAAAGTTTCTTCAGAATAACCATTCCAGAAACAAAAACTCATGTAATACGAGAATTCATAGTCAACAGTGGAAATATTTCTGGTATAAATATGTTGGATATTATCAGGAAGTATATTTGCCTGAGACCCCAAATGACTAAGCATGAACGTTTCTTCGTGGGTTACAGAGAGAGTAAGTGCAGTGTTCAGCCTGTCGGAATTAATACGTTCGGAAAATTGCCTAGAACGATTGCACAATTTCTTGGCTTGCCAAATCTTACTGAGTATACTGGGCATTGTTTTAGACGTACTTCTGCTTCATTGCTCGCAGATTCAGGAGCTGATATTCTCAGAATAAAACAGCACGGGGGCTGGAAGTCCAATACTGTTGCGGAGGGTTATATTGAGAATTATTTAGGCAATAAAAAAAGAATTGCTCAGGATATCATGAATGGAGAATCTGAGCTTGAGCCAGCTTCGAAAAGAATGTTTAGAGAAGAAACGAAAGAGATCAGAACAGAAAAAGTTATAGCAGAATTAGGAGAAACATCGGGTTATGCTTTGAATTTTGTTGATTGTACTTTTAATTATCCTGTTTTCAATATTTTCAAAGAATAAAATTAGTAGTTTCTTGTTCTATTATTACACAACTAGTTGCGTAATGAATATTACACAACTCTCATTCACTTGTCTCAAGTGACAGTTTTGAAAAAACTGACGTTTCAAAATTCACAAACGTCATGTAATACCTGACTTTTCGAAACTGAATTAGATAAAACAATATTACTAGCGCTATTCCTAGTTTGCAGAACTTTTGCAATTTTCTGTGCGAAAATAAAGCATCAAAACGTTTTTTCCATTTGAACAATGTTTCGTTCATCGCTGGCTTATGCAAAATTTCATGGTTAGTTTCATTCATGCACCAATATTGCAAATTAAAATAACTATGTTGAACATTTTTTTTATTCACTAATAAATTTTGCAGAACTTCTGTAATTTTTTTAAACAAATTGCAATGGAAAACTACAACAAATGAGACAAACATATGATTTCGGAACTGTAACAAGGTTGCAAACTCAATGCATATTGTTAAACAATATTACTAGCGCTATTCCTAGTTTGCAGAACTTTTGCAATTTTCTGTGCTGGTAAAGTTTGAAAACTTCTGAAATTATTGTGAATTGATTGTCTATATCTACTGGCCTTGTTGTTCTGATTGGTTGTGTTCGATCAGATGACTTCAAATTACCTACAATTAACTGGTACCTACAATTTCATCCTCTATGTTCGTGAATCGTTTTCTTGATGCCTCCTCATTCATTTCAGCACATGGTGGTACGACTTCTGCCTGAAGTGTAACTCGGAAGAAGAAACGGTGGTGTCATGGGAACCGAAGATGTGGCAGAAAATCTGCCCGCATCCATTTTGCATCAGCTATCGCAAGTTCAGTAGGATATTATCGTTCATCTTCATAGGAACGTTTTCATGGGCCATTTTGTATGCGATCGTCGGAAAATCGTCGGCGCCGCCTAACGGGATTCTGTTCCAACTGATTCTGCTCAGCATATGCGCCCATTTCGGCGGTTGGCTCATGGCGCTGACTACCCTACCTGCGCTCGTTGGGATGCTCTTTTCCGGAGTGCTCTTGCAAAATGTGAATATTATAAATATCGATGACTCGTTCTCGCATTTGACTAAGCATCTGAGGTAATATTGAAGTGGAATCACGGTGTACTATCGAATTTCTAAAACTTTCAACATAAATCAATTACACTTACACCAAACCTATATCACTCGTACTCGAAGCCAGTTTCGCTAACCAAGTGCTTCAATTTATTATTCTGAAGTACTAACTCGAGTGCGAATGATATTGGTTTCAAATTCAAATTCTTCATTTTCCTAGACTTTTACAAGAAGCATGGAAACAGTCAAGTTTATAATATAAGACTGAATACTAACAAAATTAAACACATGGGACGACATATCGTTAAAAAACACACACATTTATAGAATATGAAATAATAACATTGCAATACATAAAATTATCACAGAACGAGCAATTTACATCAACTATGATTCAAGATCCGACTGAAAATAATCACTGAGTGAATAAAAAACATTTTCATAGAGAAGATTTTCAACTTCACCTTCAAAAGTCTTAATGTTATCAATTTGCTTTAGCGACATTTGAAGCTTTTTATATAATTTTATTGATGAGATGTGGGGTCCATTTGATACTTTAGTCAATCGATGATTGGGAACAAGAACATTGTGATTTTGTCTTAGGTTATGCCCTGAGAGAAAACATGTATTGTCTCTGTTTCTGAACATTTCACAACGAGTCTTGCCGTAAATAAGGGAATTGAAGATAGTATACATCGACACAACAGTTAAAATTTTCAAATCTGCAAACACTGGCTTACAGGAGTCAAGACATTTTCTAAAACACATGGTACGGGTAATTTTTTTTGCATCAAAAGAACCTCCTGAATCCTATTGCAGTTCCAGAAACACAAAAGACCATAGTTCAGTGTGGAGTGGACATAGGCGTAGTGATAGCTCAATAGTATGCTAGTGCCTCGACAACTTTTTCAAAATAAGATCGATCTGAGGATTCCAAGACAGTTGAGAGTCAATAAGAACGCCCAAAAATTTAGCAACGTCCACCTGTACTATTGTACTTTCACAAGACTTCACTAGTAAGCTGTAGTCGATTGCTTTAATCGAAAACAGAACCGAATTTGTTTTGGAATTATTCAAAATCAACCCATTCTTGATACAATAATTTTATATGCTCGACACAGCAGCACTTGCTTTGTTAGACAGGCACATTGAACATTTTTCTACGACTGTAAACGTTGTGTCATCCGCAAACTGAACGGTAGACTCACAGTTATTGAATGCAGAAATATCATTAACGAATGAAACAAAGAGTGTGGGACCCAGAACACTACCTTGTGGCACGCCAGTGGTAATGTGGCGATTATCAGAAAAATAAGTTGTTTGGATACTATTGAATTTCTGGAACTTTCAACATAAATCAATAACACTAACACCAAACCGATATCACTCGTACTCGATGCCAGTGTCGCTTACCAAGTGCTTCAATTTATTTTTCTGAAGTACTAACACGAATGCGAGTGATATGAGTTGTTAGAAAGATCGATCTGGATCTTTACAAATCATGATCCCAACACAATATAGCAAAAAATGAATCACTACCTTACTGTTTGCCATCGAAGCTAATATCTTTGTCATTTTATTTGCATAGGTGCTAGAAAACTGATTGTTACATTCGTAGGAAATCAAATTACTTATAAGGATTATCTAACTAATAACATTCTGTGAAAAACCCTACCAAAACAATATGACAACAAATTGAAACCAATCTGATCGAGATTTCTCGCCAAGATAATGAAATATTATATTACGTAACGTGGAGGATACGTAGCCTATTACGCACGAGCGAAAATTAAGATCTTGAAGCTTTAGCCGAATGCGGCAATTCGTGAGTGGACGTTACTAGCCTCATCCTTGAGTTGAGTCTGTCTATTTTCTACTTCCATCATGCTTGTTCGGTAATTTCTGCTGGTGTAATCCCAAATAGCACACGACGTCCTGAAGACGAACCATTTATGTCCCAGTTACGTCGATACGTCCCGGGACGGATAGGAGACATTTGAAGAACGTACATTACCGGATGTACCATGTATGTACTGGTTAGACGTCCCATGTAGCTACATACTTGGTCCCGTTCCAATCGGAATGTAATAAAAACGTACATGCTTGGAAGTACTATGTACGTACTTTATTAAGTGTCCCTGATACGTTTACATTAACTCCTCTTCAGGTACGTACTTTTCGGAATGAATTAGGGACATACCAATGACGTCTTTTTTTGTGAATCCCATGTACGTACTGCTCAGACGTATCATTTACGTACATGTTTGGAAGAACTATGTTCGTACTATTTGGACCTTCCAGGTGCGTACATATTGAGTCCCTTTCAGATACGTATATTTCGAAACGTTTGCGGGACATAATAGCAATGACGTACATTTTTGGAAATCGTATGTACATACTATCTGGACGTCTCGTTGACGTACTTTTTTGTACATACTGTTTGGACCTCCCAAGTACGTACGGATTGGGTTCCTTTCATTTTCTACATTTCTGTTAGTATGTACATACTGTTTGGACCTCCCAAGTACGTACGTATTGGGTCCCTTTCGGTTCAAGGGGTATTGGGATTTTGAGAGTGATCACTTAGTGTATTCATACATATATCAATATTGGTAATGGACTATTCATAATGAATTATTCCTAAAAAAATTTGTGAATTTAAATACATGACATGTGGTGAATTTAAATACCAGAAAATTACATACAGAATTGTTTGCACAGCAAGTTTGATATTCCCAAACCGCCATCACATGAGACAGTGATCCTTTAGTGTTTTTTCGAATATATTTTCATTGTTACTGAACTTTCTGAAATTTTAATATTATCTCGAACAAAACTAACTTGAAGTCATCACATCTATAGCACCCAACTCCTTCTTAAAAAACAAGTCTCTCCGTGCCGTAGAGCGTAACAGTGGTCGACAATAATATCTCCATAGAAAAGGTCGAGAGTTCAAGCCCCGCAGCAGCCAGGTCTTTTTCCAGGTAAGTATTCGGTTAGATGGTTAGTACACGTGAATGAGTAAAATTTCCAACTTGACTATTTGGTAAAAAAGAAATGAATAATCCCGAATATGAAAACTTAGATTCATTAAGTGATATCATATGATATACCATTACGTTGTTTTCGAATATTGAGCTAATATCGCCGAATGTTTACATTTTTTTGTGGCCACTATTGATATCATCTTCAATATAAGGTTGATATTCCCGTAATATTGAACCAATATTGGTCAAATATGTTTGTTCTACTTGGGATAGCGCATACAGAATGGAAAATGTACGTTTTCGGAATGTCCCAAACAGTTCCCCTTTCTGTACATTTCAGGTCCTGTGTGGACTAGAAAAGTACGTACCTGGGATTACCGACTATGCGGAAACGGTAAGTCGCAGGGAGGTCTTATGTACGTCTGTCGGAGACAAAAGTACGTCCTAAATACGTACAATGCATCCTCACCATACATATGCAGTACGTCCACTGGACGTACTTGTGCTATTTGGGAATGGACTGGCCTTCATGACAGTTTTCCATATAACACGATGCGGAATACAATATAGAGAGGATATGGACATTGAAGTGATATTGTGAAGGAAAGAATAATAATTCTATACTTGAATCACTCTATACTTCTTGACCTCTCTTTATCTGCTACATTGGGGAAGGAATTCGCTCAGAGGTTATAAGTATTCTATCTTGCTTACTCCGCAGTCCTCTCTCTCTCTCTTAGGGCCAGTCCATAAGTTGTAATGGCTGCTTGCACAAAAATTGACAGGGGCTTTAACCGCTGCAATCTGTTGGACGCAGCCAATGTCTATGATGGATGTAAATAGATACAATACCAATCCACAATTTTACAAAAGAAGTGGAACGAAAATTCCCTGAATTTGGTAAATGGGAAATTGGATGTAGTCATAATATCAAATTTATCAGGTCGAATGTTACATATCCCATCATTTGAAGAAACAATTCTGAAAGCGACCGCCATTAATTCAATCTTGCTCAAAAACTTCAGAAATTGGATTAACAAAAGTGGGATATATCTGTATAGCTCTCGATGAAAGGTTTTGGATCAACCTGTATAGGAGCAGGAGCACAGGTGTTAATGTTAACAACACAGCTCAAGTCTAGAAGAAAACTCGGTTGTATCTGAGTTGATATCAAAGTGTAATTAGGAAATCAGATTTCTAGTACTCCATCCACTGATCGATTACCTACACTGATTCCAAATTGATATTAATCACTTAGCGAGTTATTAATCCCTTCCGAAGATTCTTACTCTGTTAGTCTTTACTTTGACACCAAAGATTATTCCAGTGAGGAGTATTCAGAAGCAGATTCTATCATTTCGCTCGTACTGTTATTTTTTCATGGAAGAGTGTAGCAGAATTCTTGCATCCTAGCTACTAATGAACAATAATTGTTGTTTCTTCAGATATTTGGTATTAGTCTGACAGCTTTTTGTTCCAGTTGTTCTTATATAATTCCATTCGATAATTATCAGTAAAAACAAACTGGTATCAGGCAAGTTTGCACATTCCAAATTTGATTCATTCGGGGTCCAAATCCTTGTCAGGCCACCGTGCTGGGAAATCACACGTTAAAAGTTAAGGCCTCGTTAATCCATTGCTCGCACAAGTTTCGACTCCTGAGGGTTGACGTTCGTTCGTCAGCTGGTTGACGGAACGAACAATTTTAGAACAATTTTTTTCAGTTATTTTTTATGAATTATCGATATTTCGAAATGTATTATTTGTGTCACTGAACAGATTTGGATTTCCGATTTCAACAAGAGAAGTTATTCAAACGAGCTACAGTCTTCTCTCTAATATACTAATCGCTACAATTGAAATTATTGGCGACTGAACTATGTTCAGATTCTTTCAATTTTCTCATGATATTCGGTGACTTGCTTTTTTTTGTGTTAGTTTCGTTTCATCCAATTATTTTGTGTAACCTAAAACCTATTATATTGATATTTTGTTCAGAATCCAAATATTCTGTTGAGTGAAATTTCAATGCAATCTACCTACTCTCTACTTCCTCAATTTTGAATCGAAGTTTACTCTAAATGTATTTATTCAATTCAAGTTTGGTGTGCTTGGTATACAATTTGAAGATGAGAATTGGCTTTTTGTGTGGCAGGGGGGTAGCTGTTCAAGATAGACTCGTGCTTCCTCATTGTGAATTCTTTTCTTCTCTACTCCGGTTCATTCAATGATGTATGGAGAGTTGATTTGGAGAAGAAAAAGCATAAAGTTTCTCTAAACTGGGCCACAAATTCATAATCGAACCGAAAATGAAAAATTCTTGTATGCCGGTCGAGTGTATTTAGTATCTCAGTATTCTCAGCCATCAATAACACTTAGGGCCGGTCTTTTCACTTACAGATAAAGTCATATATAACTGTATCTTTCAGATATTCTCCTTCTACCTTCTTTTCACCTTTAAGTAGACCTATCTGATAGATAAATACAGGGTATTTGCAGAATAACTTGTCTGGCACTTTGGGTTGTGGATGAAGCGGTATTTGTAGGATAAATGCCACAAAACAATACTGTTTCCAACATAATTTTGTGTTTTATGCATGAATGAGTGTGCAGGTAGATTATGCAACGCATAATTTTTTGACAAAGCTGTTAAGCTGTTAGAGTGCTGAGATTAAAATTAAATAAGAGATTTTGTGAATTTTGTAATGATGGACGTAGTTGAAGATATAGATTTGCTGTTAGACTACGATTTAAATGAGATAATCAATATTGCAAGGCGGGAATGTAAAATTAGACCCCGAACAGACCACATCAACTATTGGGATAATCAAACATTTTTCAAACGTTTTCGACTCTTCAAACCAACCGTCATTATATTATGAGAAGAAATTAATGAATAAATCCGGAATCCCACAGAAAGGTAAATAAGACAAAATACTTTCTTCATTTGGATCTTTTTACTGAGGTTTCATGTGAGAGAGCTCTTACCTTTGCTTATAAGGACTTGGGCTAACTGCTTTTTTTTAAAATATACATAATATGCCATTTATTTCCAATTGAAGCTTTTATTATGTGTTATAAGTACTTATATATGTGAAATATCGAGATATTTGTTTTTTCAGGAATCCTGATAGAGCACCCATGAATACATTATTATTGACATTAAGATATTTAGCAACTGGAAGTTTCTTTATAACAGTAGGAGATTTTGGAGGCATTCACAAATCTTCTGCAGGAAAAATCATCAATACAGTCATCACTGTTATTTGTCGCCTGAGAGAATGTTATATCAGAATTCCAAAGATATTTTCTGCCAAGTCGCATCTTTTACTTTCCACATGTTGAAATCTGTATTTTTATTTTCCAAGATGTTTTTGACATTCAAACACACTTTTACTGACAAGCTGGTCTCGTGTTGTGTGAAATTCGGAGCCCTGTCCACATTTTTCCTAAAGCTTTCTTTTATATTCAAAATCAACCAACTCGTAACCTGAGAACACGAAATATTTGAAAATTTTCTGTCCACTGTTAACAATAGCACAAACACATATGTTGTTCCTTGTTGTAGGGCCAAACACTTATAAATGTACAGTATTGACAGCAACATGAAGTTAGGTACAATTCCAAGTCCTAGATAGGTACCTGAAGGATAGAATACCAAGAAAAGACGGAAGAAAGTTGTCCCTTGGATAATTCTTTCTGAGAAATTTATCCGATAGATAGGTACCAGAGACTTTATCGGAAGATGAAAAGACCGGCCCTTAATCGGATGGAATTTTGAATGTGATCTGCAATGGGAATTGCTTTGATAATGTCTATTCCATAAATGTTAGCGAACTTCTTTCAAATGAATATTACATCAAGACAACTTGAGGAATTTATAAATGACTTACAATCATGGTTAATCAATTCATTGAAATCGGAATTCATAATTTTCTATCGTAATCTACGAATCAGGTCTCCCAACATCATCAGCACAATCATCACGTACAATTTCATACTGTGAAATATTTACGAGTTTACCTTGACCACCTATTTCAACCATCATACATCTTTCATGAAACGAAAAGTCATGATAAGGGCGAAACATTTCAGAATATACAGGGTGGTACAAACTGGCGTCAAAAATATGATTCAGATAAATCGTATCCATATTTCTTCGAATATATCTCGCATGTTATCTTATTCATTGTAGTTTTTGGTTATGAATTTCTGAATGTTTTTGTACATATTTTTTGTATTCATTTTTTGATTCGATAGGTTTTTCAGGAATTGTTATTGACTATGAATGTTCAGAGTGTAGTCCTTACCTCTCAATTCCATTTAGTTTTTGTCGTAGCTCTGCTAGTTTCGGCTGTATAAATGAATTAGCGTCCAGTCGTTCACTGCTATTGCACGAGTGCAATAGGGATGTGATCTATTCTATCACGCGATAGTAGTAACTGATCACTTGAATGAAACTTCTCAGGGTGGATTGGGCGTGACGGTCCAATTCGCTGGCCAGCAAGTTCAGCGGATTTGAATCCAGTTGAATCTTTCCTAGCGAGATTTTATAGAGTTCGTGCTCAGGTGAAGAAAATACGAATCTTCTTGGAGATTGAAACAAATTTTTCGCCTTAGATATTAAAGAATGGCAGTTATGATTAGTTTGTAAATTTTAAAATAAGTATTTTCTGGAGCCAGTTTCAGCAGAAAAATAAAACCTCTTCGTTTTTTGTGCGATCATGAAAACTTGAGGTTCTTCAAAGATTTGTGAGTGATCATAGGCTAAAAAATAATTCGGCTGTAGGATGGTATACTCTTTAATTATTACGATTTGCTTCACTGATATTGAAAATTTTGGAATATCGTTTCGAATTACAATTTTTTATTAATTAACACGCTTTTATTAGCTTGGGTTGTAACTATGTATGTAACGGAATCTTTGAGCATAATTTTCACCAATTTCCAGAAGTCTGATTAATTTGAAACTTTGCATACGTATCAAAGACCGATGACAATGCAATAATTTGATCATAGTTTTCCATTATAATAATAATAATAATCTTTATTTTCCAGTTGAAAATTACACACAATATACAATAACTGAAAATGACGTCGGAATACAAAAAGAAAATAGGAAAAAAACAAAAAACATTGTTTTAAACACTATAAAAAACTAGCTACAATGAAATAAAAATAACAAATTTGCTCGTATTGGTTTCAAGAAATACATACTCGATATATTCACTAAAAGAGCTTTGTCTGATTATCCTTATAAGGACCACCAGGATTAATAAATTCTTTTATAGATTCTCTGTAGTGGAGTAAAAAAGATAGAGCTAGCGCGCGTTCTGCGCATGCCTGCAGTTTCGGACTTACTCTTTCGTTCTTTCGTTCGGGCACTCGGCACAGCACAACGGAGGCAGAAACGTTTTCAGGGTAGTTGCGTTCTCACAATGTTCATTCCTTATCTTACATGCGTAGGTGTACATGAGTCTGATACATGCAAATTACTGTATATGATATTTATGTAACATATAATATAGTTCTCAGCGAAATACAGCCACGGAACTGCTGAAAGACGAATGTTGCCAATAATCCTGAGTTAGGCTTCGACCGTTCACAAAATGCAAGGTTGTACAGTTGATCATGCAGTAATTTATCTAGGCTCGCGATTGTTTGCTGCTGGACAAGCCTATGCAGCACTTAGTCGTGTAAGATCTTTAGACGATATTCGGATTGATGAACTTGATTGCTCTAAGTTAACAGGAAGTACCCCATACAATAGTGAAGCTTTAAATGAAATGATGAGATTGCGGAATTATTCGTAAGAAATATCACATTTCCACTAGAAACTAATTGATAAATTGAACTAAAAAATTAAAAATAAATAATAGTTTAAAAAACTAAAAAAAACACGCTTTTATAGCTAACCGAACTAAAAAATAGAAGATAATTTTTAATTACAAAGAGTTTATATTACGGTAGTAGAAGGCTAAACAATCATTCATAGTCAATCAGCTCAAAATGAAATTATAATAAAATTTAAGTATTCAACAGAATAAAGTAATTCAGAGTAAAAAGCGTGGGGTGCATTTTACTACATTTCATAAGTCTCCTCTCAAAGATAATTACCGATAGAATGATTGTAATATATAATATATCAAGCACCCCACGATTTTACTCTGAATTACTTTATTCTGTTAATTACTTAAATTCTATTATAATTTTATTTTGAGCTGATTGACTATGAATGATTGTTTAGCCTTCTACTACCGTAATATAAACTCTTTGTAATTAAAAATTATTTTCTATTTTTTAGTTCGGTTAGCAATAAAAGCGTGTTTTTTTAGTTTATTAAACTATTATTTATTCATGAGTTTTGTCAAGATTTTCATTCCATATGGGTACGAATGCCTATTATCAATCATCATTATCCACTGAAACACTGTTTATTTTTCTTCCAGTGATGTTGCCTTGGTGATTATTCTGACGAGAGCAGGATTGGATTTGGACCCTTCAGCTCTCAAACGACTGAAATATTCAGTATTAAGATTGAGTTTAGTTCCTTGGATAGCAGAATGTTTGATTATCGCTGTTTTATCGAAGTATTGTTTGGATCTGGGATGGAGATATGCCATACTCCTGGGTAAGTAACTGTTCTTCAAAATCAGGACTGAGCCCCTATCCTAATCAAAATAATGGTAGGGGAGGTTTGGATCGGCCTGTACCTGGGGTCAATGTGTTCATTGTAGTTACCTGTCCAATTTGACTATTGACTCCTCAACGTTGAAAGTGGTTTTTATTGTACTAGAGATGGAATTAAGTATCAACTGCCTCTGAACGATTAATAGTGTGGTGCTCAGGAAATAATTCGTATATTTCAACGCTCAACGTGAGTATTCTGAACTCTCATCATATTTTGAAATCTTGTTTATTGCTTGACATTTTTTTATTTCGCCATTATATCATTGAAATGAATTGCCTCAGCACAGTGAACCTTATTAAATTCGTGGTTCAACACACAAACAAATTCAATGAAATCAGTGAGAGTTGAGTGAAGCTTAAGATTGTAAAAAGAAGAAGATTGTAATTTTTCTATGTTGCGGTGATTACTGGATCGGTTGGGCTTTTAAGATCGATATTTGAATTTACCTTGCAGTTAGTCGGGTCAGGTCAAATGAAAAGTTATCTGCTCCCGAAGAAGATGAAGAGGAGGAAATATACATTTCATTTAGTTTAAATGTTGAACTTCAATATTCGCGCAGAGTTGTAGACATTGATAAATTCATGAATGAATTTACAGAAACTTATAATTTTTCAAGATATTGACCATTCTTTCTACACCACATCTATTCACAGGATCTACATGTCATAATTTAATTCAACATCGACTTTGATGACCTGTGGTAGAAGTCCATTGTATCTCAAAGTGGAGTGTAGTAGATTTACGATGCAGAAAAACTCAAAGTCGTCTCCAGAATTGAATATTTGAAAGATGTCAGTACGGTGGTTCAGTACATGTTTCGAACCTACATAGGTTCATCATCAGCTGAATTTACATTGAATTATGGGGATGAAAAAAATAGCAATAGGACATCCCTAACACCATGTCCCAAATTCCCCTTATATCAAATCAATCATAATTATTGTCACTACAAAAAAATGTTTATGTCCTTTTGAACTTCACCATGTGAATTTGCTATTTTTTTCATCTCCATAATTCAATGTAAATTCAGCTGATGATGAACCTATGTAGGTTCGAAACATGTACTGAATCACCGTACTGACATCTTTCAAATATTAAATTGTGGAGACGACTTTGAGTTTTTCTGCATCGTAAATCGACTTTGATGATTATAACGTGAAAAAAACAATTTCAACATCGGTAACAGGTATGTTTTGTTTCATATTCAATCTTGACCTGAGGTAGCAGAGTATACAGTGGTCCAAGGTTCACGACTAAATTGTACCTTGCATCAATTTACACCAATTTATGAAAAAAACATTTTCACTCAAGGGATATTGTTGTCTTCGTTTGAATTCACTTAATAAGCGACATAAAAGTCTGTGACTCAATTTCTCTAAAGAATAACGAAAAAAAAAAAACAGTAACTAGAAAGGAATAAATTATTAAAACATTCAAAACTTTTTTGAGACTTCAAATGACCCAGCATGAATCATGCTCAGGACGATACTGCTAAATGAAACAATTACTTCTAGCACTATGCCGTCACTTTGTAGCGGTATAATTGATTGAATAAGTATTCTACTGAAAAATGGAAAAAGTTATTTCATAATATTCGTATACGGTTATTTTTAGTTTTTCAGTATGTATCATCTTGAAGAGGAGTTTAAATATAAGTTGTTCCTTTTCGATTAGGATATTCAGTTTTCGTCCCTATTCATTCAATAGGATCGCTAAAAAGGGACAGCACCGTGCTAGTAGTGTTTGTTTAAGGTAGCAGTTTCGTCCCGATTATTTTTCATGCAGGATCAGGATTTTTTTCATTATTCATTTTTCCCCAGTTTTTTGGGTTCTTGACCCACCACAATCTGAAAAAAATAAGAACTGAAATCTATAGAAGTGTAGATTTTCATATCATCGACAGTTCACTCTGTCAATTAGAAATAATCAACAGTGCAAACTTGTCAATAATAGATAATCAAAATTTTGAAATTTTGATCATATTCGATAGATTGATCTGTCTACTGTGGCTGATCGACAATTTGAAGTGTTAATACAACTAATCTACAGTTTGACTGGCCATTTTATAAAAAATACTATGTGGCCCTTAGCATAATCGTCAAAAAGAGATAGACTTATCAATAGACTTTCGATGGAAAATTATTAGTTGTATGGTTCTTCAAAAATGTTAATATTTTCGTAGAAAGTAAACTTGGAAATTCTGAATACCTACGCTCGATTTTCTATGTGTACCAAACTCATTACCCTCATAGATATTTGTAGAGTCAATATAAATGGCTGACATCTTGGTTATGTCTATTCGGACAAATGTGTTCAGTTCTTCAATATAATCAAGTTTTCTTCTACGGAGCTGGCAAAAACGTACCCAGCTAAAATTCAAAATTACATTTGGAATGATGAAAATGAATTGTTTCAGGAAGTATAATCGCAGCAGTGGCTCCAGCTGTTGTCGTTCCATGCTTATTCAGGTTACGTTCAAAGGGCTACGGAGTGGCCAAAGGCATCCCAACCCTAATAATTGCAGTCGCCAGTATAGACGATGCTGCTGCTGTGGCAATTTTCGGAATCATCAAAGAGATAATATTCAGTGATACTTCAGTGATCAGAGGTGTTATTTTCGGTTCCTTATCGATAGCGGGAGGTGAGAATATTTATTATGTTTAGGGCACAATTGTACCATATTTTGCCAATATCATATCAACCTCAACGTATCTAGGAACATGATGATCTTCGTGAAGAGAAGGAAGTTTTGTGGGAGCGATTTTCCTCCAAAGAATTGTGTCTTTAGCAGTCATAATGTCGATCAAACAGATACTGTTCATACAAAAATCATTCATCAGAATATCATTTCATTTTTACCAAACATTTTCGAAAAAGTCAATTTTGAACTAATCTGCTCCAAATGAATCGACATTACGATAACAAATTTCTCCACATGACTACTAAATGAAGGCTTCGATAATGATATTCAGGAATTCATTGGTGACTTGGAAAACAAAAAAAAAGGAAAGAATAAAACTTCCTCAAAACCCATACATATATTGAAACTTTTTTCACCTTGCCAATTGATATTGTCCGTACCTCTTTATGGAAATACTAGAACAACCAGATTTTTTGTAGAATGTTTAAAATGCTGCAAATGTAGTGGAGTTCAATACCACAGTTATGATGCTCAAACATAATCCAAAAAACCCTTAAATACTGGTCAGAGATTCAAAGCGCAACTGCCATTCAAATCTATCAGAATACATTTAGTTTGCAGTATAAATGATAATCTATAATAATCGAATGTCTCTTTCCATATCACAGTCTTTGTTTACTAAAAAAACAAACATAATCAATATAAAGAAACATAGGAATCCTTTTTTTAATTTCAATCAATAGAATATAATTCATATATAATATAACAATATGTGGAAATATAATGAAATATTCAAAAAAAAAGGAAAGTAGAAACAACAATGAATGAAAAGAAATGAGAAATCTACTTTCTTCCTGTTCATAAAACAGAAAATGGATTTGAATGAAATAGGGGACACCTGACAATCGCTGTATTCAAACCATTCATTCGTGTGAGGATGACGACAATAAGCCCTATAATGGCCGCTGTATGTAGTACCACTGTGATTGTGCATTTAAATTACAATATCTAGTCCTTCCAACGAAAAATGCACGGTTACATTCAGTTTCTCTCTGAGCAATTCTGTTAACGAAAATCGCTCGAGATGGATCACCAGAATCTTAGGACCATAAAAATGTTGTGCACTTCCGTCCTTCTCAACATCTAGAACACGTTGGTTTATCATCTCCATCCAATGTTTCTTCTATTGTACATCAATCTTAAAAAATATTGACTTGTCTAGTTCTTCGTAGGAGGAATTGAATAAAAAATTTCAATTTCAGGAATCGTCATCGGAGTCGTATGGGGAATCTTATGCAACTTCATCCCAGAAAGGAACGACCCTTTCGCAACCCCACTCAGAATCATACTCCTGCTATCAGGAGGGATGGGAGCAGTGTTCGGGAGCGACCTCATAGGCTACAGCGGCGCAGGACCCCTGGCCTGCGTCACTGCTGCCTTCGTAGCCATGAGCTTGTGGGCAAAGCAGGGATGGGACATCGATGACAACCCTGTCGCTACGGCTTTCGAGATTTTCTGGATGATTTTCCAACCCATACTATTCGGAATAACAGGCGCTAGGGTGAAACTGAGCGACCTGCATGGGGAAGTGGTACTGATCGCTATTGGTATTCTTCTTGCTTCGACGGTGATCCGGATGCTGATAACATGTTTGGTTAGCATCGGATGTAATTTGAATCTCAGGGAGAAGGCGTTTGTTTCGATTGCTTGGATGTGCAAGGCAATTGTTCAAGTGAGTTTCACAACTGCTAATCAATCGTGATATAGTGGCATGCATATTTTTATCATCTACCTGAGAAATTTTGTAAAAGAACTAAAACCAAATTTATTTGAATTCGGTGTGAATTGCGTTGAAAGGAGAACTAGATTGATACAGACTGAAAATTCAAACTTCTACATAAATGATGAAGATCTCTAACGTACTTGAGCAGCAGAAACTACTACAGTCGATCAGCAGCGGGCAAGAATCATCTTGTGTCAACAAATTCCCGGAAAGGCCTTCATCAAATCTGACCTTTGTACCAAATTCAGATCCGTCAATTTCTCAGAGATTGACAATGCCGCCGAGGAGACTTTAGCTGATTGAAAAAATTGCCTGAAATTGGGATTTCAAAATAAGCGGTACGCCCTTTGGTGAAAAGTTTCAAACAATGTCAAAGTGGTGCTCATCAGTTGGAGTCTTGTACAAAATGGCGCTGCGATATTGTTCTGGAATTTTGGAATTTGATCAAATTTTCTGCTAATGTTTTTCAATCACAATTCATGGTTGATGGTTAATGATTAATGTTCATATGGAATCTGTATCTGTGGAGTAGGGAGGGTGAGTATAGACCCACAGCACTTAGGCCACAATATGGCCCATTGTACATCCTCCCAAGGAGTCGCCCTCCTAGGACATTGTCCAACCTGCTTTATCCAGGAAGAAGGACAGGTCTCTAGGGGACATCTCCTAAATATCGGCAGGTGTAGGCCAAGACTCACCGAACACACACTCTCTTATCGACGATAGCTCCAGACATTCACATAAGACATGCCTGACAGTTTCATCTTCCTGTTCACACATCCTGCCTAGAGGTGTGTCCACTAGTCCCATAATATGGAGGAGTTTCCTTTGTTGACAGTGTCCAGTCAGAAATTCCACTGTTAAACGGAGGTTCTTCCTGGTCATCGCCAAATATTTATTCGAATCCAGCTTCTCAGGGTCGCCCAAGGTGATCCTGGCAAAACTGCATCCTTTGGTTTCATCCCATCTCTTGAGGGATTGAGTATGAGTGTAACGATTGGCTAGTTCCGCAATTGTCGAAGTCGTCAGGCCATGGGTGTCACCTGGTCCCAAAATTTTCAGTCCAGCCGCCATCATGGCCAAAGATGTTCATATGGAAAGTGAAGAAACAAAGTGTACTAGTCGCTCACAATATTTCAAGGCTTGAAAAGTTTGAACAACGCCCTAATCAGCAAAAGTTGCCAAATTGGTGCAGACTAGCTGGAGTTTTTGGGGCGCCGCAATTTCAACTTGAAATCCCAATTCAATGATCGACTGTGACAGCTTCCGCTATTTAACGTGCCCGTTGTCAGAGACATTCATCTTCTATTTATAAGTTTGAATCTTTGTGTCACACCCAGCAGATAGCGGTCCTTCTATCCATTGATAATTTTCCATTGAAAGTACTGAGAATATGGGTCATGTTGGAATATATCGTTGGAATATATCGAGCAGCTGATAAGTTACACCAGAAATACTGTGGAAGAAGAAACCAATTCAATACCCAGTTCCAGTCCTCGAAGAAGGATATCAAGATTTTTTGTCACTAAATAATTTAAAATATACTGATATTATTCATCGTCGTGTAATTATTTGATTCGACTAGTTTTTCTGATATTGGCTGTATCAAAACTCAAATTTCGTTACATATGTCAAATATTGTTCCGTTCAGGCATCATTTCTATTATTTTCCATGGAGAAAAAAGTATGTAACATCACGTTTTGCCAAGAGAGGGAAACAACTTTCAGTAAAAATACGAGGTACCCTGTTAGGTTCTCTCAATTCTTTATCTATTACTCAACCTTGGAGAATCGAATAATTATTTCTGCAGTTGTAGTTTGTGCCTCTTCAAACGAAAATATCTGCTAACAACTCAGGAACGGCTGTTTGGATCTTTTTAAATATAATCCGTTATAATTGGAGAAATGATAGATCTTCTCAACGAGATACTAGGAAACCATTTCTCAGCGACAAATGACGTAGAAGAAACTTTTTTTTTCAGTGGATACCCTCTTGCGTTAACTTCCGACTTCAATATCTCATTTTGTTAAAAGCTTGAACATGACCACAGTCAATGCTGTAGTAAAGCAGCATTCAGTTTCTCAACTGAATCGATCCATGCAGATCTCTGCTTCCCAACACACCGCCTTTCAAGAATATAAATTCAACGTAGATTTACAATGAATACTTTCCTTCTTGGAATCCGTAGATGGCGTTCTTTCAATGAATACACCAACTATTCTGAAGAATTTGAACAGAACATATTTTGTTTTCTTTCAGGCTGCTCTTGGCCCGATAGCTTTAACATTGGTCAAACAGCTGAACGATCCGAAGGCTACGCAAGATGCCCACAGGATACTCACCACATCGATTTTGTCCATTATCCTGACAGCTCCTGCCGGGGCGCTATTAACCACGTTGCTAGGACCCCATCTTCTGACGAAGGCCAAACAACAGCCTCTTCCAGAGTTCAAGATGAAGAAGAGCCGGAAAATGTCCTTCAGGGATATTTATATCGATGACGATGAGTGTTTCGAGAAAGATGGCAGCAACGACAATATTTCTGTTGTCAGGATGTCTGTTGTCTATGAGGAAAATGAGGCGGGCAAATCATAACGGCATTGCTGAAGATGCGTCTTTTAGGTGTTTAATGTAAATGAAATTGTTGTTTCTGAAATTGTGTTTATTTTCCATTATCCATTTGCGTAGTGATATCATTCAGGCTTTCCTGTTATTCTCTTATGTTTTCTGATATGCTTCCTACGCTATTCTTCTTAGATAGCAGATTGAGTCTATGTATCGGATGATAATACTGAATCGATACTAAGGTCACTTTTCTTAATGTCCCTTTTGTTGAAAAAACGGCATGACCGAAAAAAATAAGTAGGTCACCTCGAAGCTTTACGTCATTTGAAAGCAGAAGTCGTTCCTAGATGCACATCTGCGGTATATGCATGAAAAATATTGAGTACATTGAAGCTAGCTGGGTGAATACCTGTCGATGAGTAATTTGATCCCCCACATGATGTGAAAAATTAAAAAAAATCCGTTCATCACAATTCATTATCAAAACCGTTTGACATATGATACCTGAGACAATTGCCTTTGTTTGTAAAGCTTCACTTAGACGAACTAGTCTAACAAAATTTCTGCTGAAGTCTACTGGTCTTGAACGACAACAGTCAAAAATCTTTCGCATAAAAATAGTAATATTCATCATCCTTAGAGACGTTCACAACGCATAGGATATGTCCAAAAAAGTTGACAATAATAACAGACTATAGTATATTATGCAACGATCATGTATTTATAACCATTACATGAGAGTCGCATACGCTATTATATCTACACCCGATAAATAGTGAAGAACTACAAATATTATATTTATATTTGTATTGCACACAATAATACTAATGAAACGAATTTCTTTGAAGAATCCTACAAAATTGTAATTAATGGTATTACTTCGAGAAATAAAACGATGAGAAATGAAAAGAAGATCAAAAATTGAAAAAAAAAGATTACTCGAGGCCGGAATCGAACCAATGTCTCTTCCAACTATCCAACTAGCAAATTTGATCTCAGCGCCTTTGACCGCTCGGCTACGGAGAGCTCAGAAAACTATATTGAAAAAGGGATAAATCATGCATTTGTCAAATGAAAAAGGTAATCATTCTAACTGTATTTCTGCCGGTGAAGGTTTCGTAGGTAATTCTGCCATATCGCTAATATCAGACATTTTGTTATGATTATCGAAATTTGGCTATATTCTTCAAAAATTCAATACCTATACCGATTTTGACTTGACAAACATCAAATGCAGAGCATGCACATCATGCTTGATTGAAAAATAATGGGTTTCTATTGGTTGAAAATCTGTATCGTAATTAAAAATCTGTATCGTAATGGATTTCATTATGAAACGGGTTGTGGGCATATAAGTTTATTATTAGAGTACGAGTGTTGATGATAGTATATTATGCAACGATCGTGTAATGATGGTTATTAATACATGAGCATAAACCGGGATACGAAACGAGCCGAAGGTGAGTTTCGTATGGTTTATGCGAGTGTATTAATAACCATTACATGAGAGTTGCATACGCTATTTTATCTACACCCAATAAATAATGAAGAACTAAAATATTATATTATTAGGTATTTATATTGAACACAATAGTAGGTAATCAATCGTATTTCTTTGAAAAATTCTACAAAATTATAATTAATGGTATAACCACGGAAAATACGAGGAATGAAAAGAAAAAAGAATGAAAAAAAATCTTTGCTGAGGTCAGGACTTGAACCCGGACGATTTTAATCACTGCCCTCGCCATTGACCACTCGGCCATGATAGCTCATTCGATTTGGTCGAAAATAAAAACATATGTGTTGCATATGTCAAATGAAAAATATAATCCTTTCGATTGTTTTTTTTTTTCTTGTCTAAGACATCTGTGGAGGAGTCGCTGGTAATTCTTCTATATCACTGCTAAAAGACATTTTCATTCGCTTATCGAAAATTGACTTAATTCTTCAAAAATGCAAACGTACTGATTATGACTTGACAAACGTCAGAATGCAAAGCTTGCACATCATGCTTGATTGAAAAATAATGGGTTTCTATTGGTTGAAAATCTGTATTTTAATGAAAATCTGTATCGTAATGGATTCCATTATAAAACGGGTGGTGGGCATATAAGTGTATTATTAGAGTACGAGTGTTGATGATAGTATATTATGCAACGATCGTGTAATGATGGTTATTAATACATGAGCATAAACCGGGATACGAAACGAGCCGTAGGTGAGTTTCGTATGGTTTATGCGAGTGTATTAATAACCATTACATGAGAGTTGCATACGCTATTTTATCTACACCCAATAAATAATGAAGAACTAAAATATTATATTATTAGGTATTTATATTGAACACAATAGTAGGTAATCAATCGTATTTCTTTGAAAAATTCTACAAAATTATAATTGATGGTATAACCACGGAAAATACGAGGAATGAAAAGAAAAAAGAATGAAAAAAAATCTTTGCCGAGGTCAGGACTTGAACCCGGACGATTTTAATCACTGCCCTCGCCATTGACCACTCGGCCATGATAGCTCATTCGATTTGGTCGAAAATAAAAACATATGTGTTGCATATGTCTAAGACATCTGTGGAGGAGTCGCTGGTAATTCTTCTATATCACTGCTAAAAGACATTTTCATTCGATTATCGAAAATTGACTTAATTCTTCAAAAATGCAATACGTACTGATTATGACTTGACAAACGTCAGAATGCAAAGCTTGCACATCATGCTTGATTGAAAAATAATGGGTTTCTATTGGTTGAAAATCTGTATCGTAATGAAAAATCTGTATCGTAATGGATTCCATTATAAAACGGGTTGTGGGCATGTAAGTGTATTATTAGAGTACGGGTGTAGATAGAAATTTTAATTGGCTGACAAAAAGGATATACAATATAACGTCGAAGTTTAAAATCATATGCTCTCGACTGATATCACTAGTTCGATAGGTACTCAAAATGAACAGCATCGAACTTGAAAATTGTGGCATATTGTAATTTGTGTCTATTTCATATACTTGCGATATAATGATGGAGTCATCAAATTTTTTTCAACATACAAAATTTCATCTAAAAAATTTCGCTCTGCTCAAAATGGGTTTCACTTGTCTTGATCCGATACACCTAATCGAAACATACGGTTTTCAGACTGGATTGAACCACTCGAGTCATTTTCATAAAATATAGGATTGGACCCAACTGATCGGTTGAAGAGAAGTGAAATTACAAGATGAACGGGTTCCAAATTAACAAATGTCAGGTAGAAGTAACCAACGACAGATAAATTTTTTGTTGTCTCGATTGTTTGTCATCTGATAAGTCATCTTTCTCGAAGTGGACAACAGAATAATAATAAAGAATATTTCCCTCATATATAAAATGTCCCATAAGAGCAATGCAATTATCGAAAACTTAGAGCGGTAATTGCATGGTATCAAGTCACCATAACAACACATTTGAATCCGTATCGCTAGTCGTCAGTAAACAACACAAATATAAATATCAGATAGACTTCAAAAATAGAAAATCATTTCGCGATTTGGTGAGTACTCCATACAATCTATAGAAGAAAGTATAAATGAACAAAAAATAACATTTCTCTGAGAATTTCTTCATTCGTGAAATATTCCAATGAATTACATTCGTGCATAAAAATGACCAGATAATTTTGCATTCAAGCGTGATATCTTATACAAATCGCATTCGGCTATTTTCACTTTTGCCAAAATATGAAAATAAACTTGCAATTTTTAGATATCACGCTTTCTTGCAAAATTATCGGTAATTTTTATGAACTCGTGCAATTATAACCGAAAAGATACGTATGGCCCAAAGAAGACAGGAGATTTTTCATACAACTTGATTCGTAGAACGCAAGAAATTTAACGTTACGACATTTTACATTTTGTTGTGTGTCATGTAATTAACGTGTGTCTCCCTTACTATTCTATTCGCTTAGATTGTATAATATTCGCCTTTACTATCATTTTTGAATTGTCAGTGTTACATTTATGCATACTGTCAGGTTGATACTTACGTGTACGTTTTTGTGGATTAAAGCCTAAAAGTTGTAGGTATTATATTACAATTTAATCCACAAATTGAACAAGATTCTCAAATGGATAAGTTCTTACGTCCCTATAAATTCGACGTCAGTGCCAAGAACACTAATGCTTCCAAGGAGTGGAAACACTGGTATACCACTTTCACAAACTTTCTCGAGAGTACAAAGTCGGAAAATCACGAAAAACTTAAACTTCTTATCAACTACATATCTCCAACAGTTTTTGAACTTATCTGTGAATGCACGACCTATGAAAATGCTATCAAAACACTAGAGAATACCTATAGCAAACCTGTGAATGAAATGTGCTAGACATATCCTTGCTTCAAGAACACAAGAAAATGGTGAATCGATTGATCAGTATTTACAGTCCCTCAAGATACTAAGCAAAGAATGCAATTTCAAGGCAGTAACAGCTGAAGAAAATAGAAATGACTTTATAAGAGATACCTTCATTAGAGGTCTTGTAGCACCTCATATCCGTCAACGACTTTTGGAGAATAGTACTCTTACACTAGACCAGACAGTATCTCAATCAAGATCATTGGGAGGTGCACAAAAATATTCTGAATCTTACAATATTTTATCACATCAGTCTTGTGTCAATGCAACATCATCTTCTACTAGTGGAAACCATTCAGAAGTGATGAATCTTGCCGAAAATATTTCTTCTAATGCTGCTACCATACAAAAATGTTATTTCTGTGGCAGAAACAAGCATCCACGCATTGTATGCCCTGCGCGGGACAAGATTTGTCAGTACTGCAAGAGATTGGGACATTTTTCTACAGTTTGCCTGAAATTAAAATTATCAAAAGAAAACAAATCAACGTCTGCTTCAACCTTTTCCAACTATTCCCAGGGTTCATCTGAAACTATAACTTCTTCAGCGCACATTATTGCTTCTACAAACCATCCTCTCAGTTTATCTAAAAGTCTCGTTAATGTTAAAATAAACAACATCTACGCTACTTCCCTGATAGACACAGGCAGTTCTGATAGTTTCCTTAACTATACTTTCGCTAAAGAACATAAATTCAACATTTATCCCAGCAATGGGAAAGTTTCCATGGCCTCAGTTTCTCTGTCTTCATCAATAAATGGTTTCTGCTATATAGACTTAGAAATTCTTGGGAATGTTTATACAAATTTCAAAGTATCTCTTCTCCCTAAATTGTGCACTGATTCAATGATTGGTCACGATATTATGAAGCAGCACTCCAAACTTGACATCAGTTTTGGTGGAAACAAACTTCCTCTCTCTATATGCTGCCTCACTGAAGCGAAAGTCACTCCTCCACTTCTGTTCGGTAATCTAACCGAAAATTGTAGACCTATAGCTGCGAAACCACGACGACACTCAGAAGAAGATGAAAAATTTATCACAAACGAAATTGAAAATTTGCTGAGAGAAGGTATTATTGAAGAAAGTACATCACCTTGGAGAGCGCAAGTTTTGGTAACGAAGAATGAACATCACAGAACGAGAATGGTTGTAGATTATTCGCAGACCATCAACAAGTTTACCTTGCTAGATGCTTACCCAATTCCGAATATTGAGGATCTGGTTGCTAAAATTGCCAAATATCAAGTGTTTAGTTCCATCTATCTGAAAAGTGCTTACCACCAAATCCCTATTGCTAACAATGAAAAATCTTTCACAGCTTTCGAAGCATGTGGTCGCCTATACCAATTTCGACGGATTCCGTTCGGGGTTACTAACGGAGTAGCCTGTTTTCAGAGAACCCTTTATAAAATTATATCAGCTGAGAATTTACAAGGAGTATTCACCTATTTGGATGACATAACTGTTTGCGGCGAGGATCAGTCTACACATGATGAAAATCTTATGAAGTTTATGTCCGTCATCGACAAATATCAGCTCACAATTAATGAAAATAAGTCTAAATTCTCACAAAAATCGATATGTCTTCTAGGGTATGTGATTGAACATAATACTTTGAAACCTGACCCTAGTAGATTAGAACCTCTCTTGAAGTTGCCCGTACCACATGATCTATCTTCTCTACGACGAATAATTGGAATGTTTGCACACTATTCCAGGTGGATCCCCAAATATTCTGATAAAATCAGAAGTCTTATTGACTGTAAGTCATTTCCTGTATCAACTGATTCTGCCAAAATGTTCAATGAATTGAAAAGCGATGTTGCGAAAGCTCTTTTGTGGACAGTTACTGGTGATGAACCATTAGTCATTGAAACAGATGCGTCTGATATTGCTTTAGCTGCCACACTGAACCAAGGAGGGAGACCTGTTGCATTCCATTCGAGAACCTTTTCAGGATCAGAAAAGACACATTCCTCTATAGAGAAAGAAGCTTATGTTATCATAGAATCCATAAGAAAATGGAAACATTTCTTGATCGGAAGACATTTCAAACTCATTACAGATCAAGAAGCAGTCTCGTTCATGTTTCATAAAAAGCATTCCAGCAAAATTAAAAACGAAAAGATTCAAAGATGGAAGTTGGAATTATCATGTTTTAGCTACGATATGGTGTATCGTCCTGGACGAAACAATGAAGCAGCTGATGCCTTCTCTAGAATTTGTGGAAGTAGTAATAAATTATTCGATTTACACCAGTCACTCTGCCATCCAGGCATCACAAGAATGTACCATGTTGTACGTCATCGAAATTTGCCATTTTCTTTCGAAGATGTCAAGAAAATGGTTTTGTCCTGTCCTGTTTGTGCCGAACTGAAGCCAAGATTTCTTAAAGTCAAGAACTCACATTTAATAAAAGCAACTTCACCTTTAGAACGACTAAATATAGATTTTAAAGGACCTATGCCCAGCTACTCTAAAAACAAATATCTCTTGACAGTTGTTGACGAATACTCTAGGTTTCCATTTGTATTCCCTTGCAAAGATATCACTACCGCTTCTGTTATAAATTGTCTTGTGGAATTATTTTCAGTTTTTGGAATACCAGCTTACATTCATTCCGATCGGGGATCACAGTTTTTATCTAATGAATTGGTTAATTTTCTGCATTCCAAAGGAGTTGCAACCAGTCGAACAACACCATATAATCCGGAGGGAAATGGACAAATCGAAAGATACAATGGAATTATATGGAGAAGCATAAGCTCAGCTCTCAAAAGTAAAGGCCTAGAAACACAAAAATGGGAAGAAGTTCTTCCAGATGCACTTCATTCCATTCGATCTTTATTGTGCACTGAAACAAATTGTACACCTCATGAACGTATGTTCAATCACCTTCGTCGATCAGCCTATGGAACATCCTTACCAACTTGGTTGAAGCCAACTACATCTGTGTTTTTGAAAAAGTTCGTTCGTCACAGCAAATACGATCCTTCAGTGGAAGAAGTTGAATTACTGGAGGCAAATCCTGAATATGCTCTCATTCGTCACCAAGATGGAAAAGAATCAACCGTGTCATTAAAACATTTAGCACCTCGTGGTGATAAAACTTTATCATCAGACGGCAACGTTAATATTAATTTAGATGAATTGCATAAGACGGTTAACCCTCCATCTGATGACAGGGTTTCTGCTGATTTTCAATCACAAAACAAATCTTCTGAAATTGAAAAGAATGTTAATCTTAATACTGCCCCAGATGTACTTGAAGTCCGTCGTTCTACTAGAGAGCGACATCCTCCTGAGTATTTAAGTTACTATGAACTTTAATAAACCTGGGGAGAATGTCATGTAATTAACGTGTGTCTCCCTTACTATTCTATTCGCTTGGATTGTATAATATTCGCCTTTACTATTATTTTTGAATTGTCAGTGTTACATTTATGCATACTGTCAGGTTGATACTTATGTGTACATTTTTGTGGATTAAAGCCTAAAAGTTGTAGGTATTATATTCAATCGGATTGAAGCATAGGATTCTGAGATCCACATATATTGCGACACAAACTGAAATATGGATTAACTCGGCTACAGGTTATCGAAAATGAAGCGGATAGAGATTGTCGAGATAAAGGTAGTCCTGCTATGGTCGTAAAATCGTAAAAATGCCCTTTCTTGGTATCTTTCGAATAGGACAACATATCAAATTTGACTAAAGTTCACATAAAAAAGTTATATTTCCAAAATTTTCTGATGGAAAATATCGAAAAGGTTTTTGTGTGATATTGTTGAAGGGGTCTCTAACTTTTTAATCGCCCCATTTTTAAGAATCGACTGGGCCATTCCATATTCATTCATGCTTGAGACTTCCCAAACTTGAAATTAAACTGATAACTGATAATAACTCTGGAAGGGGTGATTCAATCCTCACAAAAAAAATATTCCTATGGAGAACTGAAAGATCCTCCCAAATAATATGTCGAAAGAATCCTTTTTCTTGGAAAAAGAGTTGATATTGTCCTCATGGATACCAGTGACATGAATGTTCTTTCATCATATGAAATGATGTCTCTGAGAGGGTATAGCCCGGTATATCGAACTCACACGAACAATGTGTAGCTTGTGATTTTTTTATGAACTCAAAGTAATCCACGAACGTGAAAGTCAGTTGAATGTATATTGAAACACAATGTCGAATAGTAGTTTTTATTACTGATATAAATAACTATACTCTAATCATATAATTCAATATACAATGTAGCGTTTCACCTAATGATGATACATAGAATATAAACATCAGACTATTGTTCAACGTTTTATCATATTTCAGATGACAACTCTTTTCTCAACATATATACCAAAACATTTGCCTAACTACAATCATTTTTAATGACAGTCTTCTTCCACTATGAAGGAAGCTAGTGGAAACCCATACTGATATCTCAGTTGTAGTATCTGGAACTTCTTGAGTTGAGCATTTTCTGTATTTCAGAAAATAGAAAGGACGAGAATATGAATTCGAAGAGAATGCAACTGTGGTATTGTCATAGATGTCGCTGAAGCATAAGAATGTTTTTCTTAAAAACCTTCAGTCTCAAAAATGTTCGGCATTTCGATCAATCACATATATACCGAGAATGGTATTCTTCGTTTAGATACCATGCATAAAATATTGCAAACTAGGTTTTGAAACACTTGCAATGGCTTTGTGAATATCTCAGAGAAGTTGGTAATAATGATCTTAATTTTTTTCCAAGTGATAAATGAAAGCTGTCATTTGAAATAAGACGATTTTCATGATCATAGCATATTTAACGTGATTCATATATATGGCAATCTCGGTTACATTGATTTATCAAATGTAGGACGGATTCAATAGAAACTTGAAGTGCTCATCATCTATGTTTTCAGAACTGCATAATGAATATTCCCAATACTTTTCCTCAATAGAAATGTGGGATTTTTTCAAAGATCATTTTTCCCACTAGTACTGCAAATTATGTTGTAGGGAGTATGAATTGATTCGCCATCCTTACAGAAACTGGTTTACATCATAATACTCATATTTGGGAAAGAACCGATATGAAGAAATATTTTCTTAATAATTTTGGGAATCACGATAAATATCATACACTTTAACGGATTTATTATTTTACTAGGTATCTAAATCTATTGCACTACAGTTCTACTGGCAGTAGAATGAGAACATTTGGGATTCACAACTATGATTTGGAAATACTCAATGAGTTGGGTGAATTGGGAAAAGTCGTAGATCTGAGAAATTTCACGAAATGTTCAAACTATGTAAAACTGACAGCATGTTTTTTTTTGACGAGGATGATGCATTCTGGACTGACTGTTTTTCTACTTAGTACTTTTTCCTTGAGCCGTTCCGGAAGCAATTTTTTGAGTATTCTATGCATTTTTGTGAAAATTGATTTCTTGCATCTTTCAAAAAAATCGGAAACTCTATGACGTTTCAAGAAGCAGTCACAATGTTTAATTACCACACATCATTATAAGGATTTTTCCAGGAGGAGAAACAGCTTCTCTGTAGATATTAGGTGCCTGACTCTGGAAATGAAAACCATTTTCACCTATCAGCTGTAGGTTTCGAGATAAATGACATACTGGCGACCCGCCCCGACTTCTCAAGGATGAAAAATGGTTATTGTGGGCTATCTCAAAGAGATAGACGAATACCATCGCATACTTCTTCGTAGGCACCTTCAAGGTGTACCTACAACAATACTGCAGTACATTATTTTGATCTATATCGTAGGGTTCAGCCAGCGATTGCAATGTAACCGAAAAATATATGTATATTTACGATATTACATTAGAAAACTCTGGAATTATCAATGTTTCTCTACTATATTATGCATGTGTTATACATATAAACCTTCCTCTTGGATCACTCTACATATTGAAAAAACGCATCAGAATCCGTTAGCGGTAATCTCTTTTCAAACTCCAGTAGTAGTCGGCCATCATATGTGTTCTATAAACTGAAGCTGATAGATGAAAAGCCCGGTATATTCGAAATTACTCTACCAAAATCTACGGTGAAAGCGAAAAAAATATTCAGAAAGTTTCAGAATGTAAAATTTTGTGTTATCGATAGATAAATCGGTGATTGTGTGGCCGGTCTTACAGTTCCGTGATAACAAAAGAAGTACCTACGATCAACAAAATCCCTTTCTCGTGTTTTTCCATTTCATATTTGTGAGTCGCATATCGAAACACGCCTAAACTGACGACTCATCTATGACAGTGATTACCCTATTGGGAAACACCTTCCACCTGCCGTTTCCCTTCGAAACGCCGTTTTCTTCTTCGATAGCACCGTCTTCGTTGTTTTGCGCGACCTTCGACCTGGCCAACGACCAGCGCCTACCCTTCCTGTCCAATATCACAGGCATTTCGGCAATTAAGTTATTTTCGAATTCACTAAGCATTAAATAATTCTCTACTTTGTTACACGAAGTGATGCAGTCTCCTATGTAGTCTAAGTCGTCGAGGAGGTTGTCGGGAAGGTCCATATCGGCGATACCTGGAAAATTCAATGAAAATAATATTGAATGATGTCTTCAATGCACGCAAAGAAAAAGTTCAAATGAACCGTTCATTTAACATCAATCTGTTAACACCAAGTACATTTTCATTTCAGAGTCAGGATGTCAACATTTTGGCATTCCAAAAAAAATCAAGATTTTTTTTCTGTATGGAAATTATATTGTTTTACAGTGGGTAAAAGATATATCCAAACAGTTGTGCATTGAAATTCGTAATAATATTTTTTGGGTTAGTGTGGAATATGTTTTCAATTATTTATTTTTATCTTCGCATGGAAATGAAACTGATAATGTGTTCACGAAACATTGTAGATGATATGGTGATAGGTTATCGTTTCTGCGAATTCAAATATCCAACCATGAAATAATATTATGAGTAGTAAACGAAAGTAAAATATAATGATTCCTGAATACAAGCTCGTAAATTTTGATGAAGAAAATTATAGAAATCATCGAGAATCAATAGAAAACAAGTTTGGTGAATAACTCAAAAATATTGGGTTGAAAACTTTTTCTCTCACACGAAAGCCATGTAACCTTCAAAGAGCACTGCGTTAACCAAGGCTCCTATCCCTTCGTTAACGAGTTAACATTAACTTTGAACTTTCGTAGTTTGTAATCCTCAGGGAAAACCTTATTCTGTAATGAGTTTTAAAGTTCAGTTGTTCTACTGAAAACAGATTCCTGAGCAACAGAGGTTCGACAGGTCTCCAAGCTCACAAGAAGGGTTATGAATTTCGCATTGATACTGCCAAAGGTGGAACGATTGCCAACGATTCGGGGAAGCACCAAGCGTGAAACTATTTATAGAAGTCTCCGACCCTTCTACGATGCTTCAAAGACATTATCGAGTCCGTGAGCGAGGAATCACCAATGAGACGGATTGCTTTTCTCTTGATAGAATCAAGAAGTTTCAATGAATGTTTTGGTGCTGAGCTTCAGACATAAGAACTTCATTCTGAGACGAGAAGTGAGGTATTTCTTTACACGGAATAGAAATCCAAGCTTTCAGGCAGCACATTTAGCGATCGATTTCACATGGTTTTCTCATGGAAGATTATTACTGATCATAATTCCTAGCATCAAGATACTTTACTCAATAGTTGCTCCCGACATCCGAATATTAGATGAAGATAGATCGACTCTCTTTTAAACTCTGGATATCATCATTTTCAGTATATTATCGAAATTTGGCCCCACGTTGGGCGCCAGTGGTGGACTTGGAAGTTTCTTTTAAATTACTAAGACAAAGGGCTTTTGAGCCACCATCGATGTATTATCATCATTCAGTATTTCATTGTCCACAAGACAATCGTGAATTAATTCTATTCTGAAACTTGAGCCTCTCGTTGCGTTTTCCATGTGGAAGAACCGAAATGTAATCAACATTGTGTAAATGGAAAATATATCTGATCTCGAGAATATATT